>CATNEM010000095.1:545000-722500 GCA_950096795.1 Macrostomum cliftonense | reverse complement strand
TAAATCTTTAATTTTTACTTTCCCTAAATATTTAGTTTTGAATCTCGTTAAATCGTTCATTCTGACGTAAAATCGTTAATTTTTACTCTCCTTAAATCGTTACTTTTAAATCTCGTTAAATCTTTAATTCTGTCTGTCGTAAAATGTTTAATTGTTACTATCCTTAAATTTTTTGTTTTGATTCTCGTTAAATCGTTAATTTTTACTTTCCCTAAATATTTAGTTTTGAATCTCGTTAAATCGTTCATTCTGACGTAAAATCGTTAATTTTTACTCTCCTTAAATAGTTACTTTTAAATCTCGTTAAATCTTTAATTCTGTCTGTCGTAAAATCGTTGATTTTTACTCTCCCTAAATCTTTAGTTTTGAATCTCGTTAAATCGTTTATTCTGTCTGTCGTAAAATCGTTAATATTTACTCTCGTTTAATCTTTAATTTCGACTCTCATTAAGTCGTTAATTTAAGACTTTCATTTAGTCGTTAATTTTATATTTCGCTTAATCGTTACTTTTTGTCTCTCTTTCATTCTTCTCGAATCGTTCATTCGCTAATTTGTCACTAATAATTATCGTTAATTAACTCAGGCCCTTGGCGACCTGGTCGAATCCCTAGTCGGCGCCGTATTCGCCGACTCCAACTGGTCCCTAGCAACCGCCTGGTCTCTGGTGCGCCGCCTCATGTCCGAGCCGATGCGAGACTTCCTGAACGAGCCGCCCCGGAACCCGGTGCGCCAGCTGCACGAGACGGCCGCCTCGCTGCATTTGGCCGTCAATTTTGAGACTTTGAAGTCGCCGACTATCGTTGATGCCGATTGTCTCCTAGCAACTACAACAACCCGGATGCGTCTGACAGTAGGCTCAGATGATGGTCGATTTGTCTACGAGGAGGCCGAGCGCAGCAAGCGGCTGTGTCGGGTGGCTCTGGCCAGGCGGTTTCTTGCCGATCTGGCGGCTAGTGGCGGCGGCGGCGGCAGGGCTGTTAAACGAAAATCCCCATCAACGCGTAGCGACAGCGATGAGGAATTAGACGACGACCACGGCCAGGTTGGAGAGGCTGCAGCAGGGGAGGCTGGCTTGTTGTGCACTTCGAAGCCGCAGAACTTGCTTTGATTGCCGTCTGTGTGCTTTAACTTTTAATAAACTCTATCGAATTGATAACAGCTTTTGCCCGTCCTAGATGGGGTTATTATTTATTCTCTCAATTATTCAGATTTGCAAGAGAAAGCTTTCATAATGTTTAAAAATTTTCTCGTATTTTATACGTACGTAATCAACTAAATTGTTTTTTTCTCAATTTTTATATTCGTTTTCTATGCATCCCGTTTTTGGTAGCAATTTATATGTTTTTAGTATTTTCTGCACTGTTGATATTTGAATGTTAATATTTAAATGGATAGATAGGGTAATTAGATGGATAAATACTAGCGTATGATGGATGAATAGATAGATAGATTGATTGATTAATTAATTGATAGATTAATTCATTGATTTATTTATTTATTGATCGATCGATCGATCGATCGATAGATTTATAGATTATTTGATTGATTGATGGACCGATAGATAGATAGATAGATGAATTGATTGATTGATTAATTGATTGGTTAATAGATAGATAGATAGATAGATAGATAGATAGATAGATAGATAGATAGATAGATAGATAGATAGATAGATATATAGATAGATAGATAGATAGATAGATAGATAGATAGATAGATAGATAGATAGATAGATAGATAGATAGATAGATAGATAGATAGATAGATAGATAGATAGATAGATAGATAGATAGATAGATAGATAGATAAATAGATAGATAGATAGATTGATAGATTGATAGATTGATTGATTGATTGATTGACTGAATAATTGATCGATTGATTGATTGATTGGTTAATAGATAGATAGATAGATAGATTGATTGATTGATTGATTGATTGATTGATTGATTGATTGACTGATTAATTGATCGATCGATTGATTGATTGCTTGATTGATTTATTGATTGATTGGTTGATCTACAGATAGATAAATGAATTGATTTATTTATTTATTGATCGATCGATAGATAGATTTATTGATTAATTAATTGATTGATTGATGGACCGATAGATAGATAGATAGATTAATTGATTGATTGATTAATTGATTGGTTAATAGATAGATAGATAGATAGATTGATTGATTGATTGATTGATTGATTGATTGATTGATATATTGATTGATCTATAGATAGAATAATTAATTAATTGATTTATTTATTGATCGATCGATAGATAGATTTATTGATTAATTAATTAATTGATTGATTGATTGATGTATTAGTTGATTGGTTAATAGATAGATTGATTGATTGATCGATTGAT
This sequence comes from Macrostomum cliftonense, assembly GCA_950096795.1. Lineage (NCBI taxonomy): Eukaryota > Metazoa > Platyhelminthes > Macrostomidae > Macrostomum > Macrostomum cliftonense. The sequence continues at coordinate 720,132 of CATNEM010000095.1, read as the reverse complement.
TGATCGGAAGACAGATTGATAGGTAGACAGGCAGACCAGACAGGCAGAACACACTCGTTGCTATAAAATCTTGAGTTCGCAGTTCATTGATCTCCATTCTCCTATGTTAAAATTGTTTCTCTATCTCGCGCCGTCCAATTTAATTGGTAATTCATGTTACAAGCCTGCTGTTTTATTAATGTCTATTGTTTACTAAATTCACTAAACATGTGAGGTGCATAAAGTTTGATTGCGCAGAAAATTTATAGATTTGAAAGTGATATTTTTTAAGGGGGCGCAATGTAAAATTTAATTTATGAGCGTAAATTTAAGATTTTCTTCTTTCGCTAATGTACAAAGTCTATTAGCTTGTTCGAGGAAAGGCTTAGTATCCACCAAGGACACTCATGATAACTATGAGGTCGAAGATCTAAGCACATCATGTCGCAGACACCTTTTTTGCCGAGAAATTCATTCAACATCGCCAGCAATTCGATGGGACCGTACGAGCACATAGCAGCTCTTGTAGGTCGGTCACGCTTCATTACCCCGTCTGATTGATGCGTTAGTGGAAATATTATTAGTTTCATCAAGTCATCAGGGAACCTAAAGCGAGCTACATTATTATATTTGGCAGGGTAAGGGGCATATATAAGACACTGCGGAAGGACAAAGCCAGGAGCACGAGTAAAGACCTTACAGAGCGAAGCAGAGAAAGTTAAATAGGGCTAATCGAGATAGATCGAGGGGAAATGCGACTACATGTATGCTTTTTAGTGGCTCCAGCTCTTCTCACATTTCTTACGACGTTTCGTTCGGTTCTCCTTTCAGTCTTCCTGCTCAAGTCCGATGAGCAAAAACTAAGGCACTACAGGTCCAATGTAAAATTGAATGTGTTCTACTGATATTGCGTATGTCCCCCTGCTATGTGAACCAACTTTAAACTAATCACGTTTTCAAAATTTTAGCATACTTTTTACATGTAGTTTAAATAATAATAATGGTGCTTTCGTTATAAATATGAAACCGACGAACCGGTGTAACACAAAAAACATTTGCATTGACAGGAGGCAACAAAAAACTGCGTCTTTATGCGAGCTCGTATGTTGATGAATTTGAGCCGACTGAATACTAAGACTCAACCAAAGTAGATCTTATCTTCAAATGTAAACTATGATAAAATAGCAATTTAATTGTTAAGCTGCTATTTTTCTCGTAAAATTCGGGCTTCGTAAAAAGTCTGTTATAATTTTTGAATGTTAGTATCAGCACGTGTGAATGGCAATACGAGCGTATTTACAAGAAAGCCATTGAATTTGTTCTGTCTGAAAATTGTAATGTCAGACCGCATCTCTCAAGCTTAATGATTTAGTAGCATACTACAGGCTCGCTAACCTCGCACCTCGCTTGAAAACAAATTAATAAATGAAGAGTAAAAAATAAGTTGCCCTATTGTCCTATTGATATTATATTATAGTCGATATTCGAGTGCTAACATGTTAAGTTAAATGGCTATTTATATCCTTTAAAAATTAGCTAAACAAATTCGACCAGTTTTGGCCTTTTAAAGTTCAGTTAACAAATGCGCAAGTAATGCAGTTAAAGAGATAGTAGTCCTACAAGGCTACAAACCTGTCCTTAGTGTGCTTGACTAATGACATGTTAACCAGTTTAACCTACTTCAGTTTTTTCTATACTTAGACTAGTAAGTTGGTCTATGCCTAGCTACAATATGAGACCTATGAATAGTTGTTTTTAAAAAATTTCATCAGATAATTATTTTTTTACAATTTGGCATCTATCTTATCACATAAATTTAATAGGTTTCCAGCTATTTCGTCTGCTACCTTTTCGTCTGCTGGGCAGACGAAGTTGCAAACCATTTCGTCTGCCATGCAGCCAATAGGAGTGAACTGAACTAGAATGAAAGGGGTCGAGAGGGATTGTTTTTAGACAGACAAAAGCATGGATTTTTATCTGTTAAATAATGGCTGTTAGGCTCTATAAGTGACATTCGCGTATATTGTGGATTTCGACAGACAGATGCACTGGTGTGCCTGGCCTGGTCTGGACTTCATGCCATCATTACACCATTCAATTTCCGAAGATCAATATTTTGAATCCCATCCCTCTAAAATAATAAAATTAGCTCATATATTCAGCTTGCTCCTATTGGTGAAGGTCAGCAGACGAAGTCTTAAATACTAAAAAACCACTTCGTCTGCTGAGCAGACGACTTGGCAGCAGACGAAACGACTGGCACCCATTTAATATAGTCTTGATATGTTGCAGAGTAAAGAGTAGGCCTAGGCCCTCTTATTAAATAAAAAAATCTTGTTATAAATTTATAGAAAATAATTTGCTGTGCTATATGTTTTTAAGTATAGTAAAATTGATACTTATTATTACTAATTTGTATTATTGCTTGGCAAGTGTAATTGTTTAAAAAACTTATTTAAAAACCCCATACATATTATATATAGCCTTATAGGCCTTATCATTTATACATGTTTAGGCCTAACTTTTGCTTTTGGTATTAACCTAGCTAGGCCTATTTCTATATAAATGTGTAAGTTGCTATATATATAATTGCTATTATATAATAGCCATAATTCAATTGCAACTGATTAGGCTTATGCCCCTGATTGTTTGACTTAGCTTTATAGTTTAAATTTTATCATTTCCTTTCCTTTTCCTATTCAATATCATTTCCAATATTTATTAGTCCATAGTCAAGATTGTGTCCTTCAACAAAAAATGTTGAAGGACCAAAAAAAGTCCCGCGAACCACTTTTACCTGAATTTTCCCTATTCTCCATTCTGCAACTTCTGCTTTAAATTGTGACATTACAAAAAAAAATTTTTGAAATTCAAAAATTCGTTCTACATCAGCCGTCTGGGGGGGAGGTCATGACCCCCATGACCCCCCCCTTCGCTACGCCCCTGCTTCAGTGAGATATTTAATACAAAAACAATTTTTTATACTACTATACAAATACCTTTTATTAATCTTTTGACCACATTTTTATACTTTTCTTTAATGAGTTTATGAAGCAACATAAAAATTTTTCTTTGTTGTTTGACCATATCATTTAACTGCTTGGATACATATAGACAATGCGGTGCAGCAGAGGAGCAACAGCTTGCAAGCTTCCTTGCACTGCCCTGCACTGTGGGGGTGCCTCACTATGCTGCACTGCACTGTGTGCACCAGATAGGTACCAAAATTTGACTGTGTGCACTGGAATTTTCCAAGTAATAGGATATCTTCCTGACTATGGCTATTAGGTACCAATGGAATCATCAGTTCCAATACACATAAAAAATTGCCTTTATTACCTATTAAGACTTGCCTCTTAACTTTATGCATAGGCTTACTGAGGATTCTTTATAATATTCTAGAACATTTTTACTTTAATAATTGATAGCAGTAATTTGTATAGTTCCTAGTCTTAACTTAAAAAACCCGTGCTATTTAAATTTAATGTAAAGTTATTTAGCCATAGCTAATAATATATTATCTCCAAATAATGTATAAAAATACTTTAGTAACTTATTCTAAATTAATTTATTTCACAGGGCCATAGAAAGCTAGGTAAGAAGAAAGTTTAAACAAAAAATTATAATTATGTATTTTTTATTAAATAATAAATCATTCAAAAAATTGGTAAATGCTCTATGCTCTTGCTCTATGCATTTCTCATGATAGCTTATCCATGCCCTGGAGGTAGCAAATAAGGCAAAAGCTGACATGGTATTCAGCTATATAATTTAAATTTTCCATCTTGTGTCCAAAGATATTATATTTTATTAGCTTAAAAATTATTTTTAGCATAAAAATGTTTATTAAGCCATTTAATTTATTTTTTAGGATTGCAAGATCAAGGTAATCAATTTTTAGCACAGCAATTTCATTTTCATTTGCAATAATATAATATTATTTTCCTTAAAATCTACTGAAATTGTTATTTCCATGGTAAAAAAATTAGATATCCTTCAATATTATATGAATAACTTCACTCTAACTCTAACAAAATCTCAGGTTGGATCATGAAGCAATCCTTAATGACACAAAACTTGCTATTTATTTGTCAAGCAAAGCACCGCTTTAACCAAATTAAATTACCAAATTTGCTTTCAGCCATCTGGCCTTTCCACATTAAACAAATCTTCTTATTGTCCAAAATGCGTAGCGCCCAACTAGGCCTCGTGCAATCAGCTAGCGGCTCCTGCCTCTATCGGTCCGATGGCACAGCCGCTCTGGCCTGCGTTCACGGCCCCGTTGGCGTTGGCACCGGCGGAGGCATCGGCGGCGGCAGCGCTGGCGGCTTTCGTTTCCGAGCCCCGCCGGGCCAGGCAGACCTGCGCGTCAGCCTGACGTCGGCCGGCGGCTCCGGCTCCGGCGCTCGCGCTCTCAAACCCGTCGAATCGCTGGTGCTGGACTGTTTGAAACGCTGCCTAATTCTCACGGATTATCCCAACACGTCTGTCTGCATCAACGCCACCCTGGTTGAAGCCCCGTCAGGCGGCGCATCAGCCGGATGCGCCGCCGCTGTGTTGAATGCCTGCGCCTTGGCGCTGCTGGACTCCGGACTGTCGATGCAACGGGTGCCGCTGGCTATCGCGGCGGCTAACGGCTTAATTGTCGGCGATAATTCTTACGTCGATGGTCATACTCGACGCCGATTGCTGGCTTGTTGGGGCACGCCGGCGCCAGCTGCTGAACTGCTCGACGACGGCGGACCGGTCGCTGTTGAACTGCAGTCGCTGGAGGAGTTCGTGCGACGCGTCTGTCGGCGCCGATTGAAACGGCCCGGGTGTGGCGGGATGTGACCGGGAAACTTTTGTCACTCCTTTGTTATCTCTGTTTTGCCAGAGACGATGCATTTTAGCTGAATGTCTAAAAATATGTGTTTCAAACAACTAAATAAATTGTTAGAGTGCCGACAAAAATGCATGTGTTTTATTGCGCTTTATAGTTGTAATAAAATTATACACGATAATTGACATGTGTAACAATTTTTCTTGTTTTTTTTGCCTTAGATTTGGCTGCATTATTGTTGTTTAGTTAGCCAGTTTACAGACGTGAGTAGATAGACTACATTTGTAAGATCGTTCAGAGGTTTCGGAGTGATTCAACTCGATAGATAAGGTGTCGGAGTGACTTGATATATAATGTGTCGGAGTGACTCGATAGATGAGGTGTCGGAGTGACTCGATAGATGAGGTGTCGGAGTGACTCGACAGTCAAGGTGTCTGAGTGACTCGATGGATGAGGCGTAGAAGTGACTCGACTTGATAGATAAGGTGTCGGAGTGACTCGATGGATGAGGCGTAGAAGTGACTCGACTTGATAGATAAGGTGTCGGAGTGACTCGATGGATGAGGCGTAGAAGTGACTCGACTTGATAGATAAGGTGTCGGAGTGACTCGATAGATAAGGTGTCGGAGTGACTCGATAGATGAGGTGTCGGAGTGACTCGATAGATGAAGTGTCGGAGTGACTCGATAGATGAGGTGTCGGAGTGACTCGATAGATAGGTGTCGGAGTGACTCGATAGATGAGATGTCGGAGGGACTCGATAGATGAGGTGTCGGAGTGATTCGACACGATAGATGAGGTGTCGGAGTGACCCGATAGATAAGGTGTCGGAGTGATTCGATAGATGGGTTGTCGGAGTGACTTCTTAGAGAGGAGATAAGGTGGCTACGAGCTAGAATGTTTTGGTAGACAACCGGTCTATGAGATTTTTTGTGTTTTACTAATACAATTGAATTCGCCTACTTACAGCAGTAGGCAAGACAGCATTTTGCTAGCTATCTCTAGAATTCTGTTTGCTATAACCAAATTCCAAGCATAGCTGCGCTAAACTGCCTCTACATTTCGCCTGTTAAAAAAATCAATTTAAACACAAATTATCAATAACTTTTCATAGTGCAAGCATATTTATTTCGAGCGTTTTTGAATATATGTAGAAATGTTAGTTTTTTAGGATAGATTTGGTGCTTATTCTGATTCACAAGCTCAACTAAGTAAGTTTGAAGCAGTTGTGGGGATTTGATTTAGGTCAGTTAACCGGCGTGTGTTTGTGTGTGTGAGACAGAGGCTGTTAAACGGATCTATTCTGTTTTTTTGCACAGGGTTTTATGCACAGTATAGTTGAAGCAAATATTTTATGGGAATTAACAACATTTACTGTTGGTAAGCGGCCTTAGTTTATGTAAGCTAGGAAAAAGACAGAAGCATGTATGACAATAAAAGAGATAGGCTTAAAAATAACAGACTAATTAACGGCAATATAGATTGCTAGCTAAGCTTTCAACAAATGGATTTGCAAGCGTCAAATCCTCACAGTGATATCTGCGAGTTTGTTCTTTACAGAGTTCCGGTAAACCAGAGTTTTCTTAATTATTTATGATATAATATATGCAATTCAGAGAAAAAAAAACAGATTTTTAGCTTCTTTTAAAATCGATCATGTTCAGGTGAGCTCCGTGAAGGTCATGCCGCCTTCGTGCGACGACGAGGCGTGACTGCCAGCAGAAGAGCCGGTGGCCATCGGGTAGCTGTCGTAGATGGCGGCCGAGGCGGCGGCGGCGGCTGCGGCCTGCATCATGTGGAAGTTGTCGTAGTGGTGTCGTATGTCGCTGCAATGGTTGGTTGGCGCCCGTAAGGTGCGTTAAAGAAATGTGCTCACTAATTACGAGTATCAATGTTGCTAAGGCAGGACAGATGAAAGAAGTGTAAGCCAAGAGGACAGGGGGTAGAGGTGCAAGCTACAGGAGGACACGGGGTAGAGGTGCAAGCTACAGGAGGACACGGGGTAGAGGTGCAAGCTACAGGAGGACACGGGGTAGAGGTGCAAGCTACAGGAGGACACGGGGTAGAGGTGCAAGCTACAGGGGGACATGGGGGTAGAGGTGCAAGCTACAGGAGGACACGGGGTAGAGGTGCAAGCTACAGGAGGACAGGGGGTAGAGGTGCAAGCTACAGGAGGACAGGGGGTAGAGGTGCAAGCTACAGGAGGACAGGGGGTAGAGGTGCAAGCTACAGGAGGACACGGGGTAGAGGTGCAAGCTACAGGAGGACAGGGGGTAGAGGTGCAAGCTACAGGAGGACAGGGGGTAGAGGTGCAAGCTACAGGAGGACAGGGGGTAGAGGTGCAAGCTACAGGAGGACACGGGGTAGAGGTGCAAGCTACAGGAGGACACGGGGTAGAGGTGCAAGCTACAGGAGGACACGGGGTAGAGGTGCAAGCTACAGGAGGACACGGGGTAGAGGTGCAAGCTACAGGAGGACACGGGGTAGAGGTGCAAGCTACAGGAGGACACGGGGTAGAGGTGCAAGCTACAGGAGGACACGGGGTAGAGGTGCAAGCTACAGGAGGACACGGGGTAGAGGTGCAAGCTACAGGAGGACACGGGGTAGAGGTGCAAGCTACAGGAGGACAGGGGGTAGAGGTGCAAGCTACAGGAGGACACGGGGTAGAGGTGCAAGCTACAGGAGGATACGGGGTAGAGGTGCAAGCTACAGTAGGACACGGGGTAGAGGTGCAAGCTACAGGGGGACACGGGGTAGAGGTGCAAGCTACAGGAGGACACGGGGTAGAGGTGCAAGCTACAGGAGGACACGGGGTAGAGGTGCAAGCTACAGGAGGACACGGGGTAGAGGTGCAAGCTACAGGAGGATACGGGGTAGAGGTGCAAGCTACAGGAGGACACGGGGTAGAGGTGCAAGCTACAGGAGGATACGGGGTAGAGGTGCAAGCTACAGGAGGATACGGGGTAGAGGTGCAAGCTACAGGAGGACACGGGGTAGAGGTGCAAGCTACAGGAGGACACGGGGTAGAGGTGCAAGCTACAGGAGGATACGGGGTAGAGGTGCAAGCTACAGGAGGACACGGGGTAGAGGTGCAAGCTACAGGAGGACACGGGGTAGAGGTGCAAGCTACAGGAGGACACGGGGTAGAGGTGCAAGCTACAGGGGGACACGGGGTAGAGGTGCAAGCTACAGGAGGACACGGGGTAGAGGTGCAAGCTACAGGAGGACACGGGGTAGAGGTGCAAGCTACAGGGGGACATGGGGGTAGAGGTGCAAGCTACAGGAGGACACGGGGTAGAGGTGCAAGCCACAGGAGGACACGGGGTAGAGGTGCAAGCTACAGGGGGACACGGGGTAGAGGTGCAAGCTACAGGAGGACACGGGGTAGAGGTGCAAGCTACAGGAGGACAGGGGGTAGAGGTGCAAGCTACAGGAGGACAGGGGGTAGAGGTGCAAGCTACAGGAGGACAGGGGGTAGAGGTGCAAGCTACAGGAGGACAGGGGGTAGAGGTGCAAGCTACAGGAGGACACGGGGTAGAGGTGCAAGCTACAGGAGGACACGGGGTAGAGGTGCAAGCTACAGGAGGACACGGGGTAGAGGTGCAAGCTACAGGGGGACACGGGGTAGAGGTGCAAGCTACAGGAGGACACGGGGTAGAGGTGCAAGCTACAGGAGGACACGGGGTAGAGGTGCAAGCTACAGGAGGACACGGGGTAGAGGTGCAAGCCACAGGAAGACATGGGGGTAGAGGTGCAAGCTACAGTAGGACACGGGGTAGAGGTGCAAGCTACAGGAGGACACGGGGTAGAGGTGCAAGCTACAGGAGGACACGGGGTAGAGGTGCAAGCTACAGGAGGACACGGGGTAGAGGTGCAAGCTACAGTAGGACACGGGGTAGAGGTGCAAGCTACAGGAGGACACGGGGTAGAGGTGCAAGCTACAGGAGGACACGGGGTAGAGGTGCAAGCTACAGGGGGACACGGGGTAGAGGTGCAAGCTACAGGAGGACACGGGGTAGAGGTGCAAGCTACAGGAGGACACGGGGTAGAGGTGCAAGCTACAGGAGGATACGGGGTAGAGGTGCAAGCTACAGGAGGACACGGGGTAGAGGTGCAAGCCACAGGAAGACATGGGGGTAGAGGTGCAAGCCACAGGAAGACATGGGGGTAGAGGTGCAAGCTACAGGAGGACACGGGGTAGAGGTGCAAGCTACAGGAGGACACGGGGTAGAGGTGCAAGCTACAGGAGGACACGGGGTAGAGGTGCAAGCTACAGGAGGACACGGGGTAGAGGTGCAAGCCACAGGAAGACATGGGGGTAGAGGTGCAAGCTACAGTAGGACACGGGGTAGAGGTGCAAGCTACAGGAGGACACGGGGTAGAGGTGCAAGCTACAGGGGGACATGGGGGTAGAGGTGCAAGCCACAGGAAGACATGGGGGTAGAGGTGCAAGCTACAGTAGGACACGGGGTAGAGGTGCAAGCTACAGGAGGACACGGGGTAGAGGTGCAAGCTACAGGAGGACACGGGGTAGAGGTGCAAGCTACAGGGGGACATGGGGGTAGAGGTGCAAGCTACAGGGGGACATGGGGGTAGAGGTGCAAGCTACAGGAGGACACGGGGTAGAGGTGCAAGCTACAGGAGGACACGGGGTAGAGGTGCAAGCTACAGGAGGACACGGGGTAGAGGTGCAAGCTACAGGAGGACACGGGGTAGAGGTGCAAGCTACAGGAGGACACGGGGTAGAGGTGCAAGCTACAGGAGGACACGGGGTAGAGGTGCAAGCTACAGGGGGACACGGGGTAGAGGTGCAAGCTACAGTAGGACACGGGGTAGAGGTGCAAGCTACAGGAGGACACGGGGTAGAGGTGCAAGCTACAGGAGGATACGGGGTAGAGGTGCAAGCTACAGGAGGACACGGGGTAGAGGTGCAAGCTACAGGAGGACACGGGGTAGAGGTGCAAGCTACAGGGGGACACGGGGTAGAGGTGCAAGCTACAGGAGGACACGGGGTAGAGGTGCAAGCTACAGGAGGACACGGGGTAGAGGTGCAAGCTACAGGAGGACACGGGGTAGAGGTGCAAGCTACAGGGGGACACGGGGTAGAGGTGCAAGCTACAGGAGGACACGGGGTAGAGGTGCAAGCTACAGGGGGACACGGGGTAGAGGTGCAAGCTACAGGGGGACACGGGGTAGAGGTGCAAGCTACAGGAGGACACGGGGTAGAGGTGCAAGCTACAGGAGGACACGGGGTAGAGGTGCAATCTACATGTACATGAATGCAGCGGCCTCCAGCCACCCACCCTGTCATGCTCGGCTTGTAGTCAATCCTGCCCAGGTAGCTGGCGTGGATGGCCGCCTCATCCGCCGGACCAACCCCGTAGCCCGAAAGTGGCGACTGCTGCATCGGCAGCTGCAGCTGCTTTAGATCTGAAAATGAAGATTGAATAAAATTCGTCCTCTAGACCCCGACAGGGAAGGAAACTACTGACGTTAGCAAAGTTGCTTTGTGCGCAAAGCGTCAAGTCATTTTTTGCCTAGATAGTTTTTTACACCTGAGCTTTGCATGCCGCGTTGCCTTTAATTTTCTAGAAAAGAAATTCTAGACAACTATGTTTACTGAAAGACTGCGTACCGTGCTGCTGCTGATGCTGCTGCAGGTGGTGGAGATGCTGCTGCTGCTGGTGCTGCTGCTTCTGCTGTTGTTGTTGTTGCTGCTGCTGCTGATGGTGCATTGAAGGCAGAGCCGGATCGGCCCGTCTTTTCTTGGCTTTCTTTTTGTTGGCCAACTGAACGGCGTAATTGTCTCTGGCAGTCCAGCCCGGGTACATCTGCATGTGCAGCTCCTTCTCTTTGCGCGCCAGCTCGTAATATTTGGCCTGCTCCTCGCGGGACAGGTTGTGCCACTGTCGGGCGGAAATTTTAAAGTGCAGGTTAGTTTAGTTTACGGTGGAATTTTCCATTCTCAACAATCCAATGGATTTCTTATCTATGGAAGTTTCCACTATAAGTCAATCCAGTGGACTAGTTATCTATGGAATTTTCCACTCTAAGTCAATCCAGTGGACTAGTCTAGTTATCTATGGAATTTTCCACTCTAAGTCAATCCAGTGGACTAGTTATCTATGGAATTTTCCATTCTAAATCAATCCAATGGATTCGTTATGCATAAAATTTTCCATTCTAAATCAATCCAATTGATTAGTTATGCATGTAATTTTCCATTCTAAATCAATCCAATGGATTCGTAGTGCATGGAATTTTCCACTCTTAATTAATGCAATAGACTCCTAATCTATGGAATTTTCGATACTAAATCAATGAGAGAGATAATTAGATTACGAGAGATAATCTAAATTCAATTGTGGAGAGTGATCTAAGCGTTAGTTTAAAAAATTCTCCCAGAAAAATAATTTTAGTCTTGGTAATTATTTCATTTGCTCCACTGCTTTCTTATACAGTTGGCCCAGCTACGCATTAATCCTCATTATTCTCCCAAACCTCAATCGGACTCCAATATGAAGGATCTCATTATCGCCACGGGGGGCTTCGCTGAAGAGGAACTGTGTCTGAAAGAAAGACCGTCTCGGGGCAGGCTGCTTCAGCAAAAAGAAACTCTGCAGCCAGAATTTGCTCCTACTGCTGCCACCCCTGGGAAGAGGACCACGCGTGCACGTATGGATGGAGGGGTCAGTCATTATACGCGGAGACCGGTGCAGCGCTCTAAACTTCCCCTTTGTTCTCGGCACGAGTTGCTGCTAATTGCTCGAGGGTGGGGCAGAAACAACCGACGGGAAGTTTTGTATCAAAATAACAAGCCTTAAGCCATTCTCTGTGTGAATTGGCATCTCCATCTATATATATATACTCAAAAGTTGCTGAAGGGCTTTTTTATTGCATCGATCTGAGCTGGAAGCAGACAATCTTTTTTTGTCGCTCATATTTTGTGTGCCAAGTATCTTCGACTGTTTAACCCGGGGCGAATTAAGGGTAGGTGTGCATACATGATTAGCCTGAGTAAGCACCAGCTGGGAACCCTAAGCCATCGATATACCTGCTTGTTGCATGCGGAATTTTCGTCCTGCCATTAACTTTGAGTCAGTTATCAACGCGCTATGACATCTGCGTAAGATCGCATCAAACTTAACACCATAAAAATTTTATGGTGAACATACAAAAAGAAGTCTTTCTAAGAACTATTTGTAAATTCAAATTGACGCCATTCCTAAGAAATTGGGCTGTACATTTAAACAATTCAGCAGCACGTGACTCACCTTTCGTCCAAGGATTTGATTGATAGCGGCCGATTCTTTCAACGTGCACTCGGCTACCACCTTGGCTCGCATCTCTTTCATGAATAGCATGAACGCATTCAGAGGCTTCTTGACGTGCTGCAGCTGCTGCTGCTGCTGCTGCTGCTGGTTGTGATGCTGCGACTTGCGCCCCTTGGATTGTCCGGAGTTGCCTCCGCCGCTGCCTACGTCACCGCTGACGTAACCTGTAGCTGTCAGCAGCTGCTGCTGCTGCTGCGGAGCCTGTGTCTGCTGCAACTGCTGGTGTTGAATATGATGATGCAGCTGGTGATGCTGGACAAAGGCCGGCTCATCCTTGATGCCTCCCATTAGTTGATTGTCGGCTTGAACAGCCACCTGGTCATAGTAAGCATACGGATGCTGCTGCTGTTGATAATGATGATGAAGGAAGCTGGGAGAGAAGCGGCCCAGACCAGTTGACTGGGGCTGAGGCGGTGGCGGCGGCGGCGGCAGCATGTGATGGTGCTGCTGGTGCTGGTGTTGCTGCTGCAGCTGCTGATGCTGCTGGTAGGGGTTGCCGCATCTCCCAGCGGCTATCTGGGTGGAGCAGTAGGCCGCAGTGTGGGCGGCGCTGCCCCAGCTGGAGAAATCCGGATAAAAATGATGCTGCTGATGATGCAGCTGCTGCTGCTGCTGCTGCTGATGCTGTTGATGTTGCTGCGCCTGATGACTGTGGCCTCCGTGTAGTCCGACGAATTGTCCGACTCCTCCGACATTGCCGTACGCTCCGCCGGCGACTGAGGCGGCCGCGGCAGCGGCGGCAGCAGCGGCGGCCGCTGCGGCGGTTTTGTTGGCATTCGAAGACGCCGGCGTAGAGTTTGTGGCTGCCGAAGCGATCGAATTGCTAATGCCGTCGGCGCTGCCACCTCCGCAGCCTTCACCGCTGCCGACGCTGCCGCATGGAGACGGGGTGGCAACGCAGGTGGCGCCGAGGTATGACACCGAGGATGGGTCGGCACCTGTGGAGGAGCCATTTTGGTATTAGTTTATTGATTTTCAAGGTATCTAGCAGGCGTGGATTTGTAGGCCGTGGCGCCTAAATGATCGTTGAGGAGTGGCGCCTAAAATGATCATCAAGGAGTGGCGCCTAAAATGATCGTTAAGTAGGGGCGCCTAAAATGATAGTTGAAGAGTGGCGCCTAAAATGATTATCAAAGAGTGGCGCCTAAAATGATCGTTAAGGAGTGGCACCTTAAATGATCATGAAGGAGTGGGCGCCTAAAATGATCGTTGAGGAGTGGCGCCTAAAATGATCATCAAGGAGTGGGCGCCTAAAATGATCGTTGAGGAGTGGCGCCTAAAATGATGGTCAAGGAGTGGCGCCTAAAATGATCATCAAGGATTGGCGCCTAAAATGATCATCAAGGAGTGGGCGCCTAAAATGATCATCAAGGAGTGGCGCTTAAAATGATCATCAAGGAGTGGCGCCTAAAATGATAGTTGAGGAGTGGCGCCTAAAATGATAGCTGAGGAGTGGCGCCTAAAATGATAGCTGAGGAGTGGCGCCTAAAATGATCGTTGAGGAGTGGCGCCTTAAACTGTAGTTAATGAGTGGCGCCTAAAATGATTTATCAAGTAGAGGGCGTCTAAAATAATTCATCAAGGAGAGGGCGCCTAAAATGGTCGTTAAGGAGTGGCGCCTAATATGATTTATCAAGTAGAGGGCGCCTAAAATAATTCATCAAGGAGAGGGCGCCTAAAATGGTCGTTAAGGAGTGGCGCCTAAAATGGTCGTTAAGGAGTGGCGCCTAAAATGATCGTTAAGGAGTGGCGCCTTAAATGATCGTTGAGGAGTGGCGCCTTAAACTATAGTTAATGAGTGGCGCCTAAAATGATTTATCAAGTAGAGGGCGCCTAAAATGGTCAGGACAAATTTATGACCCAGTCATTACTTATTATACTTCTTTATCTTCCCCCGCTTATGACTAATTCTCTAACTTTTTTACCTAGAAATGCTTCGGCATCGTATGCATTGAGTAATTGGGCTAATTGTGTTACCTTGCCCACGTATGGCGTATGGACCAACTGCCCTACCAATTGGGTTGAGCACAGCTCGAAAAGACAATTAAATTCGTCCATAATGAATGAATAGGCAGGCAGGCCGGCAGGCTCAGAAAAAAAATTCGAGTCGAAAAGAAAGATTGGTCGAGTCTCCACAAGCTTGATTGAAATTATGGGAAGAGAAGTCGTCGACCTTAACATCCTCGAACTCCCATCTCGCTAGGCCTACCATCGTTAATCAAACGTGAAAGTCTTAATCTCCCCCCTCTCGCTAATTCGGCCGTGAATTACTCGGACTAAAATGAGGATTTTCGGGATTTCTACATATATTGTAGCATAGGAAACTGGCTGCAGAGCTGACCTCTTTCCACAGAATAGACACGTGAGGATTCCTGCAGCATGGCAGGTGTGATGAAAGTCAAAATCAAGTAGTTTTAATCAATTCTGCTATATTACGTTGAGATGAGGCCAAAAACACAGCTACAATACACGTCATGGAGCTAATCAGGGATGTCTTCTAAGTAGCTATATAGCGCTCATCCCTTTGAGTCCTCGGGGCTTCCTGCGTTGAGCTTCCTTCCAGGAAGATGCTCCGTTGATTCCTATATGAAATAATCAACCGTCTGGCTTGCATACTTAATCTGCATGCTGGGGAGATTTCTTAAGTGTCTTTGTTTCCTCTTTTGGCCGCGGTGAAAGCTGCCAAAGAGAATTATAGTGTTGAGAGGGGGGAATCTTAGCGAGGTATAGGGTCAGACAGTTCGCCTGTCAGAGAGGAAAAAAATGAAACGACAGATTACGAGATTTGCGGGCCGGCCGTAAGAAGCGGAGCGGAATATACAAAATGGGGCGGAGGATAGGAAGGGAGCGGAGCGGAATATACAAAATGGGGCGGAGGATAGGAAGGGAGCGGAGCGGAATATACAAAATGGGGCGGAGGATAGGAAGGGAGCGGAGCGGAATATACAAAATGGGGCGGAGGATAGGAAGGGAGCGGAGCGGAATATACAAAATGGGGCGGAGGATAGGAAGGGAGCGGAGCGGAACATACAAAATGGGGCGGAGGATAGGAAGGGAGCGGAGCGGAATATACAAAATGGGGCGGAGGATAGGAAGGGAGCGGAGCGGAATATACAAAATGGGGCAAAGAATTTTATGTACGAGCGTGTGCTACTGCAGATAAACAAACGGTTTTGGTTCATTTTTTGGTTGTTTCTATTTTCAATTTTTTGTTATAAACCAAAGAAATTGGTCTCAAATTTCATGGATCCATCGATCGATAATATATAATCGATGAATAGATAATATATTTTTATATGATCCACCGCACCCCGTTGAGAGGTCGCTGACACGTGGCAAATTGCCAAATCTTATAGACAATTAAACTATCATATTGGGCCGCACGCCACGCCCCCGCGCCTGGCACACGGCCTCCATTTCTAAGAAAGGGGGCCTTTCTAAGAAACAACCGTCTAAAAAAAACTTGCCTCATCACTCCTATAATGAGAAGAAACAAGCTAAATTCATTGTTAAACGAAAAAAATCTCTCCATTATATCAAGTTACGGATGGATATAGATATGTGCATTACAACAATACAAATATTTTTTGCTCCTTTGTCTTTCTCTTATATACCAACTTTATGATTTTCAAGGCATTTTTGGTGCTTCTCTTACCATCAACATCTTCAGTGATTTGCTACAAATATATGTATTTTTTAATTTTGATTAAAATTTGCGTTAACTATGATAATCAAACTGATTCTACAAACACCTTAAAAATTCTTAAAATCTAACTGATTCTTTAAACATCTAACTGATTCCCTAAGCATCTAATAATTTCTCTAAACATTTAACTGATTCTCTAAGCATCTAACTGATTCTCTAAGTATCTAACTGATTCTCTAAGCATCTAACTGATTCTCTAAGTATCTAACTGATTCTCTAAGCATCTAACTGATTCCTTAAGCATCTAACTGATTCTCTAAATATCTAACTGATTCTCTAAGCATCTAACTGATTCTCTAAGCATCTAACTGATTCTCTAAGCATCTAACTGATTCTCTAAGTATCTAACTGATTCTCTAAGCATCTAACTGATTCTCTAAGCATCTAACTGATTCTCTAAGTATCTAACTGATTCTCTAAGCATCTAACTGATTCCTTAAGCATCTAACTGATTCTCTAAATATCTAACTGATTCTCTAAGCATCTAACTGATTCTCTAAGCATCTAACTGATTCTCTAAGCATCTAACTGATTCTCTAAGTATCTAACTGATTCTCTAAGCATCTAACTGATTCTCTAAGCATCTAACTGATTCTCTAAGCATCTAACTGATTCTCTAAGCATCTAACTGATTCCTTAAGCATCTAACTGATTCTCTAAGCATCTAACTGATTCTCTAAGCATCTAACTGATTCTCTAAGCATCTAACTGATTCCTTAAGCATCTAACTGATTCTCTAAGCATCTAACTGATTCTCTAAGCATCTAACTGATTCTCTAAGCATCTAACTGATTCTCTAAGCGTCTAACTGATTCCTTAAGCATCTAACTGATTCTCTAAGCATCTAACTGATTCTCTAAGCATCTAACTGATTCCTTAAGCATCTAACTGATTCCTTAAGCATCTAACTGATTCCTTAAGCATCTAACTGATTCTCTAAGCATCTAACTGATTCTCTAAGCATCTAACTGATTCTCTAAGCATCTAACTGATTCCTTAAGCATCTAACTGATTCTCTAAGCATCTAACTGATTCCTTAAGCATCTAACTGATTCTCTAAGTATCTAACTGATTCTCTAAGCATCTAACTGATTCTCTAAGCATCTAACTGATTCCTTAAGCATCTAACTGATTCTCTAAGCATCTAACTGATTCTCTAAGCATCTAACTGATTCCTTAAGCATCTAACTGATTCTCTAAGCATCTAACTGATTCTCTAAGCATCTAACTGATTCTCTAAGCATCTAACTGATTCTCTAAGCATCTAACTGATTCTCTAAGCATCTAACTGATTCTCTAAGCATCTAACTGATTCTCTAAGCATCTAACTGATTCCTTAAGCATCTAACTGATTCTCTAAGCATCTAACTGATTCCTTAAGCATCTAACTGATTCTCTTAGCATCTAACTGATTCCTTAAGCATCTAACTGATTCTCTAAGCATCTAACTGATTCCCTGAACATCTAACTTCTAAACCCATTTGTAATACTCTGAACATCTTGCGGATTTTCTAAAAACTTTTCTTGATTCACAAAGTTTCTTATTAGTATCCCTAGGCCTCAAAACTTTCTAATTAATTATTCAACTCAAAAATCTTCCATAAATATTTTTGATGATTCTAAAAAACATGTCATCAATACACAAACGGTATATGAGATTTTTATAGATAAAACTTACAATGGTTCAATATCCATCGCCTAGTCAAATTTTTATTTAAATCTCAAGAACAGATTTCAAAAATTATTCTGCGTAAGAGTATAGAAGACAAGACACTGGCATTGAAAGGGAGTCTATATATATATACACATAGACGGAACTGTGCTCGAGAAATTCAAAGACATACTTGAAAGAGGCCTTTCAGACTTACCATTCAGATCCTGATCCTGATACTGCTGCTGCTGCTGCTGCTGCTGCTGCTGCAGTTGACTTTCATAGTCTGACATCCTTTAAACGCTTTTTATTTCCTTTTGGTAACTTTCCACTGTATTGAAAAGAAGAGAGGACGGGGGGTTGCCTTTTCCTCCTTTTGTGAAATTTGATTACGCCCGTTTGATCTGGCACACACGGATGGAGGGGCCAGCAGCTCTCACACACAGACCTGCGCCTTTAGTCTTCTTTAGCTTTGGTTACAAAGGAATAGAATATCGAACCTTTGTCTCAGCCCTTTTTTCTTTTCTCAAAAGATAAAAGTCAGAGAAAAGGCAGAAAAGAGAACAGACAGACAGACACAGGGGTGCGCGACACACACACACACACAAGAAAATTATCTTTTACCATCAAAGCCCCCTCCCCAAAGAGGTCCCCTTTGGCTCCCCCCATAACGGACTCCCCAACCTCCTCACACAATCGGGGGTCTGCAAATTACAAAGCTCGGGATGGCTGTGGGCCCGGCAACTCAATTCCCAATTGGGCGCCCAAGTCGGCCCAAATAGATGGGATCTCATTGGCTGCCGCTGAATTATCCCCTCTGTCCGTCTTACCCTCTGATTCCCTTCGATACAATTCGACTTGCGTAGCGACTGAAATGCCTGGCCGATTAGGGAAGTGTTCGAGAAATCCACTTGAAGCTTTGAGCTAAGTCTCTTTCACTTTGACTGCCCCCTCCGCCTAACGTTGGAGAGGAAATCTCAGCCTTTTTTGCCCGCTGCGGGCGACGCCCATTCTCACTTGGTCACTATCAATCAAAGTCAAAGGAAATTGAAAGTGGCCGACTTTTACGGTCACTGCCTGTCTATCTATCTATCTATCTATCTATCTATCTATCTATCTATCTATCTATCTATCTATCTATCTATCTATCTATCTATCTATCTATCTATCTATCTATCTATCTATCTATCTATCTATCTATCTATCTATCTATCTATCTATCTATCTATCTATCTATAGATAGATATAGAAGAGGTTGTAGCCTAGTGGTTAGAGCGTCGGACTCACGACTTGAAGGTCGGGGGTTCGATTCCCGACTCCACTGGTATAATTTGTGTCCTTTAGCAAGACACTTAACTCTGCATTGCTTCAGTTCACCCAGCTGTTAAATGGGTACCAGCATCAGCTGGGGTAATTGAAGGTGGGTGTGGCGTCCCCCCAGTCCATGGACTGAACAGCTGTACGCAGTCTTCAGAAGCGCCGCGCAACAGCTGCGGCTGCGCTGTTGGCTGCACATCTGGCCCGATTGGGACAGGTGTAATCAATTATTATTATTATTATTATTATTATCTATCTATCTATCTATCTATCTATCTATCTATCTATCTATCTATCTATCTATCTATCTATCTATCTATCTATCTATCTATCTATCTATCTATCTATCTATCTATCTATCTATCTATCTATCTATCTATCTATCTATCTATCTATCTATCTATCTATCTATCTATCTATCTATCTATCTATCTATCTATCTATCTATCTATCTATCTATCTATCTATCTATCTATCTATCTATCTATCTATCTATCTATCTATCTATCTATCTATCTAATGTCTCGTAGAGAGCCGCAGTCTCGTATATTGATGAAGCCTGTCAGGTACTCCCTGACAAGGGGATCAGGGCGCGGCATTGCTCTTCCATCCCCTATCCGCTTGCCAAAATCTTTATACCCCCCTTAAGAAATCCCATGCATTGGAAATATAATCCATGATCAAGACGCAATCTTTTACCTTCGTGCCCGCGTGCAGGCTTTCCTCTCATGCCAGGGCAGTTTCTTGCCGTCTCACTGCCACCATATTATATTATAGATCCTCAACCAAGCAGGATGACTGAATCTTTACTATTCATACGCTCAAAAGCCAAGTGAAGAGCATATTTGTATCATGTGTTGTGTTAGCTAAAATCGATTTCTGCAATCTGAATTGCTTGCTCTAACTTCTCCACGCACATAAGATCAGCGTATTTTGTTATAGGGTCCACCCCAACTGCATGTTGCAACTGCGTTAAATATGCACTGCCAAAAGCGTAATTTTTTCCCAATTCAGTTCTCTCGATTTAACGTAAAAACTGTCTCACGTTTCACTCATCTCGTTTCCTAATCGACATATTTTCTTATTCTCTGCATTGCTTCTGTCAAATGAATAAGATTTCGAAATAATCTAATTACGAGTATAATTAATCCTAAAATCACCGAAATATCTTCTAATGAAACCACATCATAGCTACTCCTAATACCTCAGCATAGCTACTCCTGACACCCCATCATAGCTACTCCTGACACCCCATCATAGCTACTCCTTACACCCCAGCATATCTACTCCTGACACCCCAGCAAATCTACTGCTGACCCCCCATCATAGCTACTACTGAAACCTCAGCAAAGTTATTCCTGACACCCCAGGATAGCTACTCCTGAAGCCTCAGCATAGCTACTCCTGACACCCCAGCATAGCTACTCCTGACACCCCAGCATACACACTCCTGAAACACCAGCACAGCTACTCCTGACAACCCAGCATACACACTCCTGAAACACCAGCACAGCTACTCCTGACACCCCAGCATACACACTCCTGACACCCCAGCAAAGCTACTCTTGAAGGCTTAAAACATACTCACTTCTGAAAGCCTAAAAGTGCCCCCACAAAATTAATTAAACGAGAAACAACTGTACGCAAAATACGCACAGAAACCTACTGGGAAAAATCAACATTAAACTGGCCATTGAAATTTGATCAGCAACAAAGCATCATCTATAATAGTGTGTCCTGCCAATTTTGGCCATGTCAAAGAAATAGTTTTCCTTTGTCATAATCAGAAAATCAATGCTAAGCAATTAATTAATTGGCTCAGGTTGTGGCATGGCAGCTTTTTATAGGGACCAAAAATAGATTTTCTATTGTTCTATAACTTAGATTTGAAAAGATTTTCCAACAAGCCTTTTGGGATAAAAGTTGCGCTTGGGTATCAAATTACTGAGTTGGCAAACACGATTTGAGTTCAGCAGGGCCAAAACAAAACAAAGCGTTTGTGTAGATTATTAACTGGAAATGAATTTTTCTTTCTAACCATTTCATGTGTTGCAGTTTTTTATACCTATTGCATATGCTATCAAATATTATTATATTTAGTATCATCAAATTACATGCTTAGGAAAATGCAAAACGTTAACAAAAAAGTTACTGTGAAACATTTTGTTGGGAATTACGCTCGTAGCTTTTAGAAATTTCTAAAGAAGGACATTGAATTCTTGAAAACGAAATGAGGTTTTCCAGAGAAGGAACCAGAGTTCCGGAGAATAAACTAGAGTTCCGGAGAATAAACTAGAGTTCCGGAGAAGGAACTGGAGTTCCGGAGAAGGAACTAGAGTTCCGGAGAAGGAACTAGAGTTCCGGAGAAGGAACTGGAGTTCCGGAGAAGGAACTAGAGTTCCGGAGAAGGAACTAGAGTTCCGGAGAAGGAACTAGAGTTCCGGAGAAGGAACTAGAGTTCCGTAGAAGGATCTGCAGTTCCGTAGAAGGATCTGGAGTTCCGTAGAAGGATCTGCAGTTCCGTAGAAGGAACTGGAGTTCCGGAGAAGGAACTAGAGTTCCGGAGAAGGAACTAGAGTTCCGGAGAAGGAACTGGAGTTCCGGAGAAGGATCTGGAGTTCCGTAGAAGGATCTGCAGTTCCGTAGAAGGATCTGGAGTTCCGTAGAAGGATCTGCAGTTCCGTAGAAGGAACTGGAGTTCCGGAGAAGGAACTAGACTTCCGGAGAAGGATCTGGAGTTCCGGAGAAGGAACTGGAGTTCCGGAGAAGGATCTGGAGTTCCGGAGAAGGAACTGGAGTTCCGGAGAAGGAACTAGAGTTCCGGAGAAGGAACTAGAGTTCCGGAGAAGGAACTAGAGTTCCGGAGAAGGAACTGGAGTTCCGGAGAAGGAACTAGAGTTCCGGAGAAGGAACTAGAGTTCCGGAGAAGGAACTAGAGTTCCGGAGAAGGAACTAGAGTTCCGTAGAAGGATCTGCAGTTCCGTAGAAGGATCTGGAGTTCCGTAGAAGGATCTGCAGTTCCGTAGAAGGAACTGGAGTTCCGGAGAAGGAACTAGAGTTCCGGAGAAGGAACTAGAGTTCCGGAGAAGGAACTGGAGTTCCGGAGAAGGATCTGGAGTTCCGTAGAAGGATCTGCAGTTCCGTAGAAGGATCTGGAGTTCCGTAGAAGGATCTGCAGTTCCGTAGAAGGAACTGGAGTTCCGGAGAAGGAACTAGACTTCCGGAGAAGGATCTGGAGTTCCGGAGAAGGAACTGGAGTTCCGGAGAAGGATCTGGAGTTCCGGAGAAGGAACTGGAGTTCCGGAGAAGGAACTAGAGTTCCGGAGAAGGAACTAGAGTTCCGGAGAAGGAACTAGAGTTCCGGAGAAGGAACTGGAGTTCCGGAGAAGGAACTAGAGTTCCGGAGAAGGAACTAGAGTTCCGGAGAAGGAACTAGAGTTCCGGAGAAGGAACTAGAGTTCCGTAGAAGGATCTGCAGTTCCGTAGAAGGATCTGGAGTTCCGTAGAAGGATCTGCAGTTCCGTAGAAGGAACTGGAGTTCCGGAGAAGGAACTAGAGTTCCGGAGAAGGAACTAGAGTTCCGGAGAAGGAACTGGAGTTCCGGAGAAGGATCTGGAGTTCCGTAGAAGGATCTGCAGTTCCGTAGAAGGATCTGGAGTTCCGTAGAAGGATCTGCAGTTCCGTAGAAGGAACTGGAGTTCCGGAGAAGGAACTAGACTTCCGGAGAAGGATCTGGAGTTCCGGAGAAGGAACTGGAGTTCCGGAGAAGGATCTGGAGTTCCGGAGAAGGAACTGGAGTTCCGGAGAAGGAACTAGAGTTCCGTAGAAGGATCTGGAGTTCCGGAGAAGGATCTGGAGTTCCGTAGAAGGATCTGCAGTTCCGTAGAAGGAACTGGAGTTCCGGAGAAGGAACTAGACTTCCGGAGAAGGATCTGGAGTTCCGTAGAAGAATCTGGAGTTCCGTAGAAGGATCTGGAGTTCCGTAGAAGGATCTGCAGTTCCGGAGAAAGAACTGGAAATCTGGAGATGGAGCCGGAGTTCCGGAGAAGGAACTGGAGGAGTTTCGGAGAAGAAACTGTAACTCCAGTTAATTCGAAGACAAATGGTTTTTCATGATTCTATCTTCTATGAATAGCTTCTTACAAGCCCTACGAAGTACCAGTAAGTAACCTTTAAAAGCAAAATAGAATGTGTTACCTGTTGCAGCTGTTTGAAAAGCTCAAGCTCAAGCTGCTCTGTCTAATTCGATCCTATTTCTAAGAAACCTGTGTAAACCTGTCAATATTATCTTTTAGAAAATCTGCTTCAAAATCCTTACAAAACCACATTGATTTCCCTGATTTTCTGGCTATCGATCAGTTGCTTCCGCGTTGTCGGCTTGGCGAGAAAACATCATGTGGCCCGATTGATTCTTTGCCTGACCCGCCCTAGCAGAGCGAAAGCAGCGAGAGGCGCTAATCCCCTCTGCATGCCCAATCCCCAAAATTTCACACTTCACGCCTCCCCGATCAAATCGAGCCTTCAGGGACTGGAAGCTTTCCCACGAGAGTCAAATCCTTGGCATCAACTCTGAGTGCCGGATATTCGGGATTTAACTTCCTTTTTAAAGGCGGAAGAGGATGGGATTTTTTTCCATCTTCAGCTGATTTTAGCTGATTGTCTCAATTTACTACATCCCCTAACCCTAAGGTTTGGTCGGCGATAATCCCTAAAATTGGGAAGATTTAGACAGAGGGGGGAAAATGCGAGAAGTCGGACGGAGACGAGGGGCCTGGGGGAGGGGAGTCGCCGCTAAAATCCATCCGAGCGAAAACAAGCCAGCCGCGCTCCCCTACATCAAATCCGATTCCCACCTGCTAGACGATGGCAGGGAGGAAAACGAAAAACGTTAAGAAGAAGAAGGCGGCATGCGTATAACAGAGGAGCCTATAGTGAAAGGAAGAGAAAGGCCAAAAGCCTTTCCCCCCCGTCATGTGTGTCGGCTGCGATCCGACCCTTTATCCTATCACACGATTCACTGATCATGTTTGCGTGCCAATCGATGGCAGGCTACAGGGGGAATGGGGGAGACTGGGTTCTGGGCGAGGGGAGTGGGGCGGCAGCTTTCTCTCTCGTGCTCGGGTCGGTGATTCGAATGCGCTGCTCAAATCGCCTGCAGTTCCATGCTTGGCTGGCTACAATGGTGGGTGGTCAGCGTTCTAGGAACACGCGACATTGATATCTACAGGCAGCTTCGGCCATAGACAATTCTAATAGCCGATGACCAGTGGCTGTGCGGCTGCTCTGCCCTGTAATTAATTTATACTACTGGCCTTGCGGGCCGGCCAATTGGGTGGGTATAACAAACACATACACACACACACACACACACACACACACACACACACGCCAAACTCCCTATCACAACAGGAGGCAATGGATAACTTTAAGCATAGTAATAAACGAAACGATCATCAGTGTCAATCACGCACGCACGGGCGCGGCGGGTGGGGGCTGGCTGGCGCTTAGGATTTATTTGCGTGTGTTTTTTGTTTTGTTTGACTTGACCAAAAAATGTGAGCCGCCGCCTAAGCAACAACTGGCGTTTGCGTGCTATCGCTGCGGATGAATTTGATTTGTTGCGCAACAGGAACTGTGCTAATACGTGTCTATGATGAAGCTAGAGAAGCTTAGGTTTATTTTTTTCTGGGAAATACAATTTCAGTTTGAAAAAAGCAAATTACTTTGAGATTTATTTGCAAAAATTCAAAATATTTATTTGTAGGGGTCTTAGGTGCACAGATAAAGTTTATAGTGATTAGACTGATTTTGAATTGTGATTAGACTTGGTGTCAGATGATTAGACTGAAGTGTGAGATGATTAGACTGATTTTGAAGTGATTAGAATGAAGTGTAAGATGATTAGAATGATGTTGAGGTGATTAGACTGAAGTGTGAAATGATTAGACTGATGTTGAGGTGATTAGACTGAAGTGTGAGATGATAAGACTGATTTTGAAGTGATTAGAATGAAGTGTAAGGTGATTAGACTGATGTTGAGGTGATTAGATTGAAGTGTAAGATGATTAGACTGATGTTGAGGTGATTAGACTGAAGTGTGAGATGATAAGACTGATTTTGAAGTGATTAGAATGAAGTGTAAGGTGATTAGACTGATGTTGAGGTGATTAGATTGAAGTGTGCAGCGGCGGCGGAGCAAATTATTCCTGGGGGGGCACCAGCACTTCTAAGACATGGGGCCGATTCAGCCTCAAGATTTTTTTACTTATTTTTATCATCACGTCGGCACAAATTTTCCTTGGATATAGCCATTTTTCCACAACATAAAACGTAACAGTTTTTGCACATGCTACAGTTGGGGGGGCACTTTGCATTGAGTGCCGCACCTACTAAATTTCAGGGGGGGCACGTGCCCCCTGTGCCGCGGGCTTCCGCCGCCCATGGAAGTGTGGCAAATTTTCATTTTGGATTCTTGAGTAATAATTTCCCTTTTGCAATCAGTAAATATTGAAAAAATGCTGAATAAGCAAGCAAACGAGAATGATTTTATGCTACATTAAAAATCACAAACCAATTTTAGAGTAGAAACTCAACCTCAAAATTAAAACTTTCTTTAACTGAACCAAATCTGCTTTACATTGTAGGGAAAAAGGCAGAATTTGCTACAATCGGTAATTTTGTTATAATCAAGCCTTTGTTAACTTGGATTGGAATCAATCGAGACGATCTAGGCTGATCTGGAGTTCCTCTAACGCTGCAGGGCTTCAGAGATCCAGTTCTAGGATGAGACAGTCTTTTACCTGTTCGCTAAAATCTGGGATAATTTCGTATTGTTACTTTGAGGTTTTCCCAAAGAGTAGCGAAATGAAAAAATACAGTCTTAAGACTTGCCCGCCTCGATACCTAACTAATTACGTACCTGTTAAATAGAATTGCGAGTAACAATCAGTCAATCAGTAACGTTAAAATGAGCTCTCCTGACTCATAGATCAGGCGTAGACAGTGTTTAACTTTGTGTCTGTCCTCTTGTTTATTAAATTGTCTGTCCTCTTGTCCATCTAAGTGTTTGTCCTCGTGTCTATCTGAGTATCTGTCCTCTTGTCTATCTGAGTGTCTGTCCTCTTGTCTATCTAAGTGTCTTAGTGTCTGTCCTCTTGTCTATCTAAGTGTCTTAGTGTGTGTCCTCTTGTCTATCTAAGTTTCTGTCCTCTTGTCCATCTAAGTGTTTGTCCCCTTGTCTATGTAAGTGTCTGTCCCCTTGTCTATGTAAGTGTCTGTCCCCTTGTCTATGTAAGTGTCTGTCCTCTTGTCTATCTAAGTGTCTGTCCGCTTGTCTATCTAAGTGTCTGTCCTCTTTTCTATCTAAGTGTCTGTCCCCTTGTATATGTAAGTGTCTTAGTGTCTGTCCTATTGTCTACCTAAGTGTTAATCTTAGTGTCTGCTCTTTTGTCTATCTTAGTGTCTATCATACAGTGTCATTGCTTCATACTTTTCCATCCAACTATCTACCTGTCCAACTGTGTCTCTCTGTGGTATCTAACGGTCTCATGTCCGTCAGTCGGTGCGCAAAAGTGACGCGATTGCGTGATCATTCTACAACTTGTAGAAGTGACAAAAACTCGCCCCGCAGGTCTGTTTGTGTGCGCGCTGTGTTTGCTCTGTGATGATGACAACATCACGCAATGAGCACTGGTTAGAGAGAGAGTGTGTGTGCGTCTTGTGCACCGCCGCCTACCCTCTAATTAGGCAACTTATATAGCATCTTACACAGTTTCATTAAGGAAAAAAAGATAAAGACATAATAGGCGTCATCGTTGAGATCATTTGGAGCATTCTGCTGAACAGTTCAAAGCGGAGTATAGACGAAGCCCCTTGGTAATAAAATTTTGGTTGCCTCAAAACTTGACGATTCAGTTCGTTTTCAATTAAAAATCGATTTTTTTCGGATTCTATCGAAAGTTTTAATTTTGGTTAAGAAATGAACTAGTTTTACTCAAGGGGACAAAAGTTTAAACTTCGCTGAAGCGATATTTTTCGAATACTGTTTCCCAGAATTTCGAAAACGCTTTCTACTCCAGATGCCATGCGCTACTGCTTGTCGTGTTCCATGAATGAAAAAAAGCAAGAAAAAAACTTAAAAAAACAGGGACCCCAGCTGCCTGTTCGAATCGAAAATCGGAGCGAGGTAGAGAAAAAAAATTCGGCCATTTTTACTCCCCTACAAAGGCTTGACAGATGAAGATTCGGCGAGTCTGGGATCAGATCCTTATTCCATACATCTTATAGCTAATGGGATAATTGGACCAGGGGCGTAAATGCGTCTCCCAGCCGTGAGATACTGATTCGCAAATAATCATTTTGTTAGGCTTTGTTTTTTGTTGGAGAACCGGCAGGTGCTGCGCTAGGCGTGGCATCTGCTCTTATAGGGCTGGTATGTTTTTTATTATTAGCCTTGTAAATCAATTCGTGTAGCGCGGGTGAAAACTTCTCAAGAAGAAAATGTGGCAATTGTAGCAGCCATATGGAAAGCGGAAGCAGTAGAAGAAGAGGCGGAAGCAATAGAAGAAGAGGCGGAAGCAATAGAAGAAGAGGCAGAAGCAATAGAAGAAGAGGCGGAAGCAATAGAAGAAGAGGCGAAAGCAATAGAAGAAGAGGCGGAAGCAATAGAAGAAGAGGCGGAAGCAATAGAAGAAGAGGCGAAAGCAATAGAAGAAGAGGCGGAAGCAATAGAAGAAGAAGCGGAAGCAATAGAAGAAGAGGCGGAAGCAATATAAGAAGAGGCGGAAGCAATAGAAGAAGAGGCGGAAGCTATAGAAGAAGAGGCGGAAGCAATAGAAGAAGAAGCGGAAGCAATAGAAGAAGAAGCGGAAGCAATGAAATAAGTGGAAGTTGTGGCAGCAGAAAATGTTATGGAAGCAGTTGGGGTAAAAATGCGTATAGCAGTGGAAGCAACAGTATTAAAATTGATCTGACACTGTGATAAATTACCCCCGGGGGCTACTTTCAAGAAATCCTTAGACGAGGAGTATTCGTGGAGTAGGGAAATAGTTTAATTCAGCGGGTCAGCCCCCCTACAAGTAAGCTAACAAAAACAGTTGACCAAGTGAACTAAAGCTGATAAGATGACGAAAATTTTGCCGACACGATTTTAAGCCCCCGAGAGGCGGAGACTCACAAAGAGAGAGTCAAAGGAGGAAGTGGGGCGTGTCTCACGCAGTCACTTTCCCTGAAAGATAGACGGGAGCAAGCCATAGGGGGGGTGGGGAAGCTGACAGAACTGAAAGCATACAGGCGGCGCATTAGCTAATGAAGTCTCTAATCTGGGTCTTTGATGTTCGCAGAGGCTGCAGCAGCAGCAGCAGCAGCAGCAGCAGCAGCAGCAGCAAAATAACTGCCGGCGGAGGTCTCCCCGGCGCCGCTTTGATTAGCGAAAGAAAGGCTTCAGCAGTGCCGCATTCGGGGACTGCCCGAAACGTTTTGGCTGTCCCGGGCTCTAAACTCGACTTGTCTTCGCCGCGCCGAGTCTCTTTGAAGTGACCAAACGGGGGGGGGGGCGGTCAAGAGATGGAGACCAACTTATGCTCGCTAGTCTCCGTGCCTGCCTCTTTGTGTGTTTTTAATTTCCTTTGAAGTCAAAGAAGACGACGACCAAGGAAGCTGGCTATGGGCTTAAGGGGAAGAAGAAGTAGGATGAGTTGATGAGGAGTTGATGAGGGGCTCGCAGCTGAGTCTAGCCTAAATCATGCAACATTATCAAACGAATTTGGGCGAGATAAACTTCAGAGCCTGTCTTGTTGACTTATTTTCGTATCAGCTAGCGGTCGGATACAAAAAACATTGGCCTAATTTTATTTCCTTTCATAGGGGACAAAGTTACAGAGATAACCGTCTGCTTTGGTTCATGCCCCTGAACTTTCACCTTCTTTTATTTTGATAATAGTCAAGCTATGCATGGATATAGAAATACAAAGGCAAAAAGACACAAAAAAACGAGTTTCCAAAGATCAAAGAATGCTCTTTTATCATTTGCTTTTATCAGCTGTGAGCATTCTCAGCGCGATCATTTATTATCCGCTTGTGATTTTTAAACCAGCTTTTTTGTCTGCCTTCAGATCAAAGGTTAATCCCGCAGAAAGACATACTTTAAGCAAATATTTGTACTATGGCTGTTGCATTTTAATTTGATTTGATTTTTGTCCGAGCAACATTTTATCTGCCATCGGAGGCACTACTGTCTAAGGAAATGTGGGGATTTCTGTGAGGGATCTGAGGGGTTTCTTTGAGGAATCTGAGTTATTTCTGTGAATGATCTGAGGTATTTCTGTGAGTGATCTGAGGGACTTCTGTGAGAGAACTGGGGGACTTCTGTGAGGGATCTAAGGGATTTCTGTGAGGGATCTGAGGGGTTTCTTTGAGGGATGTGAGTTATTTCTGTGAATGATCTGAGGTATTTCTGTGAGTGATCTGAGTTATTTCTGTGAGTGATCTGAGGGATTTCTGTGAGTGATCTGAGGGATTTCTGTGAGGGATCTAAGGGATTTCTGTAAGGGATCTAAGGGATTTCTGTGAGTGATCTAAGGGATTTCTGTGAGGTATCTGAGGGATTTCTGTGAGTGATCTGAGGGGATTTTTGTGAGTGATCTGAAGGATTTCTGTGAGGGATCTGAGGGATTTCTGTGAGGGATCTGAGGGATTTTTGTGAGGAATCTGAGGGATCTCTGTGAGTGATCCGAGTGATTTCTGTAAGGGATCTGAGGGATTTTTATTATGGGAAGCAATGGTAGTGCAAAAGCAAGCAAGTGAAAACAATCGCCAATTTTCCCTAACAAGCTCAGGACGCAGGTGTCCGTTTCGAATTTCTAACTGCTTTCGCCCGCCTATTTTGCTTGAATGTTTGCTTTTTTATCCCAGTCCATCGCCTTAAAAGCCGGTAAAATTTTTTGTTTAAAAAAAGATCTCGAAGGGGATGCAGGTGCGTCTTTGTTGCTCACGAAAGAAATTTTACTCTTAGCGGCTAATCCTACGATGGGATAACATGGGATATTTTTTGGCTGGAGCAGATAATGGACTGCTAATTCCCTTGATGGCCGGGGATCGCGTGAATTCGGTGATTTTTTTCAATTTCCTTTTTTCGAAAATTTCTAAATCTAAAAAATCACAACTAGAAGAAGAATTGCAAGAAAAATGGGCGCAAATAATGCGCCCCATCTGGCTTAAAAACGTTTGCGTTGTTTTTGTAACACAGAGCGACAAAGTTTCTTGCGCTTAAATTGATGTGCGCTCGTACATCACGATTTTGAAGAAAAAAAAATTGGTAACTAGATAATGCGCTCGTAATAATAATGATTTTTAATATTACTACGCTCGTGTTTGTACAAGGCATACAGGTGCTGATTTTTTGTTTATTTTAAATAATGCTATGTGGTAAATCTCTGTTTCTCATATTATCTACTGCATGAAGCAGACAGACAAAGACAGACAGACAGACAGACAGACAGACAGACAGACAGACAGACGGACAGACAGACAGACAGACAGACAGACAGACAGACAGACAGACAGACAGACAGACAGACAGACAGACAGACAGACAGACAGACAGACAGACAGACAAAGACAGACGGACAGACAGACAGACAGACTGACAGACGGACAGACAGACAGACAGACAGACAGACAGACTGACAGACAGACAGACTGACAGACAGACAGACAGACAGACATGCAAACAGGCACGCAGATGGACGGACGTATAGATAGGCAACTCAATTGCATTCACTCTAAAACACACGATTTTAATTCCAATGGTCAGAAACCAACTATAACGAAACAAACAATGAATAAAAATCCTATTCTGCGTGATTTTCCCAGTTTATTATTAATGGCCCACAAATGAACGGCTATAATCGAGCTAATCTTATTAATCAATCCCGAGGAGCGAGCGGGGAGGGCACCGCGGGGGTTAATCAAGAGAGGACGAAGCGATCAGCCCGGTGATGTAACAAAAGCCCTGCACAACACGCGCTGCATGCAAACCCACCCGAAGCCTCTACTCGCATCCACTTGTTCGCGCGCCCGCAATTTGATACCTTTCCAAAAACCGTTGCCGCATCTTCCAGCTCAGGCATTCATCATCCCACTCGCCTTCCCCCACTCCCCGACCGCCTCCCCTCCGCAGCTCGATCGCTCCGCCTCGCTATCTCTCAGTTTCACATCTTCTGGAGCAACAAAAAACAGGACCTATACCTATGAAAAGACTCTTGATATCAGATTTATGCTATTCGCCAAAAAACCCCCGGCCACTTCAGAATTTCGGTCTCTTTGGGTTAGGGATTCGGGATTGTCTGAATGTCTCGTGCGCCCTTACGAGCGTATTGCGGCGAAGCGATCAAGAGAGCAAAAGGGGAACAGGGCTTTGTTTGGCAAAATTTGAGCAGACACGTGAGCTGGGCTATAACGATATAGTATATTGGTCTTTGTTTTGCTGTTTTTTTCAAAGCAAATTGATCCATAACATAAAGACAGGATTATAAAAGCTACCATTTGAGTTGTAATTAATTGGAGGGATGCGATGTGTGCAGACAAATTTATTTATGTCACTGATACCATATAGTTTGTAGAATCATGTGGAGTTTGTAGGATCATGTGGAGTTTGTAGGATCATGTGGAGTTTGAAGGATCATGTGGATTTTGAAGGATCATGTGGAGTTTGTAGGATCATGTGGAGTTTGTAGGATCATGTGGAGTTTGTAGGATCATGTGGAGTTTGTAGGATCATGTGGAGTTTGTAGGATCATGTGGACTTTGTAGGATCATGTGGACTTTGTAGGATCATGTGGACTTTGTAGGATCATGTGGACTTTGTAGGATCATGTGGAGTTTGTAGGATCATGTGGAGTTTGTAGGATCATGTGGAGTTTGTAGGAACATGTGGAGTTTGTAGGATCATGTGGAGTTTGTAGGATCATGTGGAGTTTGTAGGATCATGTGGAGTTTGTAGGATCATGTGGAGTTTGTAGGATCATGTGGAGTTTGTAGGATCATGTGGAGTTTGTAGGATCATGTGGAGTTTGTAGGATCATGTGGAGTTTGTAGGATCATGTGGAGTTTGTAGGATCATGTGGAGTTTGTAGGATCATGTGGAGTTTGTAGGATCATGTGGAGTTTGTAGGATCATGTGGAGTTTGTAGGATCATGTGGAGTTTGTAGGATCATGTGGAGTTTGTAGGATCATGTGGAGTTTGTAGGATCATGTGGAGTTTGTAGGATCATGTGGAGTTTGTAGGATCATGTGGAGTTTGTAGGATCATGTGGAGTTTGTAGGATCATGTGGAGTTTGTAGGATCATGTGGAGTTTGTAGGATCATGTGGAGTTTGTAGGATCATGTGGAGTTTGTAGGATCATGTGGAGTTTGTAGGATCATGTGGAGTTTGTAGGATCATGTGGAGTTTGTAGGATCATGTGGAGTTTGTAGGATCATGTGGAGTTTGTAGGATCATGTAGATTTTTAAACCGTTGGGATCACATGGAGTTTGTTCATCATGTATTCGTAGATCATGAGGAGTTTGTGAATCATGTAGTGCAGCATAGGAAAATAGGTTTATTTAAAGCCCCTTTATATGGTGAGTTGTTTTATTTAGCAATGAACCCAACTATAAGTCACCAATCAAGACGCATCATGTGGAGAGAGTAAAGACAAGTAGAAAATAAAAAATTAGCGTTTTCGCTTGGATATGCTACTGAGTAAAACGACTAGTAGCATGGTGCACATTTGGAATTTTCATAAATAAAACTCGTATTAATTGGTTTAACGGAAAAGGATTGATAAATGAAATAATTTTACCAGTTTGAGAGCTGCTAAAGCCTCCTAACTTGAAAAAAGTTTGTGTTAGCTGTCGTTAACTCTTTTCCAAAATTTTTGCTTTTGGTAACATGAATTTTACTGAAGTATATTAAAATTGTGCCATTTAAGCGCACCTCCAAAACGAATACTTTTTTGGAGTGGTCGCAGATGCTCCTTCTTCGGGACCATTATTATTCTGGTGGCTAAACAAAACATTGATTCGACTTAGTAAACAATAGCAATTAAATCAATATTCTTTGATAAAGCCTTTGTAGTCGATATTATAAAAAAATAGGCAATTAGTTGTCTTTTGAAGTCAGATTTTAATCTGTCAAATAGATTTTCTTTGGCTGATAATTGAATCTCAGTTATAATTTCCTTTTAATGTTGGCTTTGGCAAGCAAATCAATATGATTAGAGGGGTTACTGAACAAAGGGAAAAAGATCCCATCAGCAAGAGGCGCCTAAATTGAGAGGCCAACAAATTTTTAATCCGATTTTTTGGGATTAATTTAAGCCCAAGCTTCTTGTTGCACGCGGGCTCTCTTAGGACTAACCACGCCCAAACTATCCATGTCGTTGCTTGAAAGCAAAGTATGCCCGTTTAAGTTATTCTCATGTTTCCAAGAAAAAATTGTCCATTTGCACTGTGCAATTATCTGATTCATGTAGTCAAGCCAAACTTAAAGAAGGGCTTCCCATGAAGTGAAACTTCAAAAAAATGTTGACATTTCTATATTTCCTTAACTTTGAAAACGTTTGTGCATGTTCTCTTTAGAGTATTCTTCAGATCCTTTATCGTCCCAAACTTTTGCTTGGATTCATTTCCTGTATGTTAAAATTTTGACATACATAAAAGTGAATCGGAAATGTCAAATCCCAGCCGATACTATGGTGAGGGAATTACGAGATCAAAGAGTTTATCGGTATGTGTACAGGTGCTTACGACTTTCGTATCATTAGGAGTTTCTAATATTTTAGCTAAAAGTGTTACAGAAAGCCAATCATTGGCCTCCAAGAAAAGTGGCAACCCCGAGAGCTATCCAATGGACGCTAACCGTATATATCTTGCCGATTCCTTTTGACTTTTTGAAGCAGTTCAAAACCTAATAAAACCGAACGGTCCTTGTCTTTGACAGCAAAATTTCTTTATTACGCATCGTGTCTTAGGACGCGATGATGCGTCTGTGGCTCTTCTCTACCTTATTGGCGATTAATCTACTTTGTTGCCATGGAAACATGGCGGACAATCGAACCGAAGTTCATATACTAATTTTGGACTCGCCTGTTATGCCTAACATCTATTATCCTTTCGCTATTGATTACGTTAATAATTTGACCGAGATGTTTCCAAATTTTCGGTTGAATGCGCTTCGGCTAACCACGGAACAGGTTCTCCTTGTTTTGGATTTTTTGCTTACCCATTTTTCGTTTTGTGTTGTCAAGCTGCTCAAGCAGATTTCCCGACTGGTTAGAAGGTGTCTTCTCCGACTGGTAAGGAGGTAAGGAGGTAAGGAGGTGTCTTCTCCGACTGGTGAGGAGGTGTCTTCTCCGACTGGTGAGGAGGTGTCTTCTCCGACTGGTGAGGAGGTGTCTTCTCCGACTGATAAGGAGGTAAGGAGGTAAGGAGGTGTCTTCTCCGACTGGTGAGGTGTCTTCTCCGACTAGTAAGGAGGTGTCTTCTCCGACTGGTAAGGAGGTGTCTTCTCGGACTAGTAAGGAGGTGTCTTCTCGGACTAGTAAGGAGGTGTCTTCTCCGACCGGTAAGGAGGTGTCTTCTCCGACCGGTAAGGAGGTGTCTTCTCCGACTAGTAAGGAGGTGTCTTATCCGACTGGTATGGGGGTAAGGTGTTTTCTCCGCCTGCTAAGGTGCCTTCGCTGACTTGTAAGGAGGTGTCTTTCCGGACTAGAAAGGCGGTATCTATCCTCTCAGTTAAAGAATTAAAAAAAATTCTAACTCTTTTATCTCCCTACTACCCTTTCAGTACGACACGGGCAGTGCAACAAAACGATTTATAGACGGCTACTTTAGTCCGCCGCAGAAGGCTCTAGTGATTGGCCCGTTCCTGTCGCAGCAGGCCCAGTCTGTGGCGGACGTCGCTAAGCACTATCACGTGACTGAGGTTACTTATTCAACTCTATAAACTTGGGTGTTTGTAACTTCTTCACTTGATCCCTAATTTGCATCTTTGAACAGATCGGATCAACTGGGACATCGCCAGCTCTCAGCGACAAGAAAGCCTATCCATACTACTTCCGGATGTGCGGTATCGACAGCCAGTACACCGGACTCATAATAAAACTTCTGCTTAAGTACAAGTGGCGGAGAGTCGCACTGTTAACAGCCGACTCCACCGGACTGTATCCTGTGAGAGAGCAATGCAATTTTTTTCCATGTGACAGGCAAAAATTGGAAAAATTGCAAAAATGACTCAGGTTTGGACAGACGTAAAATTACCAGCTAAACTGCACCCTATCTGACTAGCGAGCGTATGCCTCGGTGTAATAGCACAAGGCCAGAAAAGCTAAATCTGCTGGAGGGCTGTAAGCATTGAATGGACATTATCCCAAAACCAGCGATAGGGCATGACTGTCCATTGACCTGACTCCTAAAGCGCGTTTAGTCGCACTAAATACCGTATGGAGCCATAAACACACATCCGGTGGACAGTCGGATTTCCAGGCTAGCATACACCCAGTCACGCACTCACATAGGACATATACAAGCGGTATTTTCAGTAGTGTACACTCCCTAAGCCTTGGGGGGTTTTCTTTAGTGGGTGTAAATTGCACAACTGGCCTATAGCGCAACCATTTCGTGCACTGGGCCCCAAATTATTAGACTTTGCACACGAAACTGCGCTAGAGAAAAATCTCAACCTTCAACGCGGGGTCGAACCTGGAACAGTGGCACACAAGGCAGACGCGCTAGACCACCGAGCCACTCGCCCCCTAGGGTGGAAGGCAATTTTTACACCCAATTAGATGTAGGTGGTTAACGCAAAGCCACAATTCACGTACGTACATTTCAACCCCACCCAAGCGCAGACTTCAAACCAAACCAGCCGCAGTGTACATTCAACCACTAACTAGCCGAAATGTACATAAAAAAATATTTTAGAGTTAACACCCTCCGGGCAGATTAATATCAAAATCCGCTAAATGTTTCGTACAAGAGTAGCCTAAGTAAGTACGCGTTACTCATTAGTCAAATTCACTTCCGGCAATTAAATTTCTTTCCTTGCAGGTGGCACTGGAGCTTGAGAATGCGATGCTGGCGCATAACATTACCCAGTATGAGAAGATTATCTTTAGCCGGGAGCCCAGCGATCGGATTAATGTTCTTGTGGTAAGCTAATCCTGTCGTCATTTATCTCGTAGTCATGGGATTAAATAATTCAACGAAATCAAATTTCAGGAAAAGGACATCCGCATTTTCATCATAGTTCGCATCGTATTTTACGAATATTTTGACAAGCGCCTGGAATGCCAGGTAAGTAAATTTGCTTCTCAGTTGCAAAATCAGGATAAAATTCAGTAAAACCCCCACCACTTGCAGATAGCGAAGTACAAACTGTACGGTCCGAAGTATCAGTGGATTCAGCTGGGCTTCACCCAGACCTCGGCGCCATTTTTGGGCGGCTGCGATCGCGCTGAGGCGGCGGCCGCCCTCGAAGGCTCGCTGGAGTTCGACAGTTCGATCAGCGATATCAGCTTCCCGAGGCCCACTAGCTTGCTTGGAATGGTCATAGGAAAAATTTCTAACCAAAGCTAAGACTTTGAAAATTTGTTTTCAGATAATTTAGGCTACTATGAGTAGAGGATTTGCGCATAGAATTCTACTAAAATCCCAATTTTTGCTTTAAAAGTATGTAAACTATCGATTCTAAAAGTGGAATCGAACCTCTGCTAGGACTGTCGCAACCGGTTTCTTCTCTCTAAAGCGTCTTCAGGCGACCTCATCTAACAACTTGGCTGTCTTCCACCTTTAGCTAGCTTAACAGAACTCCTACTTATGCTGAGCGCTTTTGTATAGCGCGATTTCTCAGTCTTAACTGCAAGTTTGTAGCGCTTTTTACTAACTTTCTACTTGCAGTAGACTATCTCTTATAGGGTAGTCAATAAAGTAGTTACATGGGAATTTGCACGCTATCAATTTTAAGGGAAAAAATTAGCCAAAAATTGGTTTCTATGGTTTCTAATGGTTTCTATTATAGAAATTCAATGAAATTGTTTCAGTCCGCAGTCGACATGCTAGACGAGTTGATTAGTTACGATCCATCGACCAGGCGCATGGCGCAAGCGTCCACTATTTACGGATTGGATTTGAAGTTCGATTCGATTTTGGCCGCTGCGCTCGCCATCAACCGGACGCTGCAGACGGAAGTGTACAATTCGAACCAAATAGTCAAAGGAAATTCCTCGTTTAAAAAGGTTCTGCTTGATAGTGTCAAGGCTCTGGATTTTGTGGGATTATCGGTGAGGGTTTAACTTGTTATAAGATCATAAATTAGTCCTCTATGCATAAGCTGCCCTGTACAATTTTGCTAATTATGCCAGGGTCGAGTATCATTCAACTCGAACAATGACAGATCGTCCATTTTCCTGGTCTACCAAATTCGCAGTGAGCTCTCTCTCTCTAGCGCTATCTGATTTGTTTATTGCACTTTATTCCAGCAGGGATTTCGCAGGTACGTCGCACTCTTTAATTTACAGATTTAACTCGCGATCTGGTGGCAACTTTCGATCCGGAAACTGGGGAGCTGAACTGGCTCAAAAGTGTCTGGTTTTCGGGTAAGGTCGGCTGTTTGGGAGAGTCGAGCGAACTTTGAGTGAATGATAGCACAAAACTGTCACTTGGAAGTAGTAGGGGACATTTCATTGGCAAATGTGGAGACCTTTCCGTCCCGGATGTGCAAAATTTTCTATTCCACATGCAGAAACCCTAATCCCAGATGCAGAAACCTTAATGCCAGATGCAGAAACCCTAATTCCAGATGCATAAACCTTAATCCTAGATGCAGAAACCTTAATCCTAGATGCAGAAACCTTGATCCTAGATGCAGAAACCTTAATCCCAGATGCAGAAACCTTAATCCTAGATGCAGAAACCTTAATCCCAGATGCAGAAACCCTTAATCCCAGATGCAGAAACCTTGATCCTAGATGCAGAAACCTTAATCCCAGATGCAGAAACCTTGATCCTAGATGCAGAAACCTTAATCCTAGATGCAGAAACCCTTAATCCCAGATGCAGAAACCTTGATCCTAGATGCAGAAACCCTTAATCCTAGATGCAGAAACCTTAATCCTAGATGCAGAAACCCTAATCCTAGATGCAGAAACCTTAATCCTAGATGCAGAAACCCTAATCCTAGATGCAGAAACCTTAATCCTAGATGCAGAAACCCTAATCCTAGATGCAGAAACCTTAATCCTAGATGCAGAAACCTTAATCCTAGATGCCGAAACCTTAATCCTAGATGCAGAAACCCTTAATCCCAGATGCAGAAACCTTAATCCTAGATGCAGAAACCCTAATCCTAGATGCAGAAACCTTAATCCTAGATGCAGAAACCTTAATCCTAGATGCAGAAACCTTAATCCTAGATGCAGAAACCCTTAATCCCAGATGCAGAAACCTTAATCCTAGATGCAGAAACCCTTAATCCTAGATGCAGAAACCTTAATCCTAGATGCAGAAACCTTAATTCTAGATCCAAAGACCTTAATTCTAGATGCAAAAACCTTAATCCCAGATGCAGAAACCTTAATCCTAGATGCAGAAACCCGAATCCTAGATGCAGAAACCTTAATCCTAGATGCAGAAACCCTTAATCCCAGATGCAGAAACCTTAATCCTAGATGCAGAAACCCTTAATCCTAGATACAGAAACCCTAATTCCAGATGCAGAAACCTTAATCCTAGATGCAGAAACCTTAATCCCAGATGCAGAAACCTTAATCCTAGATGCAGAAACCCTTAATCCTAGATACAGAAACCCTAATCCCAGATGCAGAAACCCGAATCCTAGATGCAGAAACCTTAATCCTAGATGCAAAAACCTTAATCCCAGATGCAGAAACCTTAATCCTAGATGCAGAAACCCGAATCCTAGATGCAGAAACCTTAATCCTAGATGCAGAAACCCTTAATCCCAGATGCAGAAACCTTAATCCTAGATGCAGAAACCCTTAATCCTAGATACAGAAACCCTAATTCCAGATGCAGAAACCCGAATCCTAGATGCAGAAACCTTAATCCCAGATGCAGAAACCTTAATCCTAGATGCAGAAACCCTTAATCCTAGATACAGAAACCCTAATCCCAGATGCAGAAACCCGAATCCTAGATGCAGAAACCTTAATCCTAGATGCAGAAACCCTTAATCCTAGATACAGAAACCCTAATCCCAGATGCAGAAACCCGAATCCTAGATGCAGAAACCTTAATCCTAGATGCAGAAACCCTTAATCCTAGATACAGAAACCCTAATCCCAGATGCAGAAACCCGAATCCTAGATGCAGAAACCTTAATCCTAGATGCAGAAACCCTTAATCCTAGATACAGAAACCCTAATCCCAGATGCAGAAACCCGAATCCTAGATGCAGAAACCTTAATCCTAGATGCAGAAACCCTTAATCCTAGATACAGAAACCCTAATCCCAGATGCAGAAACCCTAATCCCAGATGCAGAAACCCGAATCCTAGATGCAGAAACCTTAATCCTAGATGCAGAAACCCTAATCCCAGATGCAGAAACCTTAATCCTAGATGCAGAAATCGTCATCACAAGATGTGGAAACCTTAATCCAATCATGTAAATGCCTCTAACCCGGATTCAGAGAGAGACTAAACCCAAAAGTCATCCATCTGTCTGAACTCTCACCAAGGACAACTTAAGTAGAACAACTGTAACACGTAATCAAATTGTCCTTTACTCTTACTCGCAGAAATCAATAAGCAACAAAGAATTTAATGCCCAACAAACTTGCAGGCTCAAACCCGCCAGTCGACTCTTTCAAACTGGAACTGACGCAGATAAAACTTAGCCGAGCCTCCCTAGCAACTATAGTCGCGGTGTCCAGTGCAGGCGTCCTCCTGAGCGCGCTTGCCTTGACGATGAACATTCGCTATCGCAAAGAGTCGGCCATCAGTCGGAGCAGCCCCCTAGCCAATGATTGCTTCGCCATCGGCTGCCTGGTGTGCTACTTGGGCTGCATTGTCATGGCAACTAATGCTCAACTTGGGCCTACTATTGAGCTCTGCTGGACTCAGACTGGGCTAATGACGTGCGGCTATTCGGTTGCCATGGGAGCTTTGCTGGCCAAGATGTGGCAGGCGCATCTAGTATTTGCTGGCAAGCGGCTGCGCAGCTCGGTTCGTTTGGGGGCGCTAATTGGCGCCTGAGAGGTGGCTGAGGGTGGCTAATGGTTGAGTGAGGGGTGGCTAATGGTTGGCTGAGGGATGGCTAATGGTTGGCTGAGGGGTGGCTAATGGTTGGCTGAGGGGTGGCTATTGGTTGGCTGAGGGGTGGCTATTGGTTGGCTGAGGGGTAGCTATTGGTTGGCTGAAGGGTAGCTATTGGTTGGCTGAGGGGTAGCTATTGGTTGGCTGAGGGGTAGCTATTGGTTGGCTGAAGGGTAGCTATTGGTTGGCTGAGGGGTAGCTATTGGTTGGCTGAGGGGTAGCTATTGGTTGGCTGAGGGGTGGCTAATGGTTAGCTGAGGGGTGGCTATTGGTTGGCTGAGGGGTGGCTAATGGTTAGCTGAGGGGTGGCTAATTGGTTGGCTGAGGGGTGGCTAATGATTGGTTGAGGGGTGGCTAATGACTACCTGAGGGGTGGCTAATGATGGGCTGAGGGTGGCTAATGATTGGCTGAGGGCTGGCTTATGATTGGCTGGGATGACTAATTAATTAAAAAAATTATTTATCATTTTAGGCCGTGACAAAATGGCAGGTATTTGCCGCCATCTCAGCTTTGATCTTTGCCGATGCCGCACTGCTATTAGCCTGGGCT
The DNA here is from genome assembly GCA_950096795.1 of Macrostomum cliftonense. Classification (NCBI taxonomy): domain Eukaryota; kingdom Metazoa; phylum Platyhelminthes; family Macrostomidae; genus Macrostomum; species Macrostomum cliftonense. The sequence goes on along the minus strand of CATNEM010000095.1, from coordinate 679,456 downwards.
GGTGTCGACCCGCTGCAGTTAGACCGGATTGACCTGGGCGCCACGGTAGAACCCGTCTTTTTTCTTGTCTTCTTTTTCCATTTTTACTCTTCATCTGTTTTATACCGAAATAAATAAACAATTTCCGTTTATAGGAGATGCAAGGTTTGAGCAAAATAATTCGGCATCAGGTTATACTTTGCCGATCAAAATCTTACAAAATCTGGATTATCACTCTTTTTGGCGTCAAAGGTGAGTTAATTGTTTCACTTGGCGCTTCTAGTGGCCCTTAGATTTAACCTACCTGATCGAGTAATTTGATACCCTCTTGCAGCTACAGTTCTGTTCTTCGGTGTTTTCTTCGCCTGGGAGACGCGAAACATTCGTTTATCCGGAATCAACGATTCGAGACAAGCGGCATGGTGCCTCTACAACACGTCCGCCATGGGATTTATCGGCCTGGTGTTGTGGTTCACCCTGCCTAGCGGTGGGATTGAACTGAGCGTCTGCCTCTTGGCTGCGTGCGTAACAATCTGCCTCACCGCTAGCCTGGCTCTGCTGTTCGGGCATAAGGTGAGTCATGCTGACTCATGCAGTTCTAAAAATAGCAACTAGGCTGTTTGCTATTTTTAGAAACTAAAAGTGCTGATGTAAGTACTTTACTTTAAGATGTAAGATATGTAAGAGATGTAAGATGTAAGAGATGTAAGATACTTTAAGATGTAAGATGTAAGATGTAAGATACTTTAAGATGTAAGTACTTTAGTTTTTCATTAGATAGCAGTAAGCCAATCCCGATTTAGTAAGTACACAAGTCCAGAAGCAGAAAACACTTTTTTTGAACTTTCATATTCAAAGTAGCTTTAAAAACTGATCATAAATTACTTTAATTCCAGGTACTAATGCTGACGGGTCACGTGACAGAGTCGCAAGACGCCACTGGATTCACTGATCCGGTCTGGACTAACCGGTCCAACACTGGGGGACCAACCAACTGACATGAGAGACAGGCCGTGTGAAAATAGCTCGTATTAGTTCAACTTGGCTTAACAACAGAGGCTGAGCAGCTGTGACTGATGAACAAAACAATTGATTCACTGACTAAAATGAACAATAGTGGACGAGATTTTATGATTAATCATAAACTGATCATTGCTGACTGAAATAAATAGCAGCAGTACCCCATACCCTCTATGGCATCGAAAAAACAAGACTATTTTTCCTTAGCATTGCGCTCATACATTCTAGCTCGTAAATGACAGTATTTCAGCAATAGAAAAACAATTAGTCAACCTCACAAAAAAACAAAGCAACTAATAGACTTTTTGCTTAAGTTCGATATTCAGAGGCAAAAAACTGGTTTGGCACGAAAAGAATATACTGAAGCACCGGGAGAAGATATGGTAGCTACTGAAGCACCGGGAAAAGATATGGTAGCTACTGAAGCACCGGGAGAAGATATGGTAGCTACTGAAGCACCGGGAGAAGATATGGTAGCTACTGAAGCACCTGGAGAAGATGTGGTAGCTACTGAAGCACCGGGAGAAGATATGGTAGCTACTGAAGCACCTGGAGAAGATGTGGTAGCTACTGAAGCACCGGGAGAAGATATGGTAGCTACTGAAGCACCGGGAGAAGATACGGTAGCTACTGAAGCACCGGGAGAAGATATGGTAGCTACTGAAGCACCGGGAGAAGATATGGTAGCTACTGAAGCACCGGGAGAAGATGTGGTAGCTACTGAAGCACCGGGAGAAGATATGGTAGCTACTGAAGCACCGGGAGAAGATATGGTAGCTACTGAAGCACCGGGAGAAGATATGGTAGCTACTGAAGCACCTGGAGAAGATGTGGTAGCTACTGAAGCACCGGGAGAAGATATGGTAGCTACTGAAGCAGCGGGAGAAGATACGGTAGCTACTGAAGCACCGGGAGAAGATGTGGTAGCTACTGAAGCACCGGGAGAAGATATGGTAGCTACTGAAGCACCGGGAGAAGATGTGGTAGCTACTGAAGCACCGGGAGAAGATATGGTAGCTACTGAAGCACCGGGAGAAGATGTGGTAGCTACTGAAGCACCGGGAGAAGATGTGGTAGCTACTGAAGCACCGGGAGAAGATGTGGTGGCTACTGAAGCACCGGGAGAAGATGTGGTAGCTACTGAAGCACCGGGAGAAGATACGGTAGCTACTGAAGCACCGGGAGAAGATGTGGTAGCTACTGAAGCACCGGGAGAAGATGTGGTAGCTACTGAAGCATCTGGAGAAGATGTGGTAGCTACTGAAGCACCGGGAGAAGATATGGTAGCTACTGAAGCACCGTGAGAAGATACGGTAGCTACTGAAGCCCCGGGAGAAGATGTGGTAGCTACTGAAGCACCGGGAGAAGATATGGTAGCTACTGAAGCACCGGGAGAAGATGTGGTAGCTACTGAAGCACCGGGAGAAGATGTGGTAGCTACTGAAGCACCGGGAGAAGATGTGGTAGCTACTGAAGCACCAGGAGAAGATATGGTAGCTACTGAAGCACTTGGAGAAGATGTGGTAGCTACTGAAGCACCGGGAGAAGATGTGGTAGCTACTGAAGCACCGGGAGAAGATGTGGTAGCTACTGAAGCACCGGGAGAAGATGTGGTAGCTACTGAAGCACCGGGAGAAGATGTGGTAGCTACTGAAGCACCGGGAGAAGATACGGTAGCTACTGAAGCACCGGGAGAAGATATGGTAGCTACTGAAGCACCGGGAGAAGATGTGGTAGCTACTGAAGCACCGGGAGAAGATGTGGTAGCTACTGAAGCACCGGGAGAAGATATGGTAGCTACTGAAGCACCGGGAGAAGATGTGGTAGCTACTGAAGCACCGGGAGAAGATGTGGTAGCTACTGAAGCACCGGGAGAAGATGTGGTAGCTACTGAAGCACCGGGAGAAGATATGGTAGCTACTGAAGCACCGGGAGAAGATATGGTAGCTACTGAAGCACCGGGAGAAGATATGGTAGCTACTGAAGCACCTGGAGAAGATGTGGTAGCTACTGAAGCACCGGGAGAAGATATGGTAGCTACTGAAGCACCGGAAGAAGATACGGTAGCTACTGAAGCACCGGGAGAAGATGTGGTAGCTACTGAAGCACCGGGAGAAGATATGGTAGCTACTGAAGCACCGGGAGAAGATATGGTAGCTACTGAAGCACCGGGAGAAGATGTGGTAGCTACTGAAGCACCGGGAGAAGATATGGTAGCTACTGAAGCACCTGGAGAAGATATGGTAGCTACTGAAGCACCGGGAGAAGATATGGTAGCTACTGAAGCACCTGGAGAAGATGTGGTAGCTACTGAAGCACCGGGAGAAGATATGGTAGCTACTGAAGCACCGGGAGAAGATACGGTAGCTACTGAAGCACCGGGAGAAGATGTGGTAGCTACTGAAGCACCGGGAGAAGATATGGTAGCTACTGAAGCACCGGGAGAAGATGTGGTAGCTACTGAAGCACCGGGAGAAGATATGGTAGCTACTGAAGCACCGGGAGAAGATGTGGTAGCTACTGAAGCACCGGGAGAAGATATGGTAGCTACTGAAGCACCGGGAGAAGATGTGGTAGCTACTGAAGCACCGGGAGAAGATATGGTAGCTACTGAAGCACCGGGAGAAGATATGGTAGCTACTGAAGCACCGGGAGAAGATGTGGTAGCTACTGAAGCAGCGGGAGAAGATGTGGTAGCTACTGAAGCAGCGGGAGAAGATGTGGTAGCTACTGAAGCACCGGGAGAAGATATGGTAGCTACTGAAGCACCGTGAGAAGATACGGTAGCTACTGAAGCCCCGGGAGAAGATGTGGTAGCTACTGAAGCACCGGGAGAAGATACGGTAGCTACTGAAGCACCGGGAGAAGATGTGGTAGCTACTGAAGCACCGGGAGAAGATGTGGTAGCTACTGAAGCACCGGGAGAAGATGTGGTAGCTACTGAAGCACCGGGAGAAGATATGGTAGCTACTGAAGCACTTGGAGAAGATGTGGTAGCTACTGAAGCACCGGGAGAAGATGTGGTAGCTACTGAAGCACCGGGAGAAGATGTGGTAGCTACTGAAGCAGCGGGAGAAGATGTGGTAGCTACTGAAGCACCGGGAGAAGATGTGGTAGCTACTGAAGCACCGGGAGAAGATATGGTAGCTACTGAAGCACCGGGAGAAGATATGGTAGCTACTGAAAGTTCCGAAATACACTGTCGTACACAAAGTACATAATTTACGTAGTAAAAAGGAAAGAAAAAATTTTGAGCGGAGCAAATGTGGACACATGTCTCGCTTTCGAATTAAAAAATCTACAATGACATGACTCTTAGGATCGGCAGAAAAGCTTTGGCCACGAAGCGTCTTGTGGGCGGCGGTTCTACTCAAGAACCAGCTCGATATCCTCCCTAAACGAAAACACTGTTCCCCAATAGGCAACTAGTGTAGGGATTCTATAGCTACTCCAAGCATTGCATTGATCAAGCTAGAAGCGGCGCATGCATAAGCTAACACATTCCTGAGTGCTCCCTCTCTCCGGCCCTACACATACAACTGCATAGTCTGAGCACACAGAAGTTTGCCCAGCTGTAAACAGTCATTCATAGACTCGAGATCGATTGACTAGCTACATTATAGCTAGCCTACACCAGCACAGGGTCTGCCCTGTCTTAATAAACAAATATTGAAGCGGAATATTGGCTGCGACTAACGCAACAGCTCAGTGGAGTGACTCTCAACTGTCGGTCGTCCGACTTGCGCAAGCAGCCAAGAGAGGCGATGCTGTACAGCTGCGCACTGATCTTCTTCTTGTGCTCGTCTGGCTGCCTGCTAACCATCAGCTTATTCAGCGATCGATGGCTATTAGTTGAGGTGGCGCTGAAAGAAACGGACAAGATTCGAGTTAGCACCTACGTTACTGTGGGACTGTGGGAGACTCGGCGTAAGTATTCCGTGAAGTTGAAGGCTAATGCAAGACTCTAGGGTCGCAGGGGGTGAGGCTACACGAGGACTAGGGGTAGCGGGGGGGAAAGGCTAAAGGAGGACTAAGGGGTAGCGGGGGGAAAGGCTAAAGGAGGACTAGGGGTCGGGGGGGAGAGGCTAAAGGAGGACTAGGGGTCGGGGGGGAGAGGCTAAAGGAGGACTAGGGGTAGCGGGGGAAGAGGCTAAAGGAGGACTAAGGGTAGCGGGGGGAAAGGCTAAAGGAGGACTAAGGGGTAGCGGGGGGAAAGGCTAAAGGAGGACTAGGGGTAGCGGGGGGGAAAGGCAAAAGGAGGACTAGGGGTCGGGGGGGAGAGGCTAAAGGAGGACTAAGGGTAGCGGGGGGGAGAGGCTAAAGGAGGACTAAGGGTAGCGGGGGGAAAGGCTAAAGGAGGACTAAGGGGTAGCGGGGGGGAAAGGCTAAAGGAGGACTAAGGGGTAGCGGGGGAGAGGCTAAAGGAGGACTAAGGGTAGCGGGGGGAAAGGCTAAAGGAGGACTAAGGGGTAGCGGGGGGAAAGGCTAAAGGAGGACTAAGGGGTAGCGGGGGGGAAAGGCTAAAGGAGGACTAAGGGGTAGCGGGGGGAAAGGCTAAAGGAGGACTAAGGGGTAGCGGGGGGGAAAGGCTAAAGGAGGACTAAGGGGTAGCGGGGGGGAAAGGCTAAAGGAGGACTAAGGGGTAGCGGGGGGAAAGGCTAAAGGAGGACTAAGGGGTAGCGGGGGGGAAAGGCTAAAGGAGGACTAAGGGGTAGCGGGGGGAAAGGCTAAAGGAGGACTAAGGGGTAGCGGGAGGGAAAGGCTAAAGGAGGACTAAGGGGTAGCGGGGGAGAGGCTAAAGGAGGACTAGGGGGTAGTGGAGAGAAAGGCTACAGGAGGATTGGCGGTTGTTGTCAAGGGAGCTACAAGTGGACAGACATGAGACATTGATAGATGTCAGACGGTATAATTTCGGTTGGAAGAGTTTCCTTTCGCTATATATATGTTTTTTATTGAAAACTTTTCAACCTGCTACTACAGGAGTCCGCTACTACTACTACTACCACCATTACCATCCGTACTATCATCACCACCATCACGCAATTCTGGTCTACCAGACCGACAAGCAACCGGCTGCTCCACCCCCACCGCCGCCGCCGCCGCCGCCGCCAGCGCAGCCACCGGCGCCGACGACACCCGCGCCGACGCCAGCCGCAAAGGCGGCGGCCACCAAGTCGTCGAAGTCGGCAGCGGGCGCCATTGCTCTGTCGCCGGCGAGCAGCAACACCGAGCCCGGGTTCGCCACCGCCCACCTGACTGAGAAGACGCTCTACCACCTGTCGGATACGCATAGCGGCGCGCTGATAGCCATCCGTGTACTTTTATTCCTATGCATCGGCCTGACATTCGGCGCTCTGTTCTTACTGTTGGTGACGGCCTGCAACGACACCAGCGTCATCCGGCATCGGTACAAGGAGAGAAAGTTGGCATTCACGCTAGCCGGAATGTGCGCTGTGGCCTGTGAGTTTGGCTGTGCACTTTTTGCCGTAGGTGGGCTTCAGGCTTAAGCAGCGGTTTAAGGGGTCTGACTCAAAAAATTCAAAAAAATTTACTGGTGGCCTTGTGTTTAAAATTCGGGCTAAAATCTTAGCTATAATAAGGGGCGAGGGTCTCGGCGGGCTGCCTTGTGTGCCACTGGTGCAGGTTCGATCCCGCGTTGTAGGTTGGCTATTTTCCCTAGCGCGGTTTCGTGAGCATGCAGGGTCACATAAATTTGGGGAGTGCACGAGTTGGTTTGGATATAGTTGTGCAATTCACGCCCATTAGGGCAACCCTTAGGGCAGAGAGTGTACATTCCCGCCTGTACACCCTATGCTGTACGTGTGCCTACATACCGTATTTAGTGTGACTGAGCGTGCTTCAGGAGTCAGCGCAATGGACAGTCTTGCTCAGTCGCTGGTTGTGGCGTCAAAGTGCCTAAAGCCCTCCTGCAGAATTAGCTTCGCTAATGTTCGCCCCAGTTTCCTTACTTTCTACTTATACTCAGTAGTCAAATGCTAAAATCTGCATTATTTTGTTTCAAATTGAAGTAAATAAAAAGCAGTGCCTATTCATAAAGATAATTGTCACTTTTATTTTTGAAAACAAAATGTGCGCTCCATTTTCCTTACTTTCTACTTGTACTCAGTAGTCAAATGCTAACATCTGCATTATTTTTTTAAATTAAATGAAACATAATAAACCGGCAATTTTGCAGTGCTGCTCACAATAATCTGCTGGTCCGTATTCCTTGGCACGATGTATCGCAGCGTACAGCAGTACGGCAACGACGCCGACAACAGTCTGAACGCAGGCTTCGTGTGCAGCATACTGGCTACAGTCTGCCTGATTGTGTCAATCATCCTGTCCGCCTGTACGGTGGACGAAGATTAAATTTCTAACCAAGGACTTTTTGGACTACTTTAAGTAGTTGGTTTATATTTATTGTAAACTAAACTTTATAAGTGCCTGAAGGTGTGTCATTCTTGCTTGATTTTAACTAGAAAACAAATATCTAGCCATGGGACTTAAACTTAAGCCTAATAATCGGTATTAATTATGTATCAATCAATGCGAATAAACCCATAGAATTATGCGTACCGTGCGTGTGGAGCTAAAGAAATAAAAGTGCAAAAAGAAGATAATTGCTTTAGTTTCATGTTCACCACTACCGCTCTCTCACCACGAGTGAACGAGAAAAATTGTAAGTTTAAAATGTTGATCTCTCTGTGTTTCGTAAACTGTATATTTACTTTTAGTGGCAGCAATGCAATTGAAAATAACCAATCCACAAACAGCAGTCAGATAGTTCAAATGAACGGATGAATCAGTAGTATTAGTTTAAGTAGTTCAAGCTGAGTTTAAAGAGTGCTTTGAAATCGTCTCAATTCAGACAGACTCGATCCAACCATTTGTACCTGAAAATATGTAAAATCAAAAGAATATTTTTAAAAGCCTAAATACACAAATTCATTTAGTGCAGTTGAATGGGATAACAAAAGGAATAAAAATGAACAGACGTATAAAAACAGGCCAAGAGAAACAAACAGGGATGCCTGTCTACACATCAGACATGGCAATAACTAGTTAGATTACATACAAATTGACAAAAAGACGACAGAAAGATAGGCAGACAGACAGACAGACAGACAGACAGACAGGCAGACAGACAGGCAGACACATAGAGACAGACAGAAAGACAGACAGACAGGCTGGCAGACAGAGAGACAGACAGGCAGACAGACAGAAAGACAGACAGGCAGGCAGACAGACAAACATACAGAGACAGACAGACAGACAGAGACAGATAGAAAGACAGACTGGCAGACGGACAGACAGACAGGCTGGCAGACAGAGAGATAGACAGGTAGACAGACAGAAAGACAGACAGACAGACAGAAAGACAGACAGACAGACAGAGACAGATAGAAAGACAGACTGGCAGACGGACAGACAGACAGACAGACAGACAGACAGACAGACAGACAGGCAGACAGACAGGCAGACACATAGAGACAGACAGAAAGACAGACAGACAGGCTGGCAGACAGAGAGACAGACAGGCAGACAGACAGAAAGACAGACAGGCAGGCAGACAGACAAACATACAGAGACAGACAGACAGACAGAGACAGATAGAAAGACAGACTGGCAGACGGACAGACAGACAGGCTGGCAGACAGAGAGATAGACAGGTAGACAGACAGAAAGACAGACAGACAGACAGAAAGACAGACAGACAGACAGAGACAGATAGAAAGACAGACTGGCAGACGGACAGACAGACAGACAGGCAGACACATAGAGACAGACAGGAAGACAGACAGACAGGCTGGCAGACAGAGAGACAGACAGGCTGGCAGACAGACAGACAGCCACCATAACAGACAGAAAAGGCACAAGATTTTTGTCAAAAAAACTAGCCAGTCACATCAAACAATCAGAATCATAATTAAAAGATCGAAGAGAACGAGCAACAGACTTACAGCAGGCGCTACAGCAGCTACAGACACTTGACCATGTAGGGCCCTTCAAGCCGGTAGCCCAGCTTGGCATAATAGTTCCGCGTGCCGACGCCGGAGATGACGGCCAGCTTGGAGGCGCCGTGCTCCAGTTTGGCAATGCGCTCGGCCTCCTCCATGAGCAGCTGGCCGAAGCCTTGGTGCTGGAATTTGGCCGGATCGCGGGCGCTGACTGGGACGGCGGCGCCGTAGACGTGCAACTCGCGGACTATTGAGACGCCGCCGCGCAGCTCCGGCCTGTGCACCGTGGCCTCGGAGGCCAGGCGGCGAAGTCGAAGCAGTCCGACTAGGATGTCCTGGGCGGAGGCGGAGGTTGGTCCAGGTCAATTAAGGTCAGATCGGTGAGGTCAATTAAGGTCAGATCGGTGAGGTCAATTAAGGTCGGTGCGGGCAAGGTCAATTAAGGTCAGTGCGGGCAAGGTCAATTAAGGTCGGTGCGGGCAAGGTCAATTAAGGTCAGTGCGGGCAAGGTCAATTAAGGTCGGTGCGGGCAAGGTCAATTAAGGTCGGTGCGGGCAAGGTCAATTAAGGTCGGTGCGGGCAAGGTCAATTAAGGTCAGTGCGGGCAAGGTCAATTAAGGTCAGTGCGGGCAAGGTCAATTAAGGTCGGTGCGGGCAAGGTCAATTAAGGTCGGTGCGGGCAAGGTCAATTAAGGTCAGTGCGGGCAAGGTCAATTAAGGTCGGTGCGGGTAAGGTCAATTAAGGTCGGTGCGGGTAGGGTCAAATGAGGTCAGGTCACATGAGAAGTTAAGGTAAATAAAACAGTTAGAGTAAGGATAAACTTAGGTCAATACAGTGGGGTCAAATAAAGTCACAGATCACATTATCTGAGATTAGATTGAGTCAAGTGAGGCTAGATCAAGTCATACATATCGACCGAATTTTGTCTTAACGCACCTGTTGCGGATCCTCGTAGCTGAGGAAAGTCTCCCAGCCGCCGTTGGCCGCGTAGTCCCTACGCAACAATTCCACTTCGTAGGGCCTGACGCGTTTGTGCAGCTCCTGTACGCCAACTTCGCGAGTTCGAACGTCGCGACACTCGGTGCCGAGGTCGCGCATTCTGGCCAGAGCCAGCTCGCGCAGGTTGCCATGCTCGACGCCGGACGTTACTAGGGGCATCGGAATGTCCCGCTGCACGCGGTACACCCGAGTCCACGGCGGCACCTGATTAAAAAGGGGAGACAAGCGGTTTAAAAGTTAAAATACAAGTACTAAGAAAATACGTGCGTGGGCGAGACAAGTGCGGGAATGGGCGAGAAAAATACATAAGTACATGCATGGGCGAGAAAAGTGCATGGATTGGCGACAAAAGTACATGCATGGGCGGGAAAAGTGCATGGATTGGCGACAAAAGTACATGCGCGGGCGGGAAAAGTGCATGTATCACCGACAAAAGTGCATGCGTGGGCGGGAAAGCATATACAAGGATAGTAAAAGTACATGCGTGGGTGGCAGCAAAAAAGTGAAGACGGGATTCATTTTCACTAATTACACAAAAAAATAATGGCAGCAACTGACCAGAGCGAGAATCCTGGCAATGAGATCCACCAGCTGGTTAGCCGGATAGCTCTTGTACCGACCCGTTCGCCACAGCTCGTACAGACCGGTGCCCCGAATCACCAGGGTGGGATAGATTTTCAAGCCGTCCGGTCGGAAGTCGGGATTCTCAAAGAATTCTTTAAACTGTTCCATGTCCCGTTCGTAACCAACATTTGGTAGGTCGGGCATCATGTGCGACACCACTTTGAAGCCGGCGTCTTTCGATAATTGAAAGCTTTCGCAGACTGAGCGCACCGTGTGGCCACGATTAGTGTCGCGGGCCACGTCCTCGTAGACGCTTTGAACGCCAATTTCTAGGCGGGTGCAGCCGTAGCTGAGGATAATATTAGATTATAGGGTCGATAGATTGGCGATTCTTGGTAAAGTAAGGGGCGATTCATGATGAAGTTAAGGGGCGATTCTTGATGAAGCTAAGGGGTGATTCTTGATTAAGCTAAGGGGCGATTCTGGGTGAAGTTAAGGGGCGATTCTTGATGAAGTTAAGGCGATTCTTGATGAAGCTAAGAGGGATTCTCGATGAAGCTAAGGGGGATTCTCGATGAAACTAAGGGGATTCTCGATGAAGCTAAGAGGGATTCTCGATGAAGCTAAGGGCAATTCTCGATGAAGCTAAGGGCGATTCTTAATTAAGTTAAGGGGCGATTCTTGATAAAGTTAAGGGGAGATTCTTCATAAAGTTAAAGGGGGATTCTTGTTGAACTTACGGGGCGATTGTTGATTAAGTTAAGGGGCGATTTTTGGTCATGTAAAGGGGCGATTTTTGGTAATGTTAAGGGGCGATTCTTGATGAAGCTAATGGACGATTATTCTTGATGAAACTAAGGGGAGATTCTTGATGAAGCTAAGGGGCGATTCTTGATGAAACTAAGGGGAGATTCTTGATAAAGTGAAGGGGCGATTCCTGGTGATGTTCAGGGGCGGTTCTTGGTGATGTCAAGGGGCGATTATTGTTGAACTGAAGGGGCGATTCTTGATGAAGCTAAGGGGCGATTTTTTATTAAGTTAAGGGGCGGTTCTTGGTGATGTCAAGGGGCGATTATTGTTGAACTGAAGGGGCGATTCTTGATGAAGCTAAGGGGCGATTCTTGATGAAGGTAAGGGGCGATTCCTGGTGATGTTAAGGGGCGATTTCTTGATGAACATAAGGGACGATTCCTGATGAAGCTAAGAGACGATTATTCTTGATGAACAAAGGGACGATTCCTGATAAAGCTAAGGGACGATTATTCTTGATGAAGCTACGGGGCGATTCTTGATGAAGTTAAGGGGCGACTTTTGATGAAGCTAAGGGGCGATTCTTAGGGCAATTAATTAGCTTTTTTTAACCAGCACATAATTTCTAGACGATGTAAAAGACTGGGTAATTTAACTGCCAAATTGTTTTTCACGAAAAATAAGTAGGAAAATATGAAGCTGAGGCGGCGAACCTGAGCATATCGGACAGGTGCTTTCGCAGACAATAATCCGGCCGAGTCTCTATGGTAATGCCAATGCAGCGGGTTTTGCTACGCTCCGAATAGCGCACAGCCTCTTGAACGCTCGAACTGTGATGGCCGGACAATGCGTCGTGCAGGTTGCGTATGAAATAATCCCGATAGGACTCGGGCAGGGCCATGAAGGTGCCGCCCATGACGATGAATTCCACCTTGTCAACGCTGTGGCCGAGCTCCTGGAGCTGCTCCACCTGAGTGCATTGAATCGTTATGGCGGATTGGTTTTTTTATCCGAATCTGAATTTCGTGATTCTAAATCCCAGATTTAAAATCCAAAAACATTTGTTCGAATTCATAATTCCCCGATCTCAAATTATTGATCCTTATTCTACGATCTGAAGTTCTCATTTTTTTATTTTAAATCCTAACTACTTAATCTTCAATTTTTAATCCTACAATTTTTACATTAATTTTGAACTCCCTCATCAAATATCCCAATTTTATAATTCTACAAATCCTATATCCTCAATATATATCCCAATATCCCAATTATTATATTCTAAATCCCATATTCTCATTACAATTCTTAATATCCTAATTATATTTATCTAAATCCCATATCCTCATTAAAAATCTTTTTATCCCAATTATAATATTCTAAATCCCATATTTTCATTACAAATCACACTATCCAAATTATAATAGTTTAAATCCCATATTCTTATAATAAATCCTAATATCCTAATTCTAAATCCCAATATTGCGATCTGAAGTCCTTAGATTCCTCTATTCTAAATCAAAATTGAATTATCCCATTAAAAACTCGCATGAATCCCTGATTCAATATCCCATCACACACACACACACACGCACAAAAAAGCGAGCCGCCTCACCCTATGCCGGGTCTGCACGTACGGATTATACCTGGCCCGTATAGCTCGCATAGACGTGGGCTCGTAGCCCGTGTAAGACTGAGTAGAATATTCAAAATCGCTGTCTGGCCCGCCCGGACAATAAACGCAGATGTTGCCCGTCATGGCGATGTGCGGACAGCGGTGCGGCTTGCACATCACCGCCACCACGGCTATGCCGCTGGCTGTCCGTATGGGCTTAGCCTTCAGCTTAGGCAGCAGGCTGGACCTGTACTCAGCTGGCACGCCGGCTATGATGTCTACAAGCTTCGGCTGCGAGGACAAACCGTTGCGACTGGACACGGAGTTCTTTAGTCTGTTAGTTTGATTTGTTTGGTTTGAAGTCTTTGTTTTACTTTGTTTTGTATAATTTTTTATCGTATTTATTGTGGCCCTTATTCTCACCTGGCTTCTTTGTTTCTTTTTTTTCTTCTTATTTCTTATCTTATTGTTTATTTTTGTATTGTCTACTTCTCCGGCCACTGTCTACCCCTCTTAGTCCACTGTCTACTTCTCCGGCCACTGTCTACCCCTCTTAGTCCACTGTCTACTTCTCCGGCCACTGTCTACCCCTCTTAGTCCACTGTCTACTTCTCCGGCCACTGTCTACCCCTCTTAGTCCACTGTCTACTTCTCCGGCCACTGTCTACCCCTCTTAGTCCACTGTCTACTTCTCCGGCCACTGTCTACCCCTCTTAGTCCACTGTCTACTTCTCCGGCCACTGTCTACCCCTCTTAGTCCACTGTCTACTTCTCCGGCCACTGTCTACCCCTCTTAGTCCACTGTCTACTTCTCCGGCCACTGTCTACCCCTCTTAGTCCACTGTCTACTTCTCCGGCCACTGTCTACCCCTCTTAGTCCACTGTCTACTTCTCCGGCCACTGTCTACCCCTCTTAGTCCACTGTCTACTTCTCCGGCCACTGTCTACCCCTCTTAGTCCACTGTCTACTTCTCCGGCCACTGTCTACCCCTCTTAGTCCACTGTCTACTTCTCCGGCCACTGTCTACCCCTCTTAGTCCACTGTCTACTTCTCCGATCAGTGTCTACCTCTTAGTCCACTGTCTACTTCTCCGATCAGTGTCTACCTCTTTGTCCATTGTCTACTCCGACCACTGTCTACCTCTTACTCAATTGTCTACTTCTCCGATCAGTGTCTACCTCTTTGTCCATTGTCTACTCCGACCACTGTCTAACTCTTAGTCAATTGTCTACTTCTCAGACTCAGAAGTCGATTATCTACTTGTCTAAACTACTATCTATCACACGAAATACATAAAAAACCAGCTCACTTATTCAGGTCCACATCTTTGCCCTCTTTGTGCGACTGAATTAAAACTTTGATGATTTCTGACACAGTCAACGCCAACAGCTCCTCCTTGCTGGCTGACTGCGGTTTCGATGGCATGTTCAAAAAGGCTGCTCAAAGCTCACGGAACTGGCTGAAATGAGCAGAGAATTAAAATGGAAAAATAGCAACAATACAATAGGGTCAAATTGCCGGCGCAATCAGGCGGATAATGGCCTAATAAATTTGGGATTTCGACTATCAGATTAGGGATTTAAAACAGGGATTAGAATGGAACAAATGATTTAGAATGTGGGATGCAGGAATTATAATAAAGCGAACCGCTATCATTAAAATTCCCCTTTTATTGCTTTTAAAATAACAGCAATAAAAAGAAAAAAACAATTAATTAAAAAAAATTCGGCTCAAAAATATTTTATATTGGAAACTGAAGTATGAAAATATTATATTTTTCTAAACAAAAATCGAAAAAATCATTAATACCAAAAATTATTACCAAAAAATAACATGAAAAAAGGCTTTAAAAATGCATTAGGCACACAAAAATTCTAAACCTGAGCGCCTTTCAGCAACGAAAAAAACGGTAACTTTGTGCCGTTAAAAAATATACGCGAGAAATAAACGGCTAAAGAGATGATTATTTATTATTATTAATATTGAATTTAGTTGCTATTTTAGATATTAATTATTTTTATTGACAGCTAGCGTTCTACAGGAAGCAGCGGCAGATTGCATTTGCAATAGCAGCGGCGAATCCTGACTGTGAGACAGAATATGCAAGGGATATTGCTGCTGCTGCTGCTGCTGCTTTTGCTGGCCAGGATATGGCGTGGAACGAGCTCTCGGCATGCAGCGCTGTTGAAACGATTGCTGAGCGGGTACAACGAATGACACCTGCTGCTGACTGAGCTGCTGACACTCGCACGGCGTGCAGGCGATGCGGCTGTTGCGCCACGAGTCTGCTGGACAGGGCGAGGGAGAGCAAAGACAGTCGGTAGGGCGTGCATCAATCAAACAGTTGAACCTGTAGCTGACACCCTTAAATCTCACTCCTGAGCCCGTAGCTGACACACTCAAATCCCACTCCTGACACACTGAAATATCACTCCTGACACACTGAAATATCACTCCTGACACTAAAATATCAATCCTGAGCCCTTAGATGACACTGAAATCTCACTCTTGACACACTAAAATCTCACTCCTGACACACTGAAATCTCACTCCTGACACACTCAAATCCCACTCCTGACACACTGAAATATCACTCCTGACACACTGAAATATCACTCCTGACACACTGAAATATCACTCCTGACACTAAAATATCAATCCTGAGCCCTTAGATGACACTGAAATCTCACTCTTGACACACTAAAATCTCACTCCTGACACACTGAAATCTCACTCCTGACACACTGAAATCTCACTCCTGACACACTGAAATATCACTCCTGACACACTGAAATCTCACTCCTGACACACTGAAGTCTCACACTGACACTGAAATCTCACACCTGAGCCCGTAGCTGACACACTGAAATCCCACTCCTGAGCCCGTAGCTGACACACTGAAATCCCACTCCTGATCCCGTAGCTGACACACTTAAATCTCACTCCTCAGCCCGTAGCTGACACACTGAAATCTCACACCTGAAACACTGAAATTCCACTCCTGAGCCCGTAGCTGAGACACAGAAATCTCACTCCTGAGCCCGTAGCTGACACACTGAAATCTCACACCTGAGCCCGTAGCTGAGACACAGAAATCTCACTCCTCAGCCCGTAGCTGACACACTGAAATCTCACACCTGAAACACTGAAATCTCACACCTGAGCCCGTAGCTGAGACACAGAAATCTCACTCCTGAGCCCTTAGCTGACACACTGAAATCTCACTCCCGAGCCCGTAGCTGACACACTGAAATCTCACTCCCGAGCCCGTAGCTGACACACTGAAATCTCACTCCTGAGCCCTTAGCTGACACACTGAAATCTCACTCCTGAGCCCTTAGCTGACACACTGAAATCTCACTCCTGAGCCCTTAGCTGACACACTGAAATCTCACTCCCGAGCCCGTAGCTGACACACTGAAATCTCACTCCCGAGCCCGTAGCTGACACACTGAAATCTCACTCCTGAGCCCTTAGCTGACACACTGAAATCTCACTCCTGAGCCCTTAGCTGACACACTGAAATCTCACTCCTGAGCCCTTAGCTGACACACTGAAATCTCACTCCTGAGCCCTTAGCTGACACACTGAAATCTCACTCCTGAGCCCTTAGCTGACACACTGAAATCTTCCTCCTGAACGCGCAGCAAACAGCCAAATCAACAAATACCTACCGGCAGGACTGCAAGACGAAGCAGCTGTTCCGGCGGAAGCGGCGGCAGCAGCGGCGGCGGCAGCGGCGAGAGCAGCAAGCCCGGGCTTAACAGCCCGCCGCCAGGACCAGCAGACAAATCCGGCAGCCAAGGCCAACATCAGGGCTGCCAGTGCCGGCGCCAGCAGCAGGCCTCTCGACAGCGTCGGAGACGAGGCAACCAGCGGACTGTCTGACTGGGATGCAGCCGCCCCGCGGACAGTGCAGGCGGTCAGGCTAACCCGACCGATGGAACCGAAGCGAAGCCCCAGCCGACCAGGAGAGGCGTGTAAAAAGGCCAAGCGTTGGTTGCTGATGTGCTGGAATTGGGATTTTTGGCAAGCATTTTTAGACCTCTTCTACCCCACTCCACCCTACTCAGACTGCTCTTCTACCCCACTCCACCCTACTCAGACTGCTCTTCTACCCCACTCCACCCTACTCAGACTGCTCTTCTACCCCACTCCACCCTACTCAGACTGCTCTTCTACCCCACTCCACCCTACTCAGACTGCTCTTCTACCACTCCACTCTACTCAGACTGCTCTTCTACCATTCCACTCTACTCAGACTGCTCTTCTACCACTCCACTCTACTCAGACTGCTCTTCTACTATTCCACTCTACTCAGACTGCTCTTCTACCCCACTCCACCCTACTCAGACTGCTCTTCTACCCCACTCCACCCTACTCAGACTGCTCTTCTACCACTCCACTCTACTCAGACTGCTCTTCTACCATTCCACTCTACTCAGACTGCTCTTCTACCACTCCACTCTACTCAGACTGCTCTTCTACTATTCCACTCTACTCAGACTGCTCTTCTACCACTCCACTCTACTCAGACTGCTCTTCTACCACTCCACTCTACTCAGACTGCTCTTCTACCACTCCACTCTATTCAGACTGCTCTTCCACCATTCCACTCTACTCAGACTGCTCTTCTACTATTCCACTCTACTCAGACTGCTCTTCTACCACTCCACTCTACTCAGACTGCTCTTCTATTGTTTCACCCTACTTAGACTGCTCTTCTACCACTCCACTCTACTCAGACTGCTCTTCTACCACTCCACTCTATTCAGACTGCTCTTCCACCATTCCACTCTACTCAGACTGCTCTTCTACTATTCCACTCTACTCAGACTGCTCTTCTACCACTCCACTCTACTCAGACTGCTCTTCTACCATTCCACTCTACTCAGACTGCTCTTCTACTATTCCACTCTACTCAGACTGCTCTTCTACCACTCCACTCTACTCAGACTGCTCTTCTACCACTCCACTCTACTCAGACTGCTCTTCTACTATTCCACTCTACTCAGACTGCTCTTCTACCACTCCACTCTACTTAGACTGCTCTTCTACCACTCCACTCTACTCAGACTGATCTTCTACCACTCCACTCTACTCAGACTGCTCTTCTACCACTCCACTCTACTCAGACTGCTATTTAACCCTTCCACCCTAAGTAACAAGTGTTTCAACTAAACAATATTTAACAAACAACGTTAAAACATACATGGCTATCAGAAGGAGCCTGATAACTAACATTAGTCGTATTAGAAGCATCAAACGACATTATAAATGGAATCACGGTAACAATGGGACTAGCCAATGCTGCGTCTCCACTAGCCAGAGAGATCATAGGCCAGAACAGCAAACTACCGGCCTTCTGCAGATGATTATCAGTGAGTAACTGAACATCTGAATCGTCATCGACATTGGGTTCGGCGGCTTCGCTGCGACATCGGTTTGACAACCAAGAGGCAGCCGATTGCTGAAATAACATGCCGCTTAATATATACATTTTTGTTTTTATTAATTAAGTAAACGGCGCCAAATTTAAGAATCAAAGTTTTCTCACCTCAGCTTCTGGTAGCAGTTCTAAACTGCGCCAATAGGCCAGCCGGAAGTAACCGCTTGCTCTGGCGCCTCCTTCGCCACCAGCACCACTACCAGCATCATCAGCGAACGCTGGCATCCAGTACTGCTGACTGCGCTTCAAAGAAGCCTCAGTGGAATGGCAGCGTAGGCAAAAGTGCAACAATAATATAAACAATTGTATAGAGCGAAGCGTTGCTGGATGATCTGCACATCGGCTCATACTTAGGTAGCTAAGTAAAATGCAAACAGCCGCACCTGAAAGTTTTTAGTAGAAGCTTCTTTTAGTAGAAATTATCTATATAAGGATGAGTATCGGTGTGTTGATTAGTTAAAGATGTTGACACTAAAAACCTGAAGATCTGGGAGGGTGTCAAACGGCCCAACAAAACAGCCTGAGGATCTGGGAGGCTGGCGGCCCAACCAACCAACAGCTTGGGGATCTGGGAGGCTGGCGGCCCAACCAACCAACAGCCTGAGGATCTGGGAGGCTGGCGGCCCAACCAACCAACAGCTTGGGGATCTGGGAGGCTGGCGGCCCAACCAACCAACAGCCTGAGGATCTGGGAGGCTGGCGGCCCAACCAACCAACAGCTTGGGGATCTGGGAGGCTGGCGGCCCAACCAACCAACAGCCTGAGGATCTGGGAGGCTGGCGGCCCAACCAACCAACAGCTTGGGGATCTGGGAGGCTGGCGGCCCAACCAACCAACAGCCTGAGGATCTGGGAGGCTGGCGGCCCAACCAACCAACAGCCTGGGGATCTGGGAGGCTGGCGGCCCAACCAACCAACAGCCTGAGGATCTGGGAGGCTGGCGGCCCAACCAACCAACAGCTTGGGGATCTGGGAGGCTGGCGGCCCAACCAACCAACAGCCTGAGGATCTGGGAGGCTGGCGGCCCAACCAACCAACAGCTTGGGGATCTGGGAGGCTGGCGGCCCAACCAACCAACAGCCTGGGGATCTGGGAGGCAGGCGGCCCAACCAACCAACAGCCTGAGGATCTGGGAGGCTGGCGGCCCAACCAACCAACAGCTTGGGGATCTGGGAGGCTGGCGGCCCAACCAACCAACAGCCTGGGGATCTGGGAGGCTGGCGGCCCAACCAACCAACAGCCTGAGGATCTGGGAGGCTGGCGGCCCAACCAACCAACAGCTTGGGGATCTGGGAGGCTGGCGGCCCAACCAACCAACAGCCTGAGGATCTGGGAGGCTGGCGGCCCAACCAACCAACAGCCTGAGGATCTGGGAGGCTGGCGGCCCAACCAACCAACAGCTTGGGGATCTGGGAGGCTGGCGGCCCAACCAACCAACAGCCTGGGGATCTGGGAGGCTGGCGGCCCAACTAACAGCCTGGGGATCTGGGAGGCTGGCGGCCCCAACCAACAGCCTGGGGATCTGGGAGGCTGACATTATACAAGTCTTACATGAGTTAAATAGCTGTAGCAATATTAATACTCAAAAAATACTTTGCTGAAGTTCTTTACCAAAAAAATGTTTAAAGAAAGAAGCCAGCCTTGCAAACAATTGCAGTCAGAATAACCGGTGTCGACCAATAATTTTCGACATTAGAAGTACCCTGTGAATTTTATATTTATTTAACAACAGTCTTGGTTGTAGTCTGGATAGTATTTTGAAAGGACTTTACACTCCTTCTTACATGCTATTGTTGCAGAGAGAAAAAACATAAGCAGCTTGTTGGCTTGTTGGTTAGGGTAGCTATATATTAGATAATAGCAAAAGTTTGTTAGGCAATTGGCGAAAATTACAATAAGAGAAACCGAACAGTTTACTACTAGTAGCGAGTGACAAACATTGTATATTTAGTTGCTAGGAAAAATACGTTGTCCGACAAAATTTCAAGGCAAAGCCGATGATCAGGGCGCCACCAGCTTGCTCTCAATGTCGTCCAATCGGGTTACACCGTTGCGATCAACTCGGTGCACGCGAAACTTGGACAGGCCAATCACTAGGCGCTTTTGAATTTCGCCAATTACTGTGCGCAGCAGGCGGAGTCCGTCGGCTTCGCTCAGGTCGGGGCGGTAGTGCCTGGCCAGGAATTGGGAGAATCAATAATAGAGAAAACTTAGTCAAATAAAAATACCACGGAGGAATCATTGGGATAGGGGATAATAATACCCTTGAGGAATGGGGAGATAGGGGATAAGAATCCCACTGAAGAGTCGGGAATGGGGATAAGGGATAAGAATCCCAATGAGGACTCAGGGGACAGGGGATAAAAATCTCGATGAGGTTTCAGGGGATAGTGGATAAGAATCCCTTTGAGGAATCAGGGGATAAGGGATAAGAATCCCCTTGAGGAATAGGGGGATGGGGATAAAAATCCCACTGAGGAATCGGGGATGGGGGATAAGAATCTGGCTAAAGATTCAGGAAAGGGGATGGGGATAAAAATCCCACTGAGGAATCGGGGGATGGGGGACAAGAATCTGGCTAAAGATTCAGGAAAGGGGATGGGGATAAAAATCCCACTGAGGAATCGGGGGATGGGGGACAAGAATCTGGCTAAGGAATCGGGAAAGGGGATGGGGGGTAAAAATCCCACTGGAATCGGGGGATGAGGGATAAGAATCTGGCTAAGGAATCGGTAAAGAGGATAAGGGCTAAGAATCCCGCTGAGGAAGCAGGAAAATATTAGAGACAAGAGTCTCTTTGAGAAATATTCAGCAGAAATTTGTGACTGAGAAGTCAATCAACAAGATCAAACCGTAAACGCACCTGTCCAGAACAGAGAGCGACATATAGCCGCCGTAGCCAATGACGGAGAATGGGAGCTTCATCAAACTGCCCAAATAGTCCAAATAATACAGCTCGGGCTGGTTCTTATTAGAATCAAAGCCGGCTAGAAGCATGTTGACAAAATAGGGCGATCGGGAGCGCAGGCTCTGGGCCAGATTTCGCCTAGTAAAATTAGCCGCCGCATTGGGCGACAATTCGTAGCCGTGCCGGATTTTGTACAACTGGACGTTTTGTTCAATGAATTCGGCGAATTTGTTTGTGTCGCCGCTCTCGCCGCTGACAACAACGGCCAGACGTTCGGATAGGCGAAACATTTTGTCAACATCTGGGTGCGCAGTGTTGTGATTACATGCATAAATCTTGCATTCAGTATTTGCTACCACTGGTTGCTTCTTAAATAGTTTAAAAATCACCAGCCAATTAGTAGACAGTCTACTAAAGCATAATAGAGCAACCAGCAACCTTATCAAAAATTTCCATAGCTAGCACCAGAAATATAAAGATATGAATATCAAATAAAAAACAATTTTAAGATTCATGTTAGTTCTGGAAATAGGCACATACTTTATGGCTCTTAACTGATGCATGCCATGCTTAAAATAATATATATTGTGAAGCCTTTTTATTTTTTTTTAAATTAAATTTGTGATCATAACAACTTAAAATATTCTAAAATTATTCAATAAGAATTATAAAAATTATGATCAAAGAAGAACTTATAAGTCAAGTCTACAAAATTTTAGATATCCACACAAATATACATTTAAAATAACATGAAAAATCTATATTGCTTTGCAGTAGGCCTAGTTTAATAAATTTAAAATGTAATATTTTGTTGCTAACAATTCAAATTTGCACTAAAATTTGTTTAAGTTACCATATGCAACATGTTTTACTCGAACATAATATTTTGTTAAAAGGGCATAAAAATATTGATCATTAAAACAAAGGTTAATTTTCTAGTACAAATAGGCTAGATTGGAGAAGCAGAGAGAACAAACCCTGATGGACCTTGATTTGTAATTGAGAATAAACTTGACTTAAAGGCTTTCCAAGTCTTAGTTATTTCCACTGCATAGCAGAGTTAAAAATTACCACTCAATAGTGAAAAACCCTAAGAGATAAAATACCTGCAAAAGCAGAGAAAAAAAGTGACTTAGCAGGCAAGAAAAGGGGAATTAAATAGGGAGTAAGAAGGGAGACCTACTGAAGCAAAGTAAATAATTGCCCAAAGAGCAAGAGATATAAAACCTGCAAGAATTATAATTGCCCAAGGTGAGAGCAAGATAGGACTAGGGAATACAGGCATTAGGAAAATATAGGCTGCAACCTTCTAATCTTGGGAATGTCCAGTACATTTTGGACTGGGTTTACTGCTTGGCCTAGTAAAATAGTACTAGACAAAATTAGATGCTACTAGACATACATGCCTAACATACATGTGCAATCATACATGCGCAACTGAAAAATTTGGTCAGCCAATGCGACTTAATTGAAACAAAATTTGCAACTTACTTAGGCTCAAAGTTTGAATGACCAAAAAAGGTCCTGCAAACCATATCTCACCTATAACTTGC
Source organism: Macrostomum cliftonense (assembly GCA_950096795.1). Taxonomy (NCBI): domain Eukaryota; kingdom Metazoa; phylum Platyhelminthes; family Macrostomidae; genus Macrostomum; species Macrostomum cliftonense. Next base: position 656,660 of record CATNEM010000095.1, on the reverse strand, counting down.
CTACTTGCTACATTGTTTTACTTTTCTCCTCCAAATTTGACACTTCTACTGCCCATTGTATAACTTACCCCCTCCATTTTTACCAATTTTGCAACTTATGTTGAGAATTTTGCAACTTACATTGAAAATTTGTGACTTTCATTGGCAATTTTGCAACTTAAATTGACAATTTTGCGACTTGCATTGGCAATTTTGTGACTGCGTTGTATGTGCACAATGTATGTGTGCAACAGTTAGTTAAGTTAGCCAATCCAGCCAACTGATTTGGTGGCTGACCAAGGTAAGTTGCAAAATTGCCAATGTAAGTTGCAAAATTGGGAAAAATCAAAGGGATAAGTTGCAACATGGAAGAGGTAGTTGCAAAATTGAGGGCATAAGTTATAAGATAGGGGGTATAAGTATAAATTTCAAGGAGAATAGAAGCAAAGGTGTGGCAAGTAGAAAGATATAGGCTAAAAGTGGTTTGCAGGACCTTTTTTGGTCCTTCAAACTTTTGCCCCAACTAAGTTGCAACTTTTTTTCAACTAAGTTGCACCAGCTGACCAATTTTTTCCAAGTTGCACATGTATGATGCCTAACACCTATTTGACCCATCCAAACTGGATTGGTAAAATAATTGCCAAACAAGGTAAGTCACAAAATTGGTAATATAAATCATAGAATTGGCAATGTAGGTCCCAAAATTGGGAATGTAAGTCACAAAATTGGTCAAAATAGGAAAATTTAATTTAAAAAAATAGTCAAAATTAGGAAGTAAGTTGCAAAATTAGTAAAAACTAGAAAGGTAAGTTGCAAGAATAGTATACATAAGTTCCCTTCTATTTATCAAATTATTTTGACTTAAAACTCAAACTTGCAAACAAAAAAAATTTAAATAAACAAAAATGTGATCTAATCATTTAGAAATTTAAATGTATTAATAACTCAATATTTGTGAAGTATTGTGTTGTGTTGTGAAGAATAGTAAACAGATATCTATGATTAAATTAATACAAGCATAAGTATAGAATAGGTTGCTAGGTTATTAGTAAGCACATACATGCCCAACACCCATCCAAAACAGCCGCTGGCCAAGGTAAGTTGCAAAATTGTTGATAAAAATTACAAAATTGGCAATCTTGCAAAATCAGTAATTTGAGGAGGTAAGTTGCAAAAAGGAGGGGGTAAGTTGCAAAAAGGACTTTTTTGGTCCCTTGAACTTTTGCCCAAAGTAAGTTGCAAAATTTTGCTAAAACTAAGTTGCGACAGATGGGTAAAATTTTTAGGTTGGGCATGTATGAGTAAGCATAGGTTGAGGCAACTCTAAAGGCTCTAATAGGGCTCTAAAGAAGTTAAGTCTTTGCAATTGCAATTATTTAAGGCTAAAAAAGATGCAGGTTTACAATGATACTAAATCTGGCTAAATCTAGAGGAGTTAAAGCATGGTCTTAGCTAATGAGCTAAAAACACTTGCTTTGTCTTTTAATTGCTTATCAACTAGTACCAATGGTTATAATTCTTGCAAATGAAATCCTATATTGAGATGCACTACTTATGCTTCTAACTATTCAGATATTCTCATTTTTGTTTACTTAAATATGTTTTATATTTGTAAGTTGAAAATTACTAAAAGTAAAAATAATTTAATAAATAGAAGGAGCTTATGCCAAATACTCAACAAATAGTCAAAATTGGGGAAGTAATTTGCAAAATTAGTCAAAATTAGGGAGACAAGTTTTCAAATGTGGCACAGTGGCATAGGTTGAAAAATTAAAGAAGATACCTTGGCTTAACCTATGGTATATAAAATTAAAGGAACAGGATTAAAGAAGAAAGCCATGATGGTGCCTTTAGTCTAAAATTTAATTTATACATATAATTTTTGGATTTGAAATTTTCCTACAGAATTGTTTCAAATGCAAAATTCACTGATAATTTTGATAATTTTGTTTCATAAATTATTCTTGTAAAGGCCTAGTTGCTTATTATACATATAAATACTGTTAATAGTGGCAAAAGGGTGATTTGAAGCTATCACCAAAGCAAAGGGTGATTTGAAGAATAATTATAATACTGACCACTATTAACAGTATTTACACATGTATAATAAGCAACTAGGCCTACACAAAAATAATTTATGAAACAAAATTTGACATAATTTAAAGAGGCAATAGTAGTCATAAAAATGATAAGTTCTCTCTCTCTTGTAAGACAATACTACGAATATAAACAACAAAGAAAATGCGCTAAAATATAGGCAAAATAAAAAAATCGTACCATCTTTCATTGAAATAATCGATCTTCCTCCATTACAATCAGCAGCCAAAAGAACAAAATCGTTGAACTGAATACCAATGAGGCACTCCATTGTCCTAATTTATTAGCAAGAAAAACTACAAAGCAATGGAAAATTCAAAAAACTGATCGGATGCTATACTAGAATCCTAGCAATATTCAGTAAGGAATTTTCAGTAACTATAAGGTCGACTTTTAAGAGCTGTACAAGACAAGACTGCAATATTGATGAGCGCGCGCGCTTGCTCAATAATTCACTAGTTGAATTTTCTTTATTTCTGAGATATCGGCCTATTAAAACTTTTTACTACAAGCTAAAACTAATTTGCAAAAAAATGTGACTAAATATTTTAGGAGCTAAAAAATAAAATAATTTTTTAGACATTAATAACAATTTTTGGGTGACATATTAAGGTTACGGGTTTGAAGCAAGGACCACTAGACCCAGGACATCTTAAGTAGTCTAAGGACTTAATATGTCCTTGAGTAGACCTACTCCTAGTAGTCCTTGGTTTGAAGAAGCTAATGGTGTGTCCTAATTTTACACCGAATGACACAAATAAGATAAACATTTTTAGATTCAAATGACGCATATTACATGATAAAAAGATATAGCTGTTACCGGACGTAAAGGATTTGTCAATTCGTTTAGCATCGACTAACATTATTCTAACTATTATGTTATTTCTAAAAGCTTTGTAGCTTACAATAACTTTTGTATTTGACTTAGTTAAACTTGCAATTATTTCGTTGAAATAGATCCGACCAACTAAAATTTAATTGTACTGATTAGCTATTAAAATTTTATCTTTTTTTTGAAGTACCCAACTAAAAGCGCCAATTGTTATATATTACCGGATTGTAGCTGCTGGTAAAAATGAAGAAATGATACGTGGATAATTTTTCTATTTAAAGACAATATGCCAATAAAACTTTAATTTTCTATATTTGAAGGCTGAATTAATTGCAAACACAGAAAGAAATCACACCAAACAGAAAGTTTAGACTAATTCAGCTAGAATAATTTTAAGCAGCAGCTGGTTACAGCAGAACTGTAAGTCTAAGTTACGCTCGTAAACACAAAAACAGGGGAAAAAAGATATGACAATAAAACAACCTGAACAATTAAAAATGTTTGATTGTGGACCTTAAATGAGCTGATTCGTGTTCAAAATTAATAAAATTGGTAATAATTACTCAGTTATAGTAGTGCGAGCTCATTTTTTGTGCCTGTAGCGAAGGAATTTCTGCTAATGGCGTGTCCTAATGAGCTCATAATCAGGTCTAATAGGGCATTTAAAGGGTTCAGTGCAAGAGAATTAGTCAGCAATCAGCTAAATTTTCTATCAAACTCTGCTGCTAGAGTAATTTATTGAGCAGTTAGAGACATTGACGACTTCAAGATGAGCAGCAAATAAATCGATATAAATTCAAACCAACCAAGGACTAAGATTTGATAAAAATATAAGCCATCAGTTCGAAACGAACAAACGAACCAAAACAGACCTATTCAATACGAATGGCGAACTGCCATGAACCAGCATCGGATTCTGTTTGGTATTTAAAAAAAAACTTTTAAGCCGACAGCAGTGGATATAAATGTTAAGTGCAGAAAAATCAATCAATAAATAATAAAATATTTTAGTGCAAAGCAAAAAAATCTGCACCAATAATATAGCCACAAGGGCCAGCCTTAAAATCAAACAAAAATATCAAACACTACGCTAATTCATCCAGGCAGACAAATCGAAAATCAAGGAAGAGTAAATAAGAAAAAAAATGTTATAAAACAAGTTAGAAAGTAAAAAAAACAGTTAGTCGTTTTGTACAAACTAAAAATACAAAGAAAATCAACGATTTCTGTAGTGAAGTGCGCAACGCATTGAATTAGTGCTGAAATAATAATGGGCTTATAAACATACACACACACACGCGCGAAAACATCAAATATTTCTAAACAGTGAAAGTGAAATAACAGTAACAAAATAATTAACTAAGTCAGCTAAAAGACACTTTTAAAAAACGTTAAAACTAGCCAATATAGGAAGTAGAATGTAAGTTACTTTTACGAAACTAAAAATATTCCCACAATGGTAACTGGAATAGAAATCATAATTAAAGTAGTTGAAAAAGAAATGAACAAAAATTTCCTAATTTAAAGAACACACAGAATGCGAAATTAAGCTACAGAAAAGATGGCAAAAAAACACTAGGGCAAGTTAGAAGTTACCAACGTAAATAAAAGTACAAACAAGCACACAGTCAAACATAGTTAAAGATTTTAATTCAAGTCAATTTAAAAAAAACAATAAGTGCAACTTAAATTATAAAAAGCAACAATTTTTTGTTGAATTACATTTGATCGTAAATTAAAATTACAAATAAATATATTAAAAAACTAAGTAAAATACAAACAAAAAAGTCAGTTTATGAGGCAGAGAACAAAGGGCACACAAGAAATGTTGCAGTCCGTCAACAAACTGTTGCGGTGAGCAAATAACATTTTTGTTACAATAATCTCAAATATATATATTAATAATAGTTTGTTTCCAACGAAGACGCCAATATTGTTGAGAAAAGGAAGGCCAGCAAAAATGCGCCATGTTCTGCATCAATTTAATAATAATTAGTTGAATCCGGGGGACTGGTGTGTCTTACAAATACTTTTCCCGTTTAATATTATACTGTCGTTTGTTCTGTGTCGTTGGGAGCCTGTGAATGCAAAATGTTTACATGATCTGATAAATTAATTATTACAAAAAAATGAAGAAAAATCACTTAAAGTAGCACCTATCTTACTTAATAATAACTAATGGAATATCAGAAACTTACTGAAGGAACACTGATGTGTTAGGGGCAACCTACTGAAGGAACACTGATGGGTTAGCGGCAACCTACTGAAGGAGCACTGATGGGTTAGCGGCAACCTACTGAAGGAGCACTGATGGGTTAGCGGCAACCTACTGAAGGAGCACTGATGTGTTAGCGGCAACCTACTGAAGGAGCACTGATGTGTTAACGGCAATCTAAGAAAGAAACACTAAGGGGAAAAGATCTACATGTAGCAAAAAAACGTTAGCTTACACTCGGATGCAGGTCCAAGCCATTGTCAAGGGGACCACCGTCCGCAGCTGAGAGCTGCTCGCCGCCGCCGCTGCCACCTCTGCCGCGGCCACGGCCCCCACGCCCACTCCGGCCACCTCGACCGGAGCCGCGGTAGCGATTGAAGCCTGGGAATTGCGGATAAATCTGCTGCTGCTGCTGCTGCTGTGTCAAGTAATCGATGGGCGTGAAGCGCTGCTGCGGCCCGTACATCTGCTGGTAGCCATAGTAACCAAAGTCGTATTGGAAGACCGGTTCAGACTAAAAAAACGGCGGAGGTAAGTCGCTGTTGCACAATTAACTAAGAGACAATTATGATAAAAAACAGATTGCATTGATTTTGAAGCCTGTTAGAATTGGAATAGACTGCAAAAATCTTAGAGAGGAAGGTAGATATAAATACTGAAAGACAGAACAGGAAGGCAGGCGTACAGATTGACAAACAGGCAGACAGATAAACAGACAAAAAGAGAGAGATAGATAGACAGACAGACAGACAGACAGACAGACAGACAGACAGACACACAGACATACAGACAGAAAGACAGACAAACAGACAGACACAGACAGACAGATACAGACAGAAACACAGACAGACAGACAGACAGACAGACAGACAGGCGGACAGATTGACGTACAGACTGCAAGATGCAATTAGTAATGTGCACTCAAAAAGGAAAAAAACAGCAGCTAAGATAAAGAAGACGCCAAAGCCTACATTGAATCTAGACGGGCCGCCGCGACCTCCAACACCAGCACCGGCAGCAGCGGCGCCAGCAGTCCGACCAGAAGCGCCGGCGCCCGCGTAGCCAAACGGCTGCACAGGATTCGGCGGTGGAGCGGCTGGCAGCGTCAACGACAGAGGCGGCGGCGGCGGTGGCTGATAATACGGATGATCCAGCGGCAGATAATTGTAGGCTATTGGGCCGCCGAATCCGCCTAGGCCGCGCTGCCTCGGACTGTAGCGATCGGCTGCGTAGGCGCTGCCCCGAACGGGGGCGCCGTCTGGCCCAGTGACGTTGGCCGCCTCCTGGCCTTTCTCGCCTTCGACAACGTCGAATTCAACTTGCTCGCCGTCGCCAACTGAGCGCTGCCATTTTTTAGGATTGTTCCGAGCGATGGCAGTCTGGTGGACGAAGATGTCCTCCTTGGTGTCGTGCCGGTTAATAAAGCCGTAGCCGTTTTTTACATTGAACCATTTGACTGTGCCCGTCACTTTGGTGGCTGGTTGTTTGATAACGAGGATTTTTTTAAATAATCAATTTGCAAGAAAATTATGCATGCAATATGAGATAGGAAGTCTTGAAAGTAAAAGGGCTATTCTAGAAAGAGCTGGCATTTAAAGGACTATTCTAGACACTGAGTTAAAAAGCCATTCTGGAACAGATGTGAGTTAGCCAATTTAAAATCAGATGTGAGATCATGTGAGCTAAAAGGAAATTTTAAGAGCAGGTATGAGTTTAAGAGTCATTCTAGAAATATTTGCGAGTAACAGCCATCCTAGGAACCCTGCATAGGTGCAACCTTGGGAATTGCCCAGCTGTTTACCTGTTAACCAGGAAAATTTTTCATTGGCACCACACAATTGTATGTTGCTATTGGTTCACTGCAGTCACATGATGGCCATTTTGTCCAATAGCAACTTACCTGTGTGTGTAACTTTTAGAAATGGCCAGGTGATTACAAAAGTTGCACATGCATGCTAGGAACAGGTATTAATTTCATTCCAAGTATGCTCATTGAATAGTTAGGCATACTCTAGCAGAAATTAAATGCCTAATTTTTAATTGTGGAGTAAGAAATAAAGATTTATTATAGAAATCAATTTTAATTAAATTATATAGCAATAATAGGTCATATGAACAAAACTATTGCTAAATAAATAGCAAATTTTAACTAGGAATTTTTTTCATAAGTACATTTTAATAAACTATGCACTTAAAAATATAGATAACCTGGGTTTATTTTTTGTGCTATAGGGATGCTATAGCATCTTGACTTTGAGAATTGCATCCTGAAGTTTTATATAGGATGCAATTTCACATCCAGATTTTTTTATTCTTTATACTGAAATACCTCTTAATTTCTGAAATAAGACTTTTTAAAGAATGCATCCCAAACTCTAAAATCACATTTTAAAATTAAGAACACAATGAGATTTTGCATCCTGTGCCCAGCAAAAAAAATAAACCCAATAAATATCTTTCTTATATTATAAAAATAAAAGTTGGGAAAATTCAAATGTACTTTCAGAATAGCTGTTGTATATAACATTCAAGCATATATGTGCTAGCATAAGGAAAAAATTATCTTAATAATATGGGTTAGACAGACTTGTACTTAATATTTTAAAGCTTAATTATTATAATACCGCATATATTAAAAATATTTTTTCAATATTTATAATTCTAAAAAAGCCTGTGTCTATGACTTAGAATTTAATATAATTGCAAAAATATTTATCATAAGACAGAAACTTTCAAATATACTATTTAGTAGGCCTATTACTGTGATACTTAAAAGTAAATGAAAATTCAGAAAATATCTAAGAAAGGAATAGAAAAAATATAGCTACAGTTTAGCCAATAGACTATAACTTTAAATTTTGAAAAGTAGGCCAATCTGTTAAAACATTGTTGCCTTTGATTAAGTTATTTTGGCACATCCTTTAAACTTGATTTTTTATGTATTTACTTATTTGTAGACAAAATTTTATTTATTTGCCCTAGCACAAAAACAGCCTTTGACCTAAGTCTACAATAATAATTAATATTGATAATGATATAAATGAATTAGGGTCTAGGCCCTTAGTTCCATATCAAAAAATATTTAAACATCATTCCATTAATCAAACAGTGCAAAAAATACATAGTTACAAAAATCGAAAATTCAAAATATCTTACCTAAGACAGTTTTTTCTTTTTTGGGTACTACTGCAGCCGAATTATTCGATTCATTCTTTGTTTCCTTGTTATCATTCTCTGACATAGTAAATTTTGAGTCAGACGTACTATTTGATTTAAAGTTAGTAACAAATACACGTTTAGGGACCTTCTATCAAACACTAGGTACACCTAAGACTTTGATTTAATCCGTAAGCCGTAGCAGAAATGTTGGTGCTACTAAAAAACTTTAGTATTTGGGGTATGGAAAGAGAATACGTATAAAAATAATAGATCTAGCGCAGTGCAATAACTTATTCCTTCTGTCTAGCTGTTAAATTTAACAGGTTAAGCGTAACTTTGGGTGAATTATTGAAACACTTTGAAACTGGCCACAATGCTTGACATTTATTGTCAGGACGGGATTGTGTATTAATAGATTTAAGCAAGCATGCGTTCGATTTATTGATTTAAAAAATAATATATTTTCAGCCACTATAACGCAGACTTAAGTTTCTGTTTGAACCTGCATAAAAAGAAAACAGGACAAATTAGTGCCAAAATCAATTATATAACCGTCTAAAAATGATGATTTTGTTGTAACTGTTAAAGAACGTTATTTTGTACTACGAAACTTCGTTACCCTTTTGCGGTTACATTTTAAGATTAGGCCGATAAAAAAGTTATCTTATATATTTTGGCTGAATTTTAGCGTGAAGATGGCTGCTGGCAGATTTCAGGATATTTAAGAAATGCATGTTCATGTACGGTACATATAATGTTGGGGGGCGCAAGCAATTTTTCACTCGCGTCGAACTAGCCATTCAGCCTGCCCTTTCTCTCTACTGATTGGTAGTAGGTTGACTTGCTTTCCAAAGTCTTTTAATCTTATTACAGACCAGTAGGTCTTTAGTTACTCTTATTTAGTCGTACGTAGTAAATCACATATTTTTCGAGGCAGTCTTCAGACTTCTACCTTTACAGCTTTTGCATGGGTGCCAGATCTGAGAGACACGTAAAGCGACAATTGCTTTGATAAATTTGACAGGTGGGCGAATTTTAGGCCGATTTACATTGTTCTCCCACTTTTTCTGCATTTCGACAGCTGTTCTTCTGACCGGTACCGATGGATTTAGGATTAGCATTCTCCCTTTCATACCGCAAATTTTTATTTTGTCATCGGACTTTTTGCCGTGAATGCAAAGGAGAAGCTGCAGCGGAAGTCCAGTGGCACCAGCGGGAGCGGCCGGCCGGTGGTCATGTCGCAGAGCAGGGCGACGCCATGGCTGAAAAATCCACACCGGCAAGCAGCTGGGGCGGCATGCACTAAAGAAACAGAGCGTCTGCCGCCCAGTTGTCCTTACCCGCGACGTGCTGGATGCCCGTAATGAAAATATCGGAAGCGCCGAACCGCTATACGTGACAGAACCGGGCGAGCAGCTCGCAGTCGAAGGCGCTGTACTTCTGCTCAGGCGGAAGAAGCTGCCGTCTGAAGAAGGCGTTCGTTTGCCAAGGCATCGTTTACTAGTTGTTCGAGCGCTGCACGGCCTACCGCAGTGTCCGAGGCGTCCACGGTGAGAACTTTGGAACGCAACCTAGCTGACCGGCACTTGGGTGGCGGGAAGCCACACATAATCCTTGTCATCGATACACGCAAACACGAAGTCCAATTCCTCGCAGACGGAGTCCGCCAACCGCTGAAAGGCCTTGGCGCGGCGTTCTTCAGGAACTCGAAGAGGCCGAACCCGGGGTGATGACGGCGATCTTCATCACGTCGCCTGCGGCCACAGGCTTGTGAGATCGATCGTAGAAAATCGCGTGCCGAGAAGTCCTGGAAGTGTGGCACCGGTTGAGCCGCCTGAAGTCGCTGCAGGAAGGTCGCCAGCCGCCGGAGGCTTTGGCCACCAAATGCAGCGTCGAGGAACCAAGGGCTGCTGGACCGGCGGACAATACCGAGCTGCTTCCTCCTTGGCCACCGTGCCAGCTTGTCCGGCGGCAGGCGGCGCGCGTGCGAGCGTCAACCTGCAGGCCCTTTACCTCGAGATGTGGTACTTCAGTTTTTTGTACAGGTCTGCAGCGAGAGCTGCGGCGATCTGCAGGCTGGGCCATGGGCCATCCAGCAGGTGAACGCTGGCCAACGAGCGGGTGTCAATGCAGCAGCCGCCTCTGCGGGAGGTCCACAAGCACGTCGGCATGCGGCAGCAAGTCGGCGTCGGTGCACCTTTCAGCTGCACCAGCTCCCTAGCTGCACTAGGGAGTTGTAGCCTAGTGACTAAGGCGCCTGCCTAATGACCGGAAGGTCGTGGGTTCGAGTCCCGACCCCTAGGAGATAATTTGTGCCCTTGAGCAAGGCACTTAATCCCGCATTGCTTCAGTCCACCCAGCTGTGATTGGGTACCAGCATATGCTGGGTAATAACTGATCCTGAAGCAGGCCCATCTTATCCTGTCACGGTGCGGCTTTGTGAGTGAAGATTCACTGTTCACCACGCAGGTTCAAAATAAAAAATGGAGCTGGCAGTGGGGTGCCTACCATGCCCGAGAGTGTTTCAGGTGCAACGGGTGTGCAGTCTTCACCTGCATCAGCACCCGCGCTACAGGTTTACCTGTCAGCGTCAGTTATTATTTATTTAGCTCCCCTGGCTGCCCTGTTTGTCAAAAGACTACAGACTCCAAGTTCAATATCCCCTCAGCTTGCGAAACTACCTCCATCTAAGAGTAAGTCCATGGAAATCGTCAGAAACTAGCGCAAAAGGAGCTAAATAAATTGTAGCTAGCCATGTTTATGGAGTACCAAGCCGGGGTCAGCACTTTCCGAAGTCTTACTTTGTAATTTCAGCGATTTTTTTGAATCATTTGTTGAAGCGTATTTTTAAAGCACTCCGAATTCCGAATGCATTAGCCAACTCGATTAAATGACAGCAAAGAAGCTTATAGTGCTGCCAGACAGGTAAAAATACAGTACGTATAGCCAGCGTAGCAGTATTGAAGCTGTAGCTGTGTTTGCATGTAGATACTGGATCCATTAGTTTTCTAAATTCTGCGTACGAAACAACTCGATGTGTAAAAATATCAGCATTTGAGACGTGCAGGCATACAAATTACATATGTAAGAAATCTACTTGAAGAAATAACGCATAATCGATATTGTAAGTAGATCTTTTGGATTTTCTCTGTAGTTTGTCCAGATAATTATAATGACAGGAAAAGACAAAAAACAAATATTTATACTCGTGTAATGATCGACTAACATGTGTCTAGGGAAACAAATTTATTTTTTTACAAAATTAATACTTAATATTTATCGCATTCATAATATCATAATAAACAATAACAATTATAAGCACTCAAATAGAAGCATTTTATTACAGCGGTGTGACACATTTGCACGTCGGATCCAATATGAACTTTCCAGGAAAGAAATCAAATTCAAAATTTACGCTCCTAATCTATACGATGTACGTTTAAATGCAAAAAATGTTTTCTTAGAAAATCTTGCCAATTTACGCAGTTAAAAGTTCATGTGGATCCGACCAGCGCAATAAACAGTAGATGTTTTAGCATTACAAACTATTGTTATAAAGCATAATTGCAGTATATTCAAACAAAAAACGCGATTAGTAAATGTTTATATAATAATCAACGCTCAAGCATAAAAAACTATTGTTACTTGGTCACGTGATACAGCATCCAGGCCAGCTCGCCGCTCTGACACAGCGCCAGCCGACGCTGCCAGTTCACTTGAGCCGTCTCGAATCGGGACTCGTTGAATTGCTGGAATCAATGCAGGATTGTAAATCGTGTCATTAATAAATGATATATGATTCAACATTCTAAAGCACTGTGTGACTATTTGATGCACTATTAACACAATGATTAACATAAATTCTCACCTGGACAAACAGGTGTCTAGCCTGCTCTAGAATGCGACATTTAGCCAGAGCTGCAGCCTCAAATCGCGACGTCAAATCGTCCGTTGACACCTCGGAATTGTCAAATCCAGCCTTCCGAAGCGCTTCAATGTAGGCCTCCCTAGAGTAGGTTGCTATGGCGTCAACGTCTGCTTGTGAGCGGCCCTTGATTGCGCAATAGTCGGTCAAGTAGAGTCGCCCGCCAGGCTTCAGCCATTTCTAAATGAGGGACAATATAATAAAATTGTACTCATAATAAACAAAGATTTACAAGATTTTTTAGGCTGCAATTTAATTTCTCTTTAAATGGTGAAGAAACTTACATGGAACTTTGCCAACATGGTGGCCTTGTCGGCGACGTAGTGCATCACATCGCGACTGTAGATGACGTCGAAGGTGTCTTCATCGTACAGGTCGCAAGTTTCAATGTCGGCCAATTCGAAAAGAACCTGCCAATGGAAAATAATTAATGATTTAATGCGCTAACAGTGTACTTAAAGCGTCCGTTAACTTATTAAAGTTGAATATCGATGCTGAAAAATATTGTTTCCTAGAAAGCATTAAAATAACAACAAAAACTACAACAAAACAGTCGCTCACATTTTTCACGCCTTGCTGATTGGCCCGCTGCAGGGCTAGACTAATTAGTGGGCCAGAAATGTCGAAGCCAATCACATTGGCACCGTACTTCTGCAATACAATCGTTTTTTTCGAATAATTAAGTTGTCAATTTGAGTGCGCTATAATAAAATATAATTGTGAAAGTGCAGAATTTTCCGTAAAACAAACCTTAGCCAGCAGGCAGGAGGTGTCGCCGAGGCCGCAGCCAACGTCGAGGACAGTCTCGCCAGGCTGCACGTTGAGATATTCGCACAGAGCCTCGGCTTCGCTGCCCTCTGCTAGAGCCGATTCTAGTCTGCGGATTTTGGATGATAAAAGAAACAATTGATTTATTGATATCAAATGGACTTAATTAGCCTGTTCACGACAGCTATCAATCCAACTCACTCATCAGTGCTGGGTCCATTCATGAGCCTGCTGTGCGCATCCTTCAGCCTGTCCAACTCTTCCGGCGTAGTTAGCGGAGCCTTTCGCACCAGCCAGCACATCTGGTTCCTATTGCCCTTGGCGGACACGTAGGTCCGACTAGGCCTAGTGAACACGTGACCAAATCGGTGATTACCGTGAGCCGCTTCCAGCAAGAGTTCGTTGTAGTGCTGAGGCGATCGGTACTTGGTGGGATTGTCGGTTCGGGCAACGGAACCAGACCGATGAAAGCAGGACTCGCGGAAGAAGAAGTGACCGCCAGGCCGGAGCCAGTCAAGGATGCTAGAGAACACGCCGCGGACTTCGTTGTCGTCGAGGTACATGAACAGCCAGTTGGAGAAGACCAGATCGCAGGATTCGTCTGGCAATTTCATCTGGGTGGCGTCGGCAACGGCTAGCGTCAGGTTGCTATGGTGACCATTGTCCTCGCGATTTTTATCAATAAAATTTTGCATAAAATCGGAGGCGTGCAGGGTGCCAGCCAGCGGCGCCAGGTGCTTGGTGAATCGGCCAATTCCGGCGCCGAGTTCAACAACGTCCAGACCTTCGATTGGCGGCAGCATGCCGAGTATTTCGCCAGTCTCCTTGTCGGCTATGGAGGCCGCATTGTTGTCAAGCATCATCATCTCCAGGGACGGCTTGTTGTGGCCCTCCCAGTAGGACAACATTTGCTGGCGCGTTTCTGCAAATATAAATGAGATTGTAATAAAGCTTAATGGTCGGTTTTGATGAGTCAGACTGGCCGAAATGCTCTGGCTTACCTGTGCAAGTAGTCATTTTCTCCTTGAATTGTTAATGAAAACAAAGCTTTGATCGTTGAGTAAAAGTGCAGTGAGTACGAGAGGCAATTCTTGGAGCTAAACAGGGGCGATTCCCTCGCTCTATATTTATAGGCAAAATTAGGCTTGAAAAGGGTATTACCCCAAGCCTAGTAAACAGGAATAATGCCAGTTTCGTACAATGTGCGTTTACCTCGACCACCCCCCAAAAACAATTCACTTGTGTCTTTTACTCCACCGCATGTGTGTGCACTCCTAATGGAAAGCTTGGGTAAAAAAAGGACAACAGACAAATTCTAAATCAGCAGAAAAAAGGTTGTTTCCACTGATCAACTACTTTCCTATACAATGTCAATAGCAGTGCGCAGGACTTTGTCGAGAGAATTACCGTTTAGAAATAAAAATAGCACTGAATCAAGCTATGCCCAGGCGCGAACAACGTGGATTGGCTGGTTAAAGTTCAAACATAGCTACTGGAAAACTACGGGGAAACGAGTGGCTAACACACTAAGCAGCAATTTTAGTCTGTCATGAAGTTATATTGGCACTGTAGTGGAAGTAAGTTGCCACGCAAGCAATCCTCGAGCACGTGTTCATTATGGAAAATGGAATTTACCCGCGATAACAAGGCCTTAGAGCCTGAAAATAAGAAATTTTGCGGGCAGTGACACAAGTTAGTGATCCATTGCTGCGCTACATAGCGTGAAAAGTTAAAAGTTGTGTTTTTGTAAAAAAATGTATAGAAGATTTCCCCGTATAACACTAAATATGATTCACCTCATAAATGACACCATTTTACAGTAAGCATCAACAAAAGAAAACAACATCTAAGCTTGTCTTTGAAGCCTGCTACTTGGAAAATAAACCCGTCAGAACAATTATTAAGCCTCTGTTTTTGTCTGTATTATTTGAACGAAAAAAATGTCGTTTTGTCAAAAAATTGCTTGGAGTTGATTTTAATATATATAAGCGTAATCCTTAGCTACAGAAACGCATATCCGTTTGCAGAAGTGTTTGGCGTGCAGACTGTACAAATACATCCGCGCAGTAAAGGCAGAAATTTTCGGTCAGTTGGTTACAACTTCGGAAGTACAAAGTGCGGTCTGTTGTTTTGTTTTCGAGAAAAAAAAACTAGAACGCAATCTATAGTTGGCCATTCGTCATCAAGGATTTGTCAGGGCTCGCTAGAGCTCAGAGCCGATTGCAGCATGTTCACCAGATCCTGAACTGTTGATCGGGATATCGTGGACTTCCGTCCGGAATCATTGTTCCCGTTTGCGCCGCTAGCAACTGGTCCGCCGTTAGATCTTCGACGCTTCCTGTGATCGTCCACAGATGTTCCGCCATGATGTTGCTGCTGCTGCTGCTGCTGCTGCTGCTGCAGATTCGCCTGACTGTCTGGCTGATTTTTTTGGCGACTGGAGCGTCGAGGTTTCACAGTGATCTTTGTTGCTCGCACTGGGGATCAATTTAGGATGAAAGGATTTTGTAGTATTTTTAGATTTTCTGGCTTCATGGGTCTCTACTTCGTAGTAGACTCGATTTTTGGCGCCTGTGACACCCAACTTTTGATGCCTGTGACACCCAACTATTGATGCCTGTGACACCCAACTTTTGGCGCCTGTGACACCAAGCTTTTGATGCCTGTGACACCCAACTATTGATGCCTGTGACACCCAACTTTTGGCGCCTGTGACACCAAGCTTTTGATGCCTGTGACACCCAACTTTTGATGCCTGTGACACCCAACTTTTGGCGCCTGTGACACCCAATTTTTGGCGCCTGTGACACCCAATTTTTGGCGCCTGTGACACCAAATTTTTGGCGCCTTTGACACCCAATTTTTGGCGCCTTTGACACCCAATTTTTGGCGCCTGTGACACCAAATTTTGGCGCCTTTGACACCCAATTTTTGGCGCCTGTGACAGCAAATTTTTGGCGCCTGTGACACCCAATTTTTGGCGCCTTTGACATCCAATTTTTGGCGCCTTTGACACCCAATTTTTGGCGCCTGTGACACCAAATTTTTGGCGCCTTTGACACCCAATTGTTGACACCCAACTGTCAAAGCAAATTTCATTTTCTGGTACTCACCCATCTTCATAGATTTTTTCTTCTGAGCGGCCGCAGAGGCCGCCGCCGTCGAGCTGTTCGGCGCGGAGGCGGCGATGGAGATGCTGGCCGCGGTAGCCTGAGTTGCGGCTGTCGCCGCCTGCTGCTCATCAGCTATTGGCGGTCGATTTCGATGACCCTGTGACTGCCGACGATGCGAGGCGTTTTGACCGTCGTGTCCGCCGCCGCCGCCACCGCCAGCTCCAGCCTGAGAGTTCGACAGGCGGCGCATACGTCGACGCGCCGCCGCGGCCGAGTCGCCCGACGTCGAAGCCGCGTCAACTACGGGCAGGCGCTTGACGTCGGAGTCGGACGTTGCTGGCACCCGGATGCGCTTGGTCTTGACCACTTTGCGCAGCACCCGACGCCGCCGACGGCCCGGGACTGTCGAGGAAGTCAGCGCGGTCGGGTCGGCCAGGGCGACGCTGCCGGAGTTGTGCAACGCGCTGCGCACTGGCGAACTGGCCGAAGCTCGAAACGACGAGGAAGTCCCGGTGGCGGCGTCGGAATTGGACGAAGCCGAGGCGTCAACCGAAATCGTCATGGCGGTCGGCGAGCGGACGGCGGAACCAGCCGCTGCCGAGGCGGCGTGGCCGTCCAGTTTTTGCCGACAATTCTGACAGCTGGACAGACGGTTGAACAGAATTTTCAATTCATCTAGTCGATTGGCGATTAGACGCATCAGGTCCTGCTCGTTGTGTGTCTCCGTCATATTGTTTGGGGTGGCCATGATGAGTTGCTGCTGCGGCGTGGGCTGTTGTTGCTGTTGCTGCTGCTGCTGCTGCTGCTGCTCGTCTGTTGGCTGCTGTTGCTGCAGGACCGGCAGGTCAGTCGTCTGGACAACCAGCGGAGGCGGCGGCGGCTGGGCGGCCGCAGCCGGCTTTTTGGTCTTGTCAATCGGCGCAGCATCGATAATGCAAGCCGGATCAGCTGCCGACCCCTCGTCCGTGGTCGTGTCGTAGATGCAAATCACCCGTTTGCCGTCCCTTAGTCGGCCAACTTTCGGTTGAAGATTGTTGTTGCCGGAGACGGCGGCGAAGCTTTTAGGCTTGGCGCCGTTTGAAGCGCCGCTTGGTGCTCGATTGTTTGAGTGCGTAGTCATGGATTTGTAAATTGTCTTCCCACTTGCCTTAAATATTAATAGCTAATTGCTAATTTAGCTACACCTTACATCAGCACATAACTTGACAGATGCGCAATAATTATGAAAGTTAAAATCGATATTTGGCTTTTAGCAGCATTTCAATGCTTGTGTTTAGTCTATGGGCTCTTGGTTTTTGCTGCTTGAAGCGTTGGCTGGCATAGTAAAGTCGATCAATCAAAGCTATTCCAATTAACTTAATTCCCACTCTGAATTCAGAATTATCCTTCCTGCCACTGTCTCCATGCGCCATGTTGACGCTGTTTATTACATCCCAATTTTACGCCAGCAAAAGTTGCATAATAGCATGACTATTGGATCAAATCTGTAGCTGTAGTTGGATAATTAAATATGCCCTGATTGTCCATTTTATATAGCGTCCCGCGGGCGCCGCTGACACCATTAAATGAATAGATTTTAAGTTAAATTCCACACCGCTCTTTCAAACGAATGATATAATAAAACTAAATGTACATTCATTGATTTAGCTCCTCTGGATTGAGGTGCCAATTGGACCAAGCCAAAGAATGTACATTCGAATTTCTGACCGTTAATTTGATACATACGTGTACGAACTTAGGCCGGAAAACAGTTTAATTACTCGTACGGTGTGAATTGCCACCTAAAGGTCAACCCAGCCAATTTCATCTGGTCTGCACTGTTCTATTTTTAGAAGTCTACTATCCACACGCGCAAGTACAGAGACATTGGTTAGGGCAAAGCAGAGGGGGAGAGAGAATAAGGGTTCATTCAGGCAGAGAGAACTAGGTTCTTGCGTCAGAGCATCAAGTTGATCTCTTAGCTTCCGCCTTCCGGTAAAAAAAATCGAACAAAATTTTAAATGACACAGCTTAGAGTTGTATGCGCCTGTTCTAGTACACGAAAATATTGAGTAGCATAAATAGCAAATGTGCTGTATTTTTTTCATTGTATTTATAAATAACTGAAAAAAGTGTTTACTTGCATCCAATTCTAGTTCCTGTAGAAAAGAAAATTATACAATTAATAAAGCAATTCAGTTGTATACAATTAAAGACAGCTTACTATTTACTTAAGTCATACGATACCAATATAAAAATAATAAGACAGCGAGCTGCATCTTCAACAGTAGTCGCAATAGAAAGATAATTATTAAAAAAAATTGAAAACACAAAAAACAAAGGACGCAGAGGAGGGTTCGTATAGCAAGTTCTCTTGTACAATCGGACGCGCTCACCGCAGTCAGCAGCAGTCGAGAAAAAAAGAATGAGATGAGAAAGTCAGTTTCGTTTTCTTTTCGTGTCATTTTCGCCGGCTTTAATAATTAGTCTATAAAAAATTACGCAATAGACATAGAAAGCGAACAAAAAATTGCATACTAACTACGATTTATTTTCTTACCCCTAGTGAAACTGATAAGCTAACCTTAACGCAAGCATAGTACTACCTTGTCTAGAAAGGTAAAACAAATTGAATGACATCTCAAATCGTGTATTATCACAGCTATCAAAGTCGCAGTTGGTTTCTTAATCCCCAAGGAAAAGAAATTAAATTATCTGCTTTGCACAAAGGGGAAGTCGGCGTGCAAGTTGCAGGCGGTTAGGCAATAAAAACAAAAAAAAACAAAATAGAAGCTAAAATTAGGCGGAAAGTAAAACAAACAAAGATGTGCGGGGAACCCGCATATAAGCTGCTAACGTGCGAGGCGAAATTTAATTTTCTTCTTCATTTTCTTATTTTTTGTATTGCTAAATAAGCCAAGATCCATTCTTCAGTTCTTCCGGTGCTTCGAACAATAGACGCGGTGAAACAAGTCAATAAATTGCTTGAAACAAAGAGATGCAATTAAAAAACGGATCAAATTAAAGCATTTATAACAAAGCCTAATTTGTTAAACTTTTTTCTTCATTAAATAAAATTAATAATTAAAATTCAATTAAAAGACAAATTAAGTACCAAGAAAAGATCCCCGCAAAAAAAATTACAAACTTAATAAATAAACAGAGTGGCACAGATAGTGATAGACAGGTTACTTGCAGCCTACTAAGACATAAGCTAAATTTAGTTCGCATCCCGAAAATTTTGATCCGAAAAATAAAAATTTATTGGCCTCGTGTGACCTAATTCAGAGTCCAACTGTTGAGCTGGGCGTTTTGCATTTATTTGAAGAGAATTTTTTTATTATCCTATTCATTCTGATTAATAATCTTAATTGGAAAAATGAGATCTTCCAATGCAGTTGGAATCTCTTGGAGATTAAATGGGATCTTAAGCAGCAATTAAGATTTCTAGGTGACCAAATGGGATCTTCCACAGCAGTTGGGATTTCTAGGTGACCAAATAGGATCTTCCGCAGTAATTGGGATTTCTAGGTGACCAAATGGGATCCTCCACAGCAGTTGGGATTTCTAGGTGACAAAATGGGATCCTCCACAGCAGTTGGGATTTTTAGGTGACCAAATGGGATCTTCCACAGCAGTTGGGATTTCTAGGTGACAAAATGGGATCCTCCACAGCAGTTGGGATTTTTAGGTGACCAAATGGGATCTTCCACAGCAGTTGGGATTTCTAGGTGACCAAATGGGATCTTCCACAGCAGTTGGGATTTCTAGGTGACCAAATGGGATCTTCCACAGCAGTTGGGATTTCTAGGTGACAAAATGGGATCTTTCGCAGCAGTTGGGATCTCTAGTTGACCAAACGGAATCTTTCGTAGCAGTTGGGATTTCTAATATAGCTCGCACGCACTACAGCTCAACCGTAGGCCCTCTTATAGCAACCTCCCCCCCGGCCTCGCAGACGCAGCTTCCCAGTTTAGCAGCTTGGCAAATTTATTAAAAAAAGTCACCGCTTAGCAGTGAGGCCTCCGACACCGCCAGCCGGCGATCCGCCCGCAACAGCGCCGGGAGCGGCGGCGACGGCGGCATTATTGTTGGACGTGCCGCCAGTAACGGAGGTGGTGGTGGCCCGCTGTTTCAATAGCGTCCAATCGAACACGTAGTCGAATACGAAGTTCAAAGTGCGGAATAGTATGCGAAAATTTTCGCGCAGAAAACGATAGTCGGGGGCCTCTTCGAATTTTAGATTGCGGCAGTAGCTCAGGTAGCGGCTGAACTCGGGCGGGTAGCCTCGGGTCAGGCTCTCGATTGGCGTTGAAACTTTCTTTTCGTAGATCCGTTCGTATTTCTGCTTCTTGTTGTTGGCCTGGTGCCGTTTAGGGGACGCGGAACGGAATGTGGAACTTGTTAATGAGAGCTGGTCACGCGACATTTGATAGAGAAGAAGATAAAATAGATTTGTATGAGACAGATTTGGTTTAGAGAAGATAGATTGGGGTGAGATGAAATAGATTAGGGTGAGAAAAGATAGATTAGATTGGGATAAGATAGATTGGGGTGAGATAAGATAGATTGGGTGACATAAGATAGATTAGGGAGAGATAAGATAGATTAGGGTGAGATGAGATTGATTGGGGTGAGACTGGGTTTATTTTTTGTGCTATAGGGATGCTATAGCATCTTGACTTTGAAAATCACATCCTGAAATTTGATATAGGATGCGATTTCGCATCCAGATTTTTTAAATTCTTCACAATAAAAGACCTTTTAAATAAGAATTTTAAAAAATTGCATCCCAAACCCTGAAATCGCAGTCTAAAATTAAAAACATGATGCGATTTTGCATCCAGTACCCAGCAAAAAAATAAACCCACGGTGAGATAAGATAGATTAGGGTGAGATAATATAGATTGGGGTGAGATAAGATAGATTAGAGTAAGATAAGATAGATTAGGGTGAGATAAGATAGATTGGAGTGATATAAGATAGATTAGGGTGAGATAAGATAGATTGGGGTGAGATAATATAGATTAGGGTGAGATAAGATAAATTAGGGTAAGATAAGATAGATTAGGGTGAGATAAGATAGATTGGATTGGGATGAGATAGATTAGAGTGCGATAAGATAGATTAGGTGGGATGAGATAGATTAGGGTAAGATAACATAGATTAGGGTGAGATAAAATAGATTGGGTGAGATAAGATAGATTAGGGTGAGATAAGATAGATTAGGGTAAGATAAGATAGATTAGGGTGAGATAAGATAGATTGGATTGGGATGAGATAGATTAGTGTGCGATAAGATAGATTAGGTGGGATGAGATAGATTAGGGTAAGATAAGATAGATTAGGGTGAGATAAGATAGATTGGATTGGGATGAGATAGATTAGTGTGCGATAAGATAGATTAGGTGGGATGAGATAGATAAGGGTAAGATAACATAGATTAGGGTGAGATAAGATAGATTGGGGTGAGATAAGATAGATTATGAGATAAGAAGAGAAGCGATGGAGTTGTGATTGATTCGGATGAGAGATTAGATGAGATGGGATAAGACACCACCAACCTTAAGTCCTTGCCAAGGCAGCGAAGAGCGCAGAAAGTACATGAAAACGTAGCCAAGACTTTCTAGATCGTCGCGGCGAGATTGTTCAATGCCGGCGTGCGCATTCACCGAGGCGTATCGAGCCGTGCCAGTCAGATTCTTGTCGTCGCGATAAGGAATGTGCGCTTTAGTGCGCGAGTCACTGGGGAGATTAACAGCGCAAGTTGGGATTTGAAAAAAATACGCATAAAAGAAAACTGTTGCGTCGGAAAGACACATCTCTACGACATCAAGCTTTCAGTAAAAATAATCATTTTTATTTACCGATATTTCTTAGCTAGGCCAAAGTCCACTAGAAACAGTTTGTTGCAATGCCGTCCAATGCCCATGAGAAAGTTGTCCGGCTTAATGTCGCTGATAATGAGAGAGGGGTGAAGTTAATTCGACTAAGGCTTGAATCGTTTTTGAAATATTTTTAAATGTAAGTTTGGATCCTAGATTTGGATCCTAGACTAAGGACACCAGAGGGTAGCAGCCCAACCCAACAGCCTGAGGATCTGGGAGGCTGGCGACCCAACCAACAGCTTGGGGATCTAAGAGGCTGGCGGCCTCATCAACTTAAGGATCTGGGGGGCTGGTGACCCAAATAACAGCATGAGAATCTGGGAGGCTGGCGACCCAACTTACAGCCTGAGGATCTGGGAGGCTGGCGGCCTCATCAAAATGAGGATCTGGGAGGCTGGCGACCCAAATAACAGCCTGAGGATCTGGGAGGCTGGCGACCCAAACCAACAGCTTGAGGATCTGGGAGGCTGGCGGCCTCATCAACTTGAGGATCTGGGAGGCTGGCGACCCAAATAACAGCCTGAGGATCTGGGAGGCTGGCGGCCTCATCAACTTGAGGATCTGGGAGGCTGGCGGCCTCATCAACTTGAGGATCTGGGAGGCTGGCGGCCTCATCAACTTGAGGATCTAGGAGGCTTGCGGCCCAACCAACAGCCTGAGGATCTGGGAGGCTGTCAAAGGACTGCAAATAAGACAGAACAGAACAGAAGCCAACGCTACCGATGAATGAAGTTCTTGTTATGCACAAACTCCACCCTGCAGAGCATCTGGTCAGCCAGCATTAGCACAGTTTTCATGGTGAACCGGCGCGAGCAGAAGGTGAACAGGTCCTCCAAGCTGGGTCCTAGCAGGTCCATCACTAGGCAGTTGTATTGATTTTTCACGCCGTCCTGACCGTACCACCTGTCAATCAGCGTGATTGAGGGGGGGACGCAATTGATAGTTTTGAAGTTCATTGAACTGCTCAAAAACTTTAAGAGGAAATGCAGAAAAAATGCAAATACTTCCTGTGGCCAAAGAAGAAGTAATCTTAGTCGAAAAAACGCAGTAAATTGAGTACAAGTACAAAAACTGCGCAGTAAAAAATTAAATGAAACCACAAGCAAAAGATTAGATGAATTATGTTCGAGTTGGAACAATAATTTTTTTTTCTGCGAAGATTACAACTAAAGTCTGCTAAATTAATTTTATAAAGTTTATAAGTTAGAAAACTAAACAATAATGATACGTATCGTACACGATTTAAAATAATTGGGTCCTGGGATGAACTAGGGATCTTAACAAAGTGAATAATTAATTAACTCGATGGATAATTACGGATTAGAATGTGGGATTTCAACTGCTCCTGACCCGATGGATTAATACGGATTAGAATTTTGGATTTCAAGTAATCCTGACACGATGGATTAATACGGATTAGAATGTGGGATTTCAACTAATCCGGACACGATGGATTAATACGGATTAGAATGTAAGATTTAAACTAATCCGGACACAATGGATTAATACGGATTAGAATGTGGGATTTCAAATGCTCCTGACCCGATGGATTAACACGGATTAGAATTTTGGATTTTAAGTAATCCTGACACGATGGATTAATACGGATTAGAATTTTGGATTTCAAGTAATCCTGACACGATGGATTAATACGGATTAGAATGTGGGATTACAAGTAATCCGGACACGATGGATTAATACGGATTAGAATGTGGGATTTCAAATGCTCATGACCCGATGGATTAACACGGATTAGAATTTGGGATTTCAAGTAATCCGGACAGGATGGATTAATACGGATTAGAATGTGGGATTTCAACTAATTTGGACCCGATGGATTAATACGGATTAGAATTTGGGATTTCAACTACTCCTGACCCTATGGATCAATACGGATTAGAATTTGGGATTACAAGTAATCCGGACACGATGGATTAACACGGATTAGAATTTGGGATTTCAAGTAATCCGGACAGGATGGATTAATACGGATTAGAATGTGGGATTTCAACTGATGCAGATACGATCGATTCATACTGGGATGGGATTTTTAGCTGAATCAGACCTGAAGAATAAATAAGGATCAGATGCAAAAGTGCAAGGAATAGAGACCATAATATGCACTATAAATAGATCATAAATAATATTGAAAAGCACTTAAGCATCATAGCAACAAAAACCAATAAGACAGGCCTCCAAACCTGATGGTGGGTATGCCGATACCGTCCTGCAGAATCTTGTACACCTTGCTCTCGTACAGCAGCTGAGGATGCCTAGCGGTGACTGGTTCGAGTTTAACAGCGATCTCTTCGCCATTGATGACGCTGACGCCGAGGTAAATTTCGCCGAAAGAGCCGCTGCCAATTTTTCTAGTTAATTTGTACTTGCTGCCGACAATGAAATCGGTTTTCTTAGACCCGCTGCTAGATTCCATAGCTCTCGCTAAGCAGCCGCAACAGTTTGCACTCTGCCTGCTAGTGGATAGACTAATTGTTTTATCGGCACTGGACTCCGTTAGCCAATGTTTAAACCAGCCGCTGCGTCTAAAACCAACTTATATTTATTGCCGACAGTACAGGGAAGAGTCTGCAGCAGCGGGACTGAAATTCAAGCAGCATTAGATAGAAAATATATGTTTTGGCGCAAGCCCTTAGAAGTTCATGGTGTTATTTCGCCACAATGGGTTCAAACTCATGGTGCTAAATAAAAAATCTGATAAACTATAAAACCATTTGGCACAAAAACCCTAGGAAAATATTATTAATTTGTATTTTAAAGCATTTTGTTTGAATTTTTAAATGTATCTGCTATATAAAAAATTGTTATTCATTTGTATCTCTAAAAGTAAAATCCAATCAAATGATTGACATGTATCAGGTTATTCATAGATTTTAGAGATTATTGCAGCCAAATAAACATGTCTAAGTTGTTATTAGTCAAAAAAGCTATTCTATGATAGACATAAACCAATAGAAACTTCTAACTAAAAGAAGTTGATACATAATGTTACAGTTGCACCCATACTTGAATGGAAAGCTTAAATATTCTTTAAACAGGGCATTATGCCTATGCAAATCCATATGAATATCACTTTTAAGAGCATTAGCAATAGTGTTAAATTTCCTAATCATGCTGTAAAACTTGTGTGTTCATGTTTTAAATTGTTATAAGTTTTGACTAGCATGTCTAATTATTTTGCAGCTAAAAGTCAATTTAAATTAGATGTGCAGGGAGTTGTAAGTAAAGTTTCAACTCATTTGGAAATTCCTATTGTCCCCAGCAAGCATACTCCAGAAAAATTTGCAAAACCCTTGTACTGCTCTTGTAGTTTCTCTTTTAACTTCTGTTCAATTTAATTTCATCTCTTAATTTAATATTTCTGTTTTAATTACAAAATTACCTTAGCTTGTATATTCCATGTAAGTTTTTTTTAATATTTACACCAATACTATTAATATGAATCCTGGCAGCATTAGTGCTGAGCAGTGAGAATTGATCCGGAGTCTAAAGGCATACTGTAAATCAGACAGGTTACTGACTATAACTCTAATATTACTATTTAATAGTAGTAATAATAGTAATAGTAATAATATTACTATTTATCCACATACTTTCTGCACATAAAGTCAAAATGCTTCAATACCTTTCTACAATTGAGCCACTTGCTCAGAGAACTAAGATTTTTTAAAAGCTTCTTTAACAACTGCTTTAATAGAATATTTCAATGTCTCCAAATATAAGCAATTTATACTTTTCCTGCCTCCCAGTGCTCTTCTATTTATACTGGGTCAATTATAATTGTTTAAACCTTACACAATATAATACTACAATTTTAAGCAAAATGTAATACAATCTTTTTGTAAGCAAATTATACAACATTAAGTTATATTAATAAACATGTGTCACATTAATTATTAAGGATATTAACAGACTATAACAAATTATAAAATTTAGCCATAATGTAATACTGTCAAGTAAAATCAATAAAGTTTCTATATATATTAATAAAAAATTGTTAAAAAAAGAAAATTTAATTCATTATTAGGAAATATGCTAAGAAAGATTTTTGATTGTAGACTATGTACAAAAAAAAATAAATAATAGACTCTCTTAGGTAATTAACTATAAATAACTTTAATATATCAAAAGAAATTCTTGCATAAGTGAACCAAAACCATGTGCACATACATTCCCTTAGTATCTTGGATATGTAGTTAACTTGAAAAGAATTAGAAAATATATATGTTGCCTATCAAAATATAGCAATTATAGAGCTACTATAGTATAATACTAGCTCTTTGGTGCCCCCCCAGGGGGGCGCAGACAGGCATTTTGAATCACTCATGTACTCAACAGAAATCTCCCTAAGCTGCTAGAAAATCTCTGCAGCAAAATTAAAGTCTCCCTAGAAGCATAATATCCTTCCGTGTATTCAGAAAATCTACTGAAAGTCTCCCCAAGCAATTAGACAATCTTTCCGAGCAGCTGGAAAATTTTTGAGAGCAGTCAAAAAGTCTTCCCCCAGCAGTAAAGTAAAAATCCCCGCCAGCAGTTAGAAACCCCCAATCAAATAGAAACTTTCCCAGGCAGTTAAAAATCCCCTAAGCAGACCGAAAAGCCCCCAGCGAGGAAAAATCATCGGGTTAAAAAATACCCCCCCCCCCAACAGACAGAAAATTCCCCAACCAGACAAACAATCCCAAGCAGAAAAAAATCTCATGAGCAGTTGGAAATTCTACCCGAGGCAGTTGAAAAATCTTCTGGAGCATTTAAGAAATCCCCTTTAAGCAGTTGGAAAATCTACCTGAGGCAGTTAGAAAAACTTCTCATGCAGTTAAAAAACTCATGCAGCATTTAGAAACCCCCCATCGAGCAGTCCGAAATCACCCAAGCAGTTAGAAATCCCCCAATAAGATAGAAAATTTTCCTAACAGTAAGAAATCCCCTAAGTAGACAGAAAATTTCCATGAGCATCTAGAAAATCCCCATCAAGCAGTTAGAAAATCTACCCGAGGCAGTTAGAAAAACTCCTCATGCAGTTAAAAATCTCCCAGACCATTTAGAAAATCCCCCTCAAGCAGTCCGAAAACACTTAAGCAGTTAGAAATCCACTTATCAGACAGAAAAGTTCCTCGAGCAGTTAGAAAATCACCAAGCAGTCTGAAAATCTCCCTGAGCAGTTAGAAATCTCCTTAAAGCAGTCCAAAATCACCCAAGCAGCTAAAATTTTTTCGAGCAGCCAAAAATCTTCCTCCAGGATAAGGTACAAATCCCAAGAACAGAAAAAATCCCCCCAGCAGTTAGAAAATCCCTTATGAGAATTCGGAAATTCCAATCAAATAGAAACTTTCCCTGAGCAGTCAGAAATCCCCTAAAAATAGAAAAAACTTTTGCGAGCAGTCGGAAAATCTTTCCCCAGCAGTCAGGTAGTCCCTCAAGCAGTCGGAAAAATCCCCCCAGCAGTTAGAAAATCCCCTTCTAGGAGTCAGAAATCCCCCAATCAAAGAGAAAATTCCCTGAGCAGTCAGAAATCCCCCTAGTAAATAGAAAATTCCCCAAGCAGACTACCCGAACATTTATAAAATCCCCTTTGAGCAGTAAGAAGATATCCTCGAAGCAGACAGAAAACCTCCCTTAGCAATTAGAAAATCTTCCCAAGCAGACAGAAAATACCCTTCAAGCAGTCAGACATCGCCTAAGTAGTTAAAAAGTCCTCTTCAAGCAGTTAGAAAATCTTCACAACCAAGCAGAAAATCTCCCCGAGCATTTAGAAAGACCCTTCGAGCTGTCAAAAATTCAAAGTAAAAAAGTCCAGTTCGGGCAGTCAGAAATCCCCAAATCAGGTAGAAAAAATTTCGGAGCTGTTAGAAATACCCTAAGCAGACAAAAAAGTTCCCGGGCAGTATAAAATCTCCTAGAGCAGTTAGCTACCTAGCAGTTAAAAAATCCCCCTGCAGCATTAAAAAAATCCCCAAGTCAACCAAAAAATTCCCCGAGCAGAAAAAAATCGCCCAAGCAGTTAGGAAATTCCCCTTGCTGCAGTCTAAGAAATCCACCAATCCGATAGAAAATCACACCGAGCAGTTATAAAATCTCCTTGAGCAGACAGAAATCCCCGAAGCAGACAGAAAATCTCACTATATAAGCAATTAGAGAATCTTCCCAAAAAGTTTGACAATACCTTTAAAGCAGTCAGGAATCTCCTAAGCAGTTAGAAAGTCCCTTTCGAACTGTTAGAAATCCCCCACTCACATAGAAAATTTCCCCGAGCAGTAAGAAATCAAAGAGGTAGAAAATCTCCCAGGCAGACGGAAAATGTCCCCCCCCCCGAGCATTTATAAAATTTTCTTCGAGCAGTCAGAAATTCCCAAGTAGACAGAAAAGTTCCCCAGCAGTTAGAAAATCTCCCAAGCAGTTAAAAAGAATTTGCGAGCAGTCAAAACTCCTATCGAGAAGTTAAAAATCCCCCAGGCAGTTAGAAAATCCCCTTCAAGCAGTCTCAGAAATCCAGCAATCATAAAGAAAATCACACGCGAGCAGTTACAAAGTCTCCCTGAGCCGATAGAAAATCCCCCAAGCAGACAGAAAATCTCCCCAAGCAATTCAAAAATCTTCCCAAGCAGTATGACAATACCCTTTGAGCAGTCAAAAATCTCCCAAGCAGTTAGAAAGTGCCATTCGAGCTGTTGAAAAACCCCCCTTCACAAAGATAATTTCCCCAAAAAGCAAGAAATCCCTAAGCCAACAGAAAATCCCCAATAGGAGGTACAAAATCTTCCAAGCCCAAAAATCTCCCCCGAGTAAGGTAGAAAATCCACTAAGCTGACAGAAAAACCTCCACGAGCATTTAGAAAATCCTCTTTGATCAGTCAGAAATTCTCCAAGCTGTTCCCTTCGAGCAGCTCGAAGTCCCCTTCGAGCAGTAAGAAATCTCCTAATCAGTTAAAAAAAATTCTCAGAGCAGTTAGAAATCTCCCTGAGCAGTAAGAATATCTCCTTAAACAGTTGGAAAACTTCCGAACAGTAAGAAAATAGCTTCGAG
This sequence comes from Macrostomum cliftonense, assembly GCA_950096795.1. Taxonomy (NCBI): domain Eukaryota; kingdom Metazoa; phylum Platyhelminthes; family Macrostomidae; genus Macrostomum; species Macrostomum cliftonense. Next base: position 627,663 of record CATNEM010000095.1, on the reverse strand, counting down.
CAGTTAGAAACCCGCTGATGAGATAGAAAATTACCCCGAGCAGTTAAAAATCCACAAAGCCGACTTTCCCCGGGAAGTTTGAAATCCCCCAATCAGACAGACAATCTCCCCGAGCATTCAGAGAATCCCCTTCTAGCGGTTGGAAAAACTTCCCAATGCAGTAAGAAAACCTCCTTGAGCAGTAAAAAAGTCTCCCAAAACATTTAGAAAATCACATTGGAGCAGTCAGAAATCCACAAGCAGTTAGAAAGTCTCCCAGCACCCTAACAGTCAGAAAATTTATGAGAGTCGTTAGAAAATCTCCCAAGCAGTTTGCAAATTCCCCTGAGCATATAGGAAATCCCTAAAAGTGTAGAAAATTGTTCCCCAGCTTGTACGCTCATAGGAAAATCACTACAGCAGATAAAAAATCCTGTGAGCAGGTAGGAAGTCGCTATTATAACGCCTTATCAAATACACATGCGCTTTAAGAAAATTAAGCTAATCACAATTCAAGATTTGGCAGGCTATCAGACTTACCGATCAGTATCGTGCTCCATGAAGACCTCTTAAACAGCTTTTGCTTCTTTGAAAAGTTTTCTCAATCTAAAAGGGCTACAAAAACTAACATTCTTTACTTACTGACTCGAGACATGATTGGCAAATTCACTGCAGAATGGCCCACGGCTACTTTAAATGAAAATATTTTGCTCAAGCATCCACACTTTTAAGCCAATTTATTCAATGTTGGCTCTCCAGCTGGGCGAGAAATAATCAATCACTAATAAAATATACACAGATCGCTTGAGCAGTTTTTCTATTGACCTAGGGCAGAACCATTAAGCTAGGGCTGGGGCAGTGTACTCTAGCTAGGTGAGAAAATTTATATTCTCTTCTTACCAGCGCGACAATTTAGGTAAACTTGGAGCAGTGTACTCTAGCTTTATGACGCAACCTTTTCAAATAAAAAATTAGACAGTGCAGAGTTTGAGAATTATTGGCCCGCAAATTTTAACTGAGCACAAAACTTTATGACGCAATCTAAAATAAAATCATCATTCTGCCAGGGCTGACTTTGACCTTTGTTGGCCTCGCATTGAAAGCATAGGAAAAACTTGTTTTTCGAATATTTAATCCCCTTCCACCTAGAGCAGAGCTTGCAAACTTTCATGGTCTCATCCTCAAAGAATTTGCAATCTTTTGGCAAAAATTTGATCAAAATCAGTTGAGCCATTTGAGCTCTACATTGTTCCACATAGACACACACACATTAGAGATTTAGTATAGTAGAAAGCTAATATAGATATTATTTCCTAAGCTAATATAGATATTATAAACTCTTTTTTGCTTTAATATAGCCTGCAAATGCTTCAAGTTCATTATTATTTCTTAGGTACTTATCTTAGTAATAGTTCATTTTGGTAACAAGGACTTTGGCCACAAGACAGATTGGCAAATAAATATAAACATATAGTTTTTTTTCATTTTTATTTGTAACATATTGTGCTTTAAAAATTTACTATTTTACTCTCAAAGCAGAAACAGGAATTACCTATAAGCAATCAGCATTTATAAGATTATATAAAAAAACTACATTGGATATAATACAAGGCCAATTGAATAATAGAAATTTTGGTAATGGCTTAAATAATAAAATTAGAAAAAAAGTAAATGCAAAAACTACTAATACTACAATAGTAACAAGAATACTTCAAAAAACACTTCAAAATTGCTTAATTCTATTTGTTGCATTCTATATCAAATTTGCCTATTCTCTTCATAATTTTTTGTAGACTTTAACAAGATAATAAGCTTGAAAAGTAAAGTCCATATAAGCTTGCAACTTATGTCATCTAATGTCATTAGTAATGATTTTTTATAGTTATTAATCTTACAACTTTTAAGTTGCAATGCTAATCCTAACTTCAAACATAAGGCTAAAGCTGTAATTAGGGAAATAATTATAACATTACAATAAATCAATAACAACTTTGCTGACCACTTCTCCCTCTGGTCTGGATGTATATTCTAAAATCTGCTTGGATTCAAAACATTTTAAACAAATTGTAGACTAGTACTAAATACAAGGAAAATAAATTTTCTTTTAGGGCCTAATTTAAGCAGCATTTTTATACAGACCCCAGTGTTACAAAAGTGATTTTAGGCTACAAAAAAGAGGCCATTGTCCATTAGCATATTACTCTCAGCCGCTCAAAATTTTATTAGTCCTAAGTATATAACTAATACAGTTATAAGTAGGCGTAGGCCGATTTATAAAATATTTTGAAAAGCAAAAAATCAATTAATAAATTGTATTAATTTCGATTAAAATCAATACGATTACGAATAAAGCTAGACAGAGAATTATGTGAATATATTATTAATATTAACGTTAATAATTAACACTGGCACTCCTAAATTGTAACTTCTAAAACATTCCTCGCCAAAATTATACAGTAGCACCACTTTTAAAAACAATCTCGAGCGCTGCTTCTTTGAATTTAAATTTAAATTGTCACTAACAAACGCATTGACAAACGCGTTTTTAACCTTTTTCGTTAAAAACGAATAATTTATTTAATTTGCAAAATGCTAATGTAGTCTGTTTTTTGAAAAAAATGGTGCAGATTTTCGTGTTAATAATATTGAAAATTCAAATATTAATATAAAAAGACACTTAACACAAACAACAATGATTTAAAAATAATGATTTTCTTTCATGAATGTATTTTACTGAAATGCCTTGAATATAAATGTAAGCCTTAGAACAACCTACGATGCTTCTGCAAAAACAGGGGCAAGGAAGTTCATAGTGAGTAAAATTCTATGATAATTGCTTTTTTCGTCAGTGACTATTTATGACAGAAACGTATACAAAATTTAAGCTATTAATGTAAAAAAATTGTCAGGAAGTTTTTTGTTTTAACTTGTGCTAGCACGATTTTAATATTGTTCGTTTGCTCATGAAAAGTTTTTCCTTTATCACTATCTACTTACCTAGTATCAAGATCAATGCATTTTTGCATCACATTACCCTTCGTAAATTGTAAAATACTGTACAGAAATCAATTGGCGTTACAGGCTGATTGCCTGAGCTAAGCCAGAGCCAATATCATTAACTAACTAACTTAGTAATTAGTATCTAAGTTAGTAGTTAGGCCTAGTTTATTTTAGTTATATGTCTCTTAGTTCTTTATATATCTATCATATATAAGGTTAGGTTATTATAGCTATTAAAATTATAATAAAATATTAAATTTATAATATATTATTATTCTATTTGCTCTTGTGCACTGTATAGCTAGCTTTTATAAGTAATATATAGCTACTAGGCGTAACTAAGCCTATTATACTATGGTCTCCAGTAATTTTTGTGCTACCTATTTGTCAAAGTTGCAAATTAGTTTGTCCACCATGCAGCATGCATGCAGCCCATAGTCAGGAAAGTGGCACACTATGTGTTGGAATAAATTTTGGGGGGACAATCTGTGCGCCATTGAAGTGCCATTTGTGCGCTTACTAGGGGCAAAAGTTCAAAGAACCAAAAAAGGTCCCGCAGACAATTTCTTCTCTACCTCTTCCTATTTCCTACATTTTTGCTTGTAATTTCCTCTAAATCTTCACAAAGTAGCCATATTTTTGCCAATTTCGCCAATTATATTACTGAATTTTCACCACTTGTGTGCCAAAATGTGCCAAGACCCTTTGTGTATACCACACTTATGCACCAATTTGTGCCAAGACCCTTCGTGTGTGGGAATTTCCCCCCTAAAAAGCCACCTTCCTGACTATGGCATGCAGCCAATTGCAATGACCTGGACTAGAATGAAAAAGCAATTGATTTTTTAATTTTTGGCAGATTAAAAAGTTTATTATCTGATAAATATTGCCTAGGTTAGCCTATATATTTTGAAAATTTTGTCCTTAGATTTAATATTTTTACAAATATACTAGTGGGGTTCATATAGATTTCAGGCTTTTTTGGGATCCCAATCCTAAAGTTTTGATATGTCAGGTATTGGGAATAAAATGCAGTAGCTATGGAATTTAGCACAGCACATCTAGGTATAAGGTTAAAATTTGCTATTACAAAGTCAATGTTTATAGTTAGTAAAAGTAAAGGTTTACCTAAATTTTATAGAAATAGCTTTGTTATATCTGAATGTTGTAATTTTATTTGACCATTATTTTAATTACTAAAAAATTTAATCAAGCAATTTACTCTATTGTTTGCATATTTCTGGCATGATTTACTAGTATTTAGAGTTACTTGTTTAAAAAAAATAAAAATATTGAAAGATTCTTCTTATTTAGTTCTTATTAATTATCTATATAGACAATAAGTAGTATCAGGCTTATTCCCAAATATATTCTTTTTCAAATCCTACCTAAAAAACTGATCTTGATCCCAATCCCATTAAAAAATGATCCTATCTTAGCCCTAGTGCTGATACTTCAGCATTCTTTCAGTTTAGGGGACCTGTGGATACTCCTAGTTTTAGATTAGGGGACCTCAAATTTTTGATGGGACCAATTTTCATAGTTTTGGTTTAGGGTACCAACATTTGAAAGGCCCCAAGATGTAAGAAGGCAATTGTCAAATCCTAAGCATGCATGAAAGTAATTATAACAACAATTCTTTATTGCAGAGCAGCATCAGTGATGACAAGAACTCAAAAGATCACAAGGACAAACATTATAAGATTGTTTCAGTTTAGGGGACCTGCAATTGAAAATTTGCACTGAAGGTCCCCTAAACCGAAATGTGGTAAGTTGAAGTAGAATGAGAGAGTTGCATTAGGTAAAGAGTCAGCATCTGTCAAATCAACCTATAGAGAAATTAAGGCTAGCAGAATTTTGCAATAGTTGCTGCCACCCCCCTTGTTTCAATTTAAGGGACCTGTAATGGGAAAAATACACTAAGGGTTCCCTAATTCGAAACTAGTATTGAAATTTGTAGGACAATTAAAGCAATGTATCTGCTCATGAAAATCACCCAATGTGTCCAACTGGCACAAGTTTTGAATTAAAAAACTGTCTCCACATTTCAGTTTAGGGGACCGCTAGTATAACTTCTCCATTGCTAGTCCCCTAAACTAAAACAATAATATAACATCAATCTTTGGTGTTGGTTATTCACAATTTTTTGTAGCTTTTTTAACCTGATAAAATATAAAACTTACCAAATTTTGGTTTAGGGGATTTTTAGTATAACTTCTCCATTGCAAATCCCCTAAACCAAAACAAGAATGTAATGTCCATCCTTGGTGTTGGTTAATAAAGCAATTTTCTGTAGCTTTTTTTAACCTGATAAAAAATGAAACTTACCACATTTTGGTTTAGGGGACCTTTGGTATAACTTCTCTATTGCCAGTCCCCTAAACCAAAACAATATTATAATGCCTGTCTTCTTTTTTAGTTCTCATTTTCACTGTCACTGTTCTGGAATAAATAGTGGTGTTTACATTTACTTGCATGCTTAGGAGTGAAAAATTGTGTAGCTACTATTGTCACAAGGTTTTTTGTTGGTCCCCTAAACCAAAAATACAAAATTTCAAAGGTCCCCCAAAGATTTTTAGTATCACTCTGGTCCGCTAAACCAAAAGAATGCCGATACTTCTAGACTTTATGTGCCCTTAATTATTATGGGGCCTAATTTCATTGCCTTTTGTATTTATGAAGATTAGTCTTTGAATTTCAATATTACTTAATGGCAATTGTTATTTATACAGTTAATGGGACAAATAGCCATTTGATTATTTGTCCAGTTAAAGTAAAACCAAAATTTTTCAGTGTTGACTATATCTTTTGCATCTTGTTGTAGATGGGATGGATTGCATTAAAGTAAAGTAATAATGATTTCCATTTAAAACAGATGAATTCATTTAGTATATTATATGTAATTACTTGCCATAGTCAGGAAGGTGGCACAGTATGCACTGGAATTAATTTTGGGGGGACAATCTGTGTACTATCTATGCACCATTTGTGTGCTTACTTGGGACAAAAGTTCAAAGGACCAAAAAAAGCTCCCACAAACCATTTCTTCTCTATATCTTCCTACTTGCTACACTTTTGCTTATAATCTCCTCAAAATCTTATATTTACATCACAATTAATCACAAATAAGCTATTTTTTACCTTTTTTTCAACTTACATTGCCAATTTTGCTAATTATATTGACAATTTTGTATCAGGTTGTGCACTAATACCTTTTGTGTATGCCAATGTATGCCTAGACCCTTCGTGTGCACAGGAATTTTCCCCCTAAAAGGCCATCTTCCTGACTTCCTGGATTACATGCAATGAAGCTGTCTATTATACTACATAGTGGGGCTTATAGTTGATTTTTTGGTATATATTAGTGAAGGTTGCAGTGGTAATATGGTACATTAATTGTATCTTATCTATTACCTTTAGTGCCAAGTTAAATGTCCATATTTAGATTTTAGGACCAATTTGTTGGTGGTACTTAAATACCTTCAAGTTCTATAAGAATTTGAATATAGTGGCTTCTGATATGTCATACGTGCGCAACAGTCAGCCAAGTCAGCCAATCCGGCTGATTGATTTGGTGGCTGACCAAGGTAAGTCACAAAATCGCCAATCTAAGTTGCAAAATTGTAGATAAAAGTAGCAAAATTGGCATTGTAAGTCGCAAAATTGGTGAAAAACGAGGGGGTAAGTTGCAAAAACAGGGGGGTAAGTTGCAAAAACAGGGGGGTAAGTTGCAAAAACAGGGGGGGGGTAAGTTGCAAAAATGAGGGGGTAAGTTGCAAAAACAGAGGGGGTAAGTCACAAAAATGGGGGAGGGATAAGTCACAAAATGGAGAAGAATAGGAAAGATTTTGGCAAAAACGGTTCATGGGACCTTTTTGTGGTCCTTCAAACTTTGACCCAAAGTAAGTCGCATATTTTTTTAAACTAAGTCATACCAGCCAACCGAATTTTTCAAGATGCACACCTATGTGACATGTGAAAGCATTCATTTAAACAAAGTTAATTATCAGAATTGTTATAGAATGTTCAAAAAGGCTATATTTTATGGTTAGCTAGAAAAATAGTTAAAATGGCTATTTGTCCAGTTAAGTGGACAAATAACAACTACCTTAATATAAATAAATTAAAAAATTAGTTTGCTTCCCATTCCTATTGGTTAAAGGCCAAGGCCAGTGGACCAAATTTTTTATTTAAAAAAACTATTTTGTCTGCTAAGTAGACAAACTTGTAGTAGACAAAATAAGTGGTACCTATATACTATGTAGTAGACTATATAGCTACTCTATAATAATTCAAGATTAACTATATATTACCTTTAAATAATAACCCTTTTATAGAATTAAGCATCATTAACAAAACAAGAAATTTAAAAACTGAAGTGGGATATGCCACTTTTGATTTATCAAGTATAGGATGCTTTATTGTGGGTAATACTTAAATTTTTTGTTATGAAATTATATATGCTGTACTTAAGGATATTAGTATCTTGTCCTTGATTATTATATTTTACTACTTTATAAAAATAAATTTTTTTTCTAATTATGCTATTTTTTAAGATGCTAGAGAAAGATTACTAGACTATAAATGTAGAATGTCAAATTAAGTAACTCAGTGTCTGGAATAAGTTAAAAGAAGAATCACATAGCAAAAACTAACTTTATGCAGCCACAAACCTCTTTTTTGGCAAATCTTTCTCCCACAGGCCTATGCCTACAAGTCCAATTTTATTTGCACAGTCATGCCAATAATGCCAGGCTTATTTGCATAGCAATGTGTTTGAATGAGACTACCATAATGATATTTATATATTTATTAAACCAATACACAATCCAGAAAGCAGTACTTTCAGGTCACATATACACTGTAGTATATATGGGCTTAAGAAGCCTATAAATCTGTAGGCTACTTCTGGAACCACAGAATGCATATAATAATATATGGCTACATAGGTGCGCAACTTGAAAAATTCAGTTGGCCAGTGTGACTTAGTTGAAAAAATTTGCAACTTACTTTGGGTCAAAGTTCAAAGGACCAAAAAAGGTCCTGCAAACCATTTTTGCCTGAATCTTCCCAATTTTTCTCCATTTTGCAACTTCCCCCCCCCCCCCCGTTTTTGTGACTTACCCCCCACCCCGTTTTTGCAACTTACCCCCTCGTTTTTCACCAATTTTGTGACTTACAATGGCGATTTTGTGACTTACCTTGGTCAGCCACCAAATCAGTCGGCTGGATCAGCCGACTTGGCCAACTGTTGCGCACGAATGTATGGCTAAGTGTAATAGGCATGTACATGCATATTTGAAAGGCTATAGAGATCATCTGTGTCAAATTTTCCTAGGAGAAACAATATTTTTTTGTAGAATATTTTTTTCTGAAAATGCTTGTGTGAAAAAAACTGTCAATTTCTTATGCCTAGCTAAGTAAGCCTGAATTTAATTGCCTTTCTTTTTTAATTGCATTTTCTGAAAGAAGAAACGTCTGCAACAAAAAACGAATACATTTCTCTATTATATAACTTGGTTAAATCATATAGTCAGAATGCCTAATCAATCTGGCCAATTTGGGCAAGTGAAATGGTCATTAAGTTGTAAAATTGACCCTTGAAGAAATCCAATAGCAAAAAAAGAACCAAGAAGAAGGGAAAAAACCTGCATATTCTAAAAGTATGGAACATATTTTATGCATAGGATATAGAATTCCTTGTAAAAAGCTGTTTTTTTAATGAATGAGACTAGAGGAAATGGTTTGATTTAATCTGTATGAATGTTCCTTCAAGTATTTTGAGTCCTGCTTATTTATTTTCAATTCACACTAGTTTTTTTTAATTGTATAATTCTTTGTGATAAACACAGCTATGATTCACCTATTAATGGTAATTTTATAATTTGCATCATAGCCTAATCAATAATTTTCATATCGAATTATATGTTTTTTATCTTTTCTTGTTTTTTTTAATTTAAAATCACATTGTCTACAATTCAGCTGGCGTAAATAACCAAGAACAGTAGTATATACAATTAAAAAAATCAAAAAAGTCAATCAATCATGTCCTATGAGGCTGTTGTCCTAGCCGCTGGTCTTGGCAATGGCGTTCGCTGTCTAATTGGCAACTCTTGCAAAGCCCTGCTACCAGTTGGCGGTTTGCCAATTATTTATTATCCTGTTCGGCTGCTAAGAGCGCATGGTATTGCTCGGATTACCCTAATTGTGCTGGAAAATTTCAAGTGAGTAGTTCTCTGAAATAGTTTTATAGGCCTACGGTGGCTCTAGCTATTGGCTGAAATCACGTGACAGCTGCGAGCCAATAACATCTTACCAATTCTCTAGTCCGTCGCTATTGGTCAAAACGCTAATCACGTGATTTCTGCTAGCCAATAGAAGTTCACGAATTCTATAGTCTATCTCTATTGGACAAAATAGTAATCACGTGATTGCTATTTCTGGGTGTTATCTAAATCGTCGTAAGGTTTGACTGAAATGAGGTCGCATTTGCAAAATCACTCGGACATTACCTGCCCCTCAGAAGCGACATCCAAGCCTGCATGTCGCGCCTATTTCCCGACGCTGCCGCCGCTAATGTGTTCGAATATGTCGAGCTGCGCGAAGAGGAGGCTCTTGGCACTATGGACGCATTGCGGGAGTACAGCGACCGGGCCAAAGCCGATAATATTGTGGTTGTTAGCGGCGATTTATTGTGCGAAGCCGGTCTACTTCGTTTAGTTACCGACGTGCACGATAAGCGACTCTGTCCATTGACTATGTTGCTTAGCAACCGAACGCCAGTTGCTAAGCAACAGCAACAACAACAACAGCAGCAACAACAGCCGCAGGCTGCCACTCCTGGCGGCAAAGTGAAATCTAAACCCGATCGGGATTTAATAGGCCTCGCTCCGGCGCCTGTTGGGCCGCAACCGCCAATATCCTCTGCTCAACTGGCCGAGTGCAACTATGTCCAGGTGCGTGCCTTGCTTACCGCAGCTTAATTCTTGGCAGAGTTTTCTGAAGTTTTAGTTGAACTTTTGGGTTTAGTTTGCAGCTATGTCGAAAATGAGTTGTGTTTTGTGCAGGTGTCGGTAATATTTAGTGTTGGTAATTTTTAGTGTCAGTAATATATAGCGTCAGTAATGTGCAGTGTCGGTAATATGTAGTGTTGGTAATGTGTAGTGTCGGTATTGTAGCGTCGGTACTATTCAGTGTCGGTAATATGTAGTGTCGGTAATTTTAAGTGTCGGTAATGTGTAGTGTCAGTAATTTTTAGTGTCGGTAATGTGTAGTGTCGGTAGTATAGCGTTGGTACTATTTAGTGTCGGTAATATGCAGTGTCGTTAATTTTTAGTGTGGTAATGTGCAGTGTCGGTAGTGTAGCGTCGTTAATATTTAGTGTCGGTAATATGTTGTGTCGATAAGGTTTAGTTTCGGTAATCTGTAAATTGCTAGCAATTTTTAGAAATTTTGTAAGTCCGAGGCTGATCGTAAATTCATCAGGCAGTTAGTTAACTTGCTAAAGGATGCTTAAAATTATGTAGGATGTGAAGTAATAGGGAAGTGAAATGTCCAATCGCAAAGCATTAGCAGACAAGTTGGATTCCTGAGGGTGCTTTATAAACTTGTAAATAGGTGTTGTTACATTCATATTAGGGTTTCTCTGTTTCTTTGACTTGTTGATTAATAATAATATTATTATTTATTTCCTCGTCGCGGCCAGGGCGAGCACCGCGTTGTGTTCATCCAAGGCGAAGCCGATCTTGGCCGTCGCGTGCCAATCCGGCTAGCCTGTCTGCAGGACGAACGGTTCGGCCACAGCGTGGACTTTCTACGCAGCCTGCTAGACGCCCATCTGTACGCTATGCGGCGCGACCTGCTGCGGTTGCTGTGCGCCGACAATCGGATCAATAAGCTGGCTATGTTTAAAGGCGAATGCCTGCCTCAGATTGTTAATAATTTGCAATTTAGTCCGGACTCGGACGGCTTGATGCAGCAATTCCAGCAATTGCAACTGCAAGAGCAGCAGCAGCAGCAACAGCAGCAACAGTCATCGCATCAACAGCAACAACAACAAAGCCAACAACAACAACAGCAGCAGCAGCAACAGCTACAGCAGCAGAAGAAAGACAGACTAGATTGGCTAACAATTTTAAATCAATCGGATAGTTACGGCGGCGCTTTTGATGTTCGAAACACCTGCCAAGTGTTCGCCTACGTGTTGCCTAGCGACCAGCTCTGCCTGCGCGTCAATCACCTGCCAGCCTACGCGGAAGCTAATAGAGCTTTGCTGCGGAAGCAGAATCTGCAACAACAACAACAACAGCCGGCTATACATCCGAGCGCTACTGTGGCCGACGGCGCCGTTATTAAGCGCTGTTTTATCGGCGCCAATTGTAGCATTGGCGCCAAATCGCGCCTAACAGACTGCGTACTGATGAATGGCGCCATAGTTGGCGAGGGCGCCAGCCTGACTAACTGCATCATGTGCTCCGGCGCTGCCTGTCAGAATGACTGCACCCTGCGCGATTGCATTGTTGAAGCGGATTGCTCGGTGGCGTCCGGTTCCAGCCACTCCGCCGAAGTGATTAGCGATGCAGATTTTGCTACTTGACTGTCTAGGCTTTCATTGGTTGGAAGCTTTTAATAATATAGATTTTAAAATTCGATTCTAATTAAAGCAAGTGTTCCCAAATTTAATTGCACGAGGGGTGATCAAAAAGTTCTGCAAGTGAGTTAATAATGTGACTCGAAGAAATTTTGTGCACACAATCAGCATTACATTCCCTCAAGCTATCTCTCATCAGCTTCTATGCACCGCTTCCGTCGCTTTTGACACATTTGGAAGTAGCTAAGATAATTGATTGCAAGCAGTGTCTGCAACTCTGATTTGAGCACCTATCTCAGTTCTTGAGCGCTCTAAAAAAGGTCTTCCATGAGTAGCAGCTTTCAGTTTTGAGAATACAGTGGAGTCATATGGGTCAATGTAAGCCAGTAAGGTGGATGTAGAACCAGCTGAACCCTTTTTTCCTCCATAAGTAATCCGGTCTTCCTCGCTGTGTGAGGAGCAGCATTCGACGCATCTGTTGTCGCCGCGCCGGTTTTATCCCCTTTCATGCCTCCCCTACGAAAGCATTGGCAAGAAACTTCACTCAAGCATTTAGCAGTCCCCAGTAACTCGCTAAGGAAGATTTTCCACCGCCATATCTCAGTGAAAGTTGAAGTATGTGAGAATTATTGTGAATGGATGTCTCGGTCACGGATGTCAAGGTTTGGTCAGACATTCACTTGTCATTAAAACTCGACTGTGCATCAACCCAATGACACACGAGCCTGGCGATGGTGTGAAATGACGAGGCGGAATTTGTAGAAACAGTGGTAAAATTTATGTGCATGTCAGAAGATATGTTGCCATGCTGCACGAAAAAAATACTATGAAGCAAAAGCTGACTTTCACAGTTTAACGCACAAGCTAAAAACTGCTTATGGTGAACTGTCAGCCAAGTTGGAACGGATTGATGAAATGACTTGAAAATCGAGAGTGATATAAAATACAAATTTTTCTTACATTGCGTCAATTTTAAGTGTGATCAGTCCAGTAATCTTGACGCAAGGTCGAAAGGTTGCAGAACTTTTTGATCACCCCTCGTACCTAGCATGGTTTATCCTCAACAATGTTAATTGACAGATAGTTTTTAAATCTAGAACAGCTGCTAAATGATTTTTTGTCTTGTTTAGGCGGTAGGATAATTATAAAGGACCAACGGGGCGCATTTGTCTTGCAACTGGTTTTGTTTGTCCGTCATTCGATTCGACTTTATGTGTTAATGAAGTATGAAGTAAAAAAATATCGTGCTTCTGAGGAGATATGCATGCTTTTTAAAATTAGAAAGCATTTCGATTGAATGTGAAATTTCTGTTTTCTTTTTTCTTTTTTTACTTTTTTATTAATGCTAGGTATTTTTGTTATGTTTAAGCTTAGTAGTTTATATTTCACCTACCTAGTTCAAATATATGTAGCCTATTAATTGGCTAATTAGAAAGTCGCGGGTTCGAATCCCAAATCTAATAATACTAGTATTATTGGCTAGGGCGTCTGCCTTATGACTGGAAGGTCGTGGGTTCGAGCCCTCCAGCCCGTCAGGACTGAGCAGGTGTACACAGCCTTCGGATAAACTTTCCTATTTTTTTAGGAAAGTGTTTATAATTTTTAGTTGGCGATATTACCGCTACGAGTACCATATACTGTTAAGTTTTTATTTTAAAAAAATATGGTTGCTAGGCATTTTTTCGCCAGCAGGTCATCCTGTGGCACTATATTTCAGGTTTTATTATTTGCCCAGTCACAGTTTTACGTTGCCGTATGGTGTAACGAAATTTTCTTTTATCTCCTTGCTTGTATTGCTCTTGAACCCAACTATTGCTGTCTTGCTTGCTTGCTTGCTTTTAGAAGAACTTGCAGAAATGTAGAAACGTGGATCAGTTATAAATCCGAAATGCTGGAGGGAGTCCATAGAGTGGCCAAACACTAAATCGAAATGGTTTCGTTAGACAAGTATGGCCCAAGTAGTTCCTTTAGGATATGTGAAGGCAAGTACTTGTAGCTAAAGAGATTTGTTTCCCATTGGCTTCTTTCTAGTCTATGCTTTGGTCCGCACTTGAAGCCGCTGCGCTTCTGCTTTTCATCAGCAGAGATTTCCGATTTTTGTAGTGCCTTTAAGTATTTTTAAGTTTTGCGTGCAACTATTTTCCGTTGCGGTTTATTTGATCTTAAAATCAATTTCTTCTATTGTAAATTTATTTAGGCGCAAACGACATCCATTTCGGCACCATAGTCCCATCGATATTCATTTTTGGCACCATCAATATTCATTTTTCGCGCTATGGATATCCATTTTGGCGCCATCTATTTCCATTTTGGCGCCATCGATATTCATTTTTGGGCGCCATCGACATTCATTTTGGCGCCATCGATATTCATTTTTGGCGCTATCGATATTCATTTTGGCGCCGTCGATATTCATTTTTGGCGCCATCGATATCCATTTTTGGCGTCATTGATTTCCTTTTTTGGCGCCATCGATATCCATTTTTGGCGCCGTCGACATTCATTTGGCGTCATCGATATTCATTTTTGGCGCCGTCGATATTCATTTTGGCGTCATCGATATTCATTTTGGCGCCGTCGATATTCATTTTTGGCGCCATTATTATTTATTTTGGCGCCATCGGCATTCATTTTTGGCGCCATCGATATTCATTTTGGCGCCATCGATATCCATTTTAGCGCCATCGACATTCATTTTGGCGCCATCGATATTCAATTTTGGCGCCATCGATATCCATTTTAGCGCCATCGACATCCATTTTGGCGCCATCTATGTCCATTTTGGCGCCATCGATTTCCATTTTGGCGCCATCGATATCCATTTTTGGCGCCATCGATATCCACTTTTGGCGTCATTGATTTCCTTTTTTGGCGCCATCGATATCCATTTTTGGCGCCGTCGACATTCATTTGGCGTCATCGATATTCATTTTTGGCGCCGTCGATATTCATTTTGGCGTCATCGATATTCATTTTGGCGCCGTCGATATTCATTTTTGGCGCCATTATTATTTATTTTGGCGCCATCGGCATTCATTTTTGGCGCCGTCGATATTCATTTTGGCGCCATCGATATCCATTTTTGGCGCCGTCGATATTCATTTTTCGCGCCATGGATATCCATTTTGGCGTCATTGATTTCCTTTTTGGCGCCATTGATATTTATTTTGGCCCCATCGATATCCATTTTAGCGCCATCGACATTCATTTTGGCGCCATCGATATCCATTTTAGCGCCATCGACATCCATTTTGGCGCCATCTATGTCCATTTTGGCGCCATCGATTTCCATTTTGGCGCCATCGATATCCATTTTTGGCGTCATTGATTTCCTTTTTTGGCGCCATCGATATCCATTTTTGGCGCCGTCGACATTCATTTGGCGTCATCGATATTCATTTTTGGCGCCGTCGATATTCATTTTGGCGTCATCGATATTCATTTTGGCGCCGTCGATATTCATTTTTGGCGCCATTATTATTTATTTTGGCGCCATCGGCATTCATTTTTGGCGCCGTCGATATTCATTTTGGCGCCGTCGATATCCATTTTTGGCGCCGTCGATATTCATTTTGGCGCCATCTATGTCCATTTTGGCGCCATCGATTTCCATTTTGGCGCCATCGATATTTATATATTTCGCGCAATGCATACAACCATTTTGACTCCCAAAGAAATCTATTTCGACTTTGATAGCTTCTCCAATACTAGTATAGTTTTATTAGTTTTTAGGTCTAGTAAAACATTTCAATGTAAATGTATTTTATTAATTTGTTTATATCATCAACCAGCGAATTCTTCGATTTTGATTTCAGACGCGCTTTGCTACAAACCTCGACAGAAACAAGACAGAAAAAAACAATTATTTATGTATCGCTTGCGATAGCCGGCTTGGCGTTTTTGGTTGACCTTGAAAATTGATTTATTATTAATAAAATTGCTATGAGCAACAATACTGACGGTCAGCAGGCTATCGAGGCTGAGGTTCTGCGCAACAGTTCCGCTATTAACATTGACAGCCTGTTGGATTGCGTCAGCGCTCTGTGCGACGATCTCAAATATCCGCTAATTCGCAAGTCGAAAAATGTGTCCCAGTTTTTGGAGCGGTGAGTTGTAGTTTAGAATTTGTTTTTTTTAACCCGAATTTTGGCGCACAACACCTCTGTAGTTTTTGTATTGGCGCAAAACTTCTCTATAGCCCTCATTTTAGAGGGCTATAAATTGGATATCAACAGTCTACAGTCGTCATTTTAGCGCCCAACCCTCTATAACTCTTATTTTAGCGCCAAACTTCTTTATAGTCTTAATTTTGGCGCCAAACTTCTCTATAGTCTTAATTTTGGCGCCAAACTTCTCTATAGTCTTAATTTTGGCGCCAAACTTCTCTATAGTCTTCATTTTGGCGCCAAACTTCTCTATAGTCTTCATTTTGGCGCCAAACTTCTCTATAGTCTTAATTTTGGCGCCAAACTTCTCTATAGCCCTCATTTTAGAGGGCTATAAATTGGATATCAACAGTCTACAGTCGTCATTTTAGCGCCCAACCCTCTATAACTCTTATTTTAGCGCCAAACTTCTTTATAGTCTTAATTTTGGCGCCAAACTTCTCTATAGTCTTCATTTTGGCGCACAACACCTCTGTAGTTTTTGTATTGGCGCCAAACTTCTCTATAGTCTTCATTTTGGCGCCAAACTTCTCTATAGTCTTCATTTTGGCGCACAACACCTCTGTAGTTTTTGTATTGGCGCCAAACTTCTCTATAGTCTTCATTTTGGCGCCAAACTTCTCTATAGTCTTCATTTTGGCGCACAACACCTCTGTAGTTTTTGTATTGGCGCCAAACTTCTCTATAGTCTTCATTTTGGCGCCAAACTTCTCTATAGTCTTCATTTTGGCGCCAAACTTCTCTATAGTCTTCATTTTGGCGCACAACAGCTCTGTAGTTTTTGTATTGGCGCAAAACTTCTCTATAGCCCTCATTTTAGAGGGCTATAAATTGGATATCAACAGTCTACAGTCGTCATTTTAGCGCCCAACCCTCTATAACTCTTATTTTAGCGCCAAACTTCTCTATAGTCTTAATTTTGGCGCCAAACTTCTTTATAGTCTTAATTTTGGCGCCAAACTTCTCTATAGTCTTAATTTTGGCGCCAAACTTCTTTATAGTCTTAATTTTGGCGCCAAACTTCTCTATAGTCTTCATTTTGGCGCCAAACTTCTCTATAGCCCCCATTTAAGCGCCAAACTTGTCTTAAGTCCTCATTTTGGCGCCAAAGTTGCCACAAGTCCTTATTTTGACGCAAACTTCTCTATAGCCCTCATTTTGGCGCCAAAATCTATGTCAATCATTTTAGCGCCAAACTCTACAGCAATCTATGGTCCTCAATTTGGCGCCAAACTATTCTCTTCAATCTAGATTAGGTACCCAACTATAATCCCATTCTAGTAATACTTTCTTGTCAAGATTCGACGCGAAATTCCATACTATTTGTTTGAAAAAGTACATTTTGCCACAACAAAAAAATACCTGGCCTTGGGTCCTGGCCTGACCAGCCAGCTATGCGCCGTGCTATGATTCAGCGCAAACTATGCATGATAAATGCGTTTCGGCGCTTTATTCCTTTTTACTCTTGGCTTGGGTAATTATATTCAACGTATTTCTCTAACCCTAGTGCAGTTAGTTCCTTTACGTACGCCGTCAAGTACTGTTGCTAATTGGTCTCGTTGGTTTGCGGCAAAGCTTTTTCTGTGTTTCTCTTCCTCTCTGCTTGACGGGATCAACCAACCTGATCACCAGAAATCTTCTATCGCATAAAAAACGATAGTTTTCTACCAGAGAAAATTGAAAAAAAAACTGTCGTTTAAAAAACGGGTTTGGGATTTATTTATTTCGATTTCCCATTGACCGTGCCAGTTAGTCAAATCTATAGATTTAAAACCAAAAAATTGATTTCAGCTTTTAGGAAGAAAAACATTTCGTCTGTCAAAGAGGCGCCAATTTTGAAGCCACTAGTCCACGATTTTTGTGGTTGTATTTTTTTCTTCTAAAATTTTTTTATGTCTCCATGCGCGCAATATTTATTTTTGCGTGCACATATTTTATATTGTATGCCAGACCGAAGTAAATTATTTTCTAGCCTTTTTTAGTTTAGTTTGTAGTTGTCTTTTATGCGGCGCGTAGTTTTGTTTTATTGGTCTCTTCAAATTATTTGTTTTACGCTTTTAACTTGCAAGGGTTCTATGTGTTTCTTGCGTTTTTCATTCCTAGCGGCTTAAGTCTGCTAGTCTGCAGTGCATTTAATTCCCTTGGCTTGACCTTATGTAGCCGTACTTAACACTCACTGCAATAAATATTTAATATTTATTGTTTTTACCTCGTGAGCTAACGTTTTTCTGCTGAGCTAGCGCAACTTTTCCGCCGATGATTCAGTATGCCTCCTTCTCAGAAACTTTATTTTATCTGCTCACTTGTGCTTCTGGGTTCCTTCTGAAGCTTTGGTGTGAAAATTATTCACTGTTACAACCAGTTTACCTTCTTCCCTGAAGCTTTCTGAACTTTTAGTCTGCCTGTTTATTTGTGCTTCAAAGTACCTGAAGCACACTGAAACTTCAGTGTTCCTCCCTCCCTGAAGCTTCAGTGTACCTCCCTCACCTCCCTGAAGCTTCAGTGTACCTCCCTCACCTTCCTGAAGCTTCAATGTACCTCCCTCACCTTCCTGAAGCTTCAGTGTACCTCCCTCACCTCCCTGAAGCTTCAGTGTACCTCCCTCACCTTCCTGAAGCTTCAATGTACCTCCCTCACCTCCCTGAAGCTTCAGTGTACCTCCCTCACCTCCCTGAAGCTTCAGTGTACCTCCCTCACCTTCCTGAAGCTTCAATGTACCTCCCTCACCTCCCTGAAGCTTCAGTGTACCTCCCTCACCTTCCTGAAGCTTCAGTGTACCTCCCTCACCTCCCTGAAGCTTCAGTGTACCTCCCTCACCTCCCTGAAGCTTCAGTGTACCTCCCTCACCTTCCTGAAGCTTCAATGTACCTCCCTCACCTTCCTGAAGCTTCAGTGTACCTCCCTCACCTCCCTGAAGCTTCAGTGTACCTCCCTCACCTTCCTGAAGCTTCAATGTACCTCCCTCACCTCCCTGAAGCTTCAGTGTACCTCCCTCACCTTCCTGAAGCTTCAGTGTACCTCCCTCACCTTCCTGAAGCTTCAGTGTACACTTTAGTGTTTCTGCCTCACCTTCCTGAAGCTTCTGTGTACCTCCCTCACCCCCCTATCTTAAGCTTCCGTGTACCTCCCTCACCCCCCTATCTTAAGCTTCCGTGTACCTTCCTGACCTCCCTGAAGCTTCTGTGTACCTCCCTCACCCCCCCCCCCCTATCTTAAGCTTCAGTGTACCTTCCTGACATCTCTGAAGCTTCAGTGTACCTATTTCACATGGAAGCTTGAGTGTACCTATTGTACTTCTTTTCTTTGGTGTCCATTCTTCAATGAATCGTATTATTAACCTATTTGCTATTATTATCAAGTGTACCTCTTTAAATCCAAAATTTTCGATTTATTTTTTTTACCTATGCTCTTTCGTGGCTCCAGTTCCAAATAATAATGCTTCGAAAGTCACATCCTGATGCCCCTCAGTCTACTTTTTGTGCTTTAGATAATTACATCCCCTAGCTAGCTAGATACAAATCCGAACTGCCTTCCCTATTTCACCCGACCAGATACGAGGAGCTGTCCAAGCAGATCAAACGCTGGCGAATCCGATACGCCGATTTCGAGCTGATCAAAGTGATTGGCCGCGGCGCCTACGGCGAAGTCCAACTAGTCCGCAAAAAAGACTCCCAAGAGCTGTTCGCGCTCAAATTGCTGAGCAAAGCGGACGTGCTCAAACGCAGCGAGTCAACATTTTTCTGGGAGGAACGCGAAATTATGGCTACGTCCAATTCCGACTGGATTGTCCAGCTTCATTACGCTTTTCAGGTGCGAAGCTGCATTGCAAAATTTTTTTTATCCTAGTCATGTACTTTAATCCCAAATGCTTCTCTGATCTTGGCCCTAAACTCTCATTTCATATTCCGCCTTGATCCCAGATCCTGTTTCGATCCCATATCCTACTTTGATCCCAGATTCAGCTTTTTTCCCAGATCTTAATTTTATCCCAGATCCTGTTTTGATCCTAGATCCTGTTTTGATCCTAGATCCTGTTTTGATCCTAGATCCTGTTTTGATCCTAGATCCTGTTTTGATCCTAGATCCTGTTTTGATCCTAGATCCTGTTTTGATCCTAGATCCTGTTTTGATCCTAGATCCTGTTTTGATCCTAGATCCTGTTTTGATCCTAGATCCTGTTTTGATCACAGATCCTGTTTTGATCACAGATCCTGTTTTGATACTAGATCCTACTTTGATCGCACGTCCCTTACTTTGATCCCATTTCTACTTTAACTCCAGATCCTATTTTGATCCTTTACTTTGATCCCATATCCTACTTTAATGATACTATATCCTACTTTGATCCCATATACTGCTTTGATCCCATATACTGCTTTGATCCCATATCCTAATTTGGTCCCATATACTGCTTTGATCCCATATCCTACTTTTATCATATTCTGCTTTGATCCCATATCCTACTCAGATCCCAGATCCTACTTTGATCCCAGATCCCACTTTGATCCCATATCCTGATTTGATCCCAGAGGATATGGGATTACTTTATTTGATCTCAGATCCTTCTTTGATCCAATAGTCTAGGCTGATCCTATATATGTATCTCATTGATCCCTGATACCATATCCTACTGTAATATCTATCTTTCAAACTAGTCCTTGTCTCACCTCTAACAAATTGTTGCTAACCCCGCACGGCACCCCAGGACGAGAAGTACCTCTACATGGCCATGGAATTTCTGCAAGGCGGCGACATGACCGCCCTGCTGCCCGAGGATGAAGACTCGCCCTGCCTGCCCGAGGCCACCGCCCGTTTCTACATAGCCGAGCTGGTCCTGGCCTTGGAGGCGCTGCACGACCTGGGCTTTGTTCATCGTGATGTCAAGCCGGAGAATTGCCTGTTGGATTCGCGTGGCCATTTAAAACTAGCCGATTTTGGCACCGCCGTACGTCTCGATCCCAAAACTAAAACGGTTACCACGGCAACAACGATTGGCACGCCGGACTATATCTGCCCGGAGATGCTCACCAATCAGGGCAAGTCAAGCACCTATTCGTACGAAGTCGATTGGTGGAGCGTAGGCGTTGTACTATTCGAATTAGTGTGCGGCTATACTCCGTTCGCTGGCGACGACCTTCTAGAGACCTACAGTTGCATCATGGATCACAAGAATTCGTTGCAGAAACGCCTTGACGAAGGCCTGCCGCAGGAATTGTCGCCGCAATGCCTGGACATTGTTAGACAATTGTTAGAAGAGCGCAACAAACGCCTGCGCTTAGCTAAGGACGTTAAAAATCACAATTTCTTTGTTACTAAGGACTGGACTTGGGATCGGATTCGATCTATTGATGCGCCGTTCCCTATTGAGCTAACGTCCGACATCGACACCCGATACTTTTTTGTGGACGATCCCGAACCGTCTAGGAAGGCTAATCGCGAGTTGGAGACCGAGCCTAAAGCCTACCAGGGCGGCAATCTGCCTTTTATTGGCTTCTCGTTTCGTCAGCAGCCCTGGTTTAGCGGCGACGGCGGCGGCGGCTTTTCTGGCGCCGGCGTCGGTCTAAGCGCCGATAGTAACGGCGCCAAATCTGGCGGCGCCAGTGTCGGAGGCGCCAGCGGCACTGGTGGTGGCGCAGCTAACGCCAACGGCGACGAATTAGACCGGTTGCGCGCCAAAGAGCAGTCGCTATCGGCCGAGATTGGCCGATTGAGAGAGGCCGAGTCCAAGGCTAAATTGAGCCTGATGGAGGCCGAGACTTCTTTGCACAGCCTGAAACAGGAGAAAACTAAATTGGAGGCGCAGCTGGCGTCGCTCAGGTGAGAATTTTGATCACACTGAATCATGGGCGCGTCCAGAGACTTTAAGTTGGGGGGGCCAGCTTGGGGCACATTAAAATTGAGAGGGGCCCTGCCTTAACTACTCAGAGAGGACTTTTGCTGCTATGCTAATGGCATGCTACTCTAATCCATGCATACTATACTATTGTGGATTTAAGACAATGGGAGATTACATAGTATGTTGGGGAGTTAAATAACGGCCACAACATGAGTGTATGAAACGATGCAACGATGCAACAATGCAACATACTATACAATTACATTGTTAAGCAATGACAATTTTTTATTTTTATAATGGCGTGTCATTGTTACACTCTTTCATTATTACATGCTAGTGTATATATGCAATGCCAACAACTAATTCCTCGTGTAGCTATTCATAGAGTGAGTGAGTGGACTCATGTCTCATGGAAGCAATTTACAATTACAATGCTCTTATAACGATACGAGTAAAACAATAAAAGGATTGGCAGTTTATGTTCACACAATTGTTATCATGGTATGGTATCATGGTATCACGTCAGCAGTAAGATAGACGTCAACATGCCCATAAAATACTTGGTAAGCTGTAGCTCTAGACTGTAGTTTAGATGAATGCATAGATAGAAGATGCAGAAAAATAGAAAGGAACATGTACATGTACATGTAGTTACAATCAAGCTTTAATAAAATAATACAATAGCTAGATAAGTGAGAACTGAGAAGTCATTGGACACACGAATCAATGACATCATGCAGATCCACGAATGCATCAGAAAAATGCAAAATAAAATATAAATATAATAGCTACATAAGCATTTAGTGGACAGACGGAACGAGTCGAATGACAGTCATCTCTTTCTCAAACAGCAGACTTCAAGCTTACTACTTTTAGCTACTTATTCAAGTTTACAACTACTACATATACATACCTACTACATAAGATTAATGCGCCTATTACCATGAGCAGTTGCGAAATCATCAACAAAGCAGTCCATGTCGATTTTTGATGCTCGTTCACTCTCAATGGATAGCAAGGCCAAGTTTGAAAGTCGGGAGGATGACATTCGGCTTCTTAAGTAGGTCTTGATCTGGCGCATTTTGGAGAAGCTGCGTTCAGCAGATGCGGTAGTGACTGGAATTGTCAAGCTGATGATGACCAGTTTATATAATTCAGGGAAGGCATCCCTGTATGGATAGAGCATCTCTGCCAATTCCCTTAGACAAGTCAACTGGAGACCTTTTCGTTCAATCAGTCGCTTTCCTTGGAGGATTTCAAGCCTCGGAAAGTGTTGGTCACATTTGAATAGGCGTCCCAAATCATCTACCAAGGCTTCATCAAGGAAATTTTTTGATGTTGGTTTCAGAGACGCTATTCCTTTGAAGAGAATGGATGCCTCAGAGTTAAATCTTCTTCGCATCTCAGACAGCAGGCAATCAATCACTGGAAGGAAAACATCAATCCTGAATCCATTCTCTTTAGACCCAGAAGCACAGGCTGCAGAGGTTGATGTAGAAGTACGTTGGCGTTGGCATACAAGATCCCTATCAAATGTTACAAACTGATCAAAACGCTTGGCTGGCTGTCTGCTTCTTCTGCTTGGTTCTGGCTCAGGAATGCTCCATTGATCACTCACTTGCTTGCAGTCTTCAATTACTTTTTCAAGAAACTCTTCATTGTTCCGCAGCGCTTGAAGTTCCTCAATCGTTGACTGTGCCAAGTCAATTGCAGCTGAAAGGTCTAGATCTTTTTGCTGAAGAAAATCTGACAGTCGTCTTGTGCGTGTCAGAATATCGCACATCAAAATCAAATGACGGACAAAGTTCTGGGTTATCTGGGCTAACAGCCCTGATGCCTCAATGACGCGATCACCAGAGTCGTTCTCCTTGATTGATTTTAAAACAAATAATAGCACCAATGCGACTTAGCAAATTGTTGCATGCTTTCTCTCTGCAAGCCCATCGAGTATCTGAAAGGCGCTGTAGCTCCAAAGTTGGCTTTCCAGGATATAGCTGCTTCTGCTGCTCGATAAACTGAGGGTGGACTACTGAGTTGGACATAAGCAGTACAGCTTCTGAACAAGAGAGAAAAAGTCCACGATCTCTGGCACTGACTTACAGGCATCAACAAGGCATAGATTCAAACAATGTGCATAACAGTGTACATAAACTGCAAGCTCAGCCTTGTCTCGAATTAGTTTCTGGAGACCATTTTGCACTCCACTCATTACAGATGCTCCATCATAACCTTGCCCAACTAAAAATCCAGTGTCCAAGCCATGCTTTTGAAGGCTTTCCAAAAGTGAATTCGCTAGGGACTGAGCAGATAACCCAGAAGCTGGTTTGAATTCCATAAATACCTCTTCGATTCCGAAATCATGCTTGTAAAATCGAATGATTAAAGAGATCATTTCGGTCTTAGAAATGTCCTTTGCTTCGTCAACAATTACAGAGAAGTACTTTGCTTCCTGGATGTCCTTTGCAATGTCTTCGTGAACCATATCAGCTAGAATGTCAATGATCTCATTTTGAATGGTATCACTAGTATACTTTGCATTCTTTTGCTGATTAGTGGTCTTTCTTTTTACAACTTCATCGTAGTTGCTGATGAGCTTTAAAATGGCTTTAAAGTTTCCTGGATTAATCTGCTCGTCATCTTCTCGATGTCCCCTTTGGGCAATGTTCTGAGTTCCGGTTAGTCGCAAAATTTCACCAACACATTTAATAAAATGCCGATTGTCTGCCACTTTTGCTTTGTAAGCAGAGTCAAGCAGTTGCAAAACTGTACCTTCTTTGCTTTTTATAGCCTTGTAGTCACTCCAAGCTTGCATTGCCAAGATGTGGCATTGAGACTTAGCATGCTTCTTGAATCCAGAGTCTTGACCCTGAGCCTTTTTCCAGTTTCGAAATCCCTGAGTGGTGAATGCGTCTTCTTGCAAGTGCGGCGGTGAGAAGTGCCGACAAGCAAAGCAGAATGCAGCGTCTTTTACTTGGGAGTACTCCAACCATTTGTAAGCATCAAACCATGCCAGTTGAAATGATCGGGATCTTTGATTCTGCTTAGGTTGGCCATCGGCTCCTAAAATCAATGTTACGTGGGTTAGCTACTCGTAATAATAGCTCGTATATAACAATAAATAGCATTGATAAAAACTATAATTAATCCCACATTTGTCACAAGCAAATATGAAAGGAAAAATGAGTTATGTATAGATGTATAGTATTGTTGTACAAGTCTACACTTACCATTCAAATTTGCAAGCGTCTTTGGATAACTTCTCAAAAGAGGCTGACAAGGAGAATCCCCCTTATTTTGTGATAGATCACTTGTATTAAGTACCGGATTAGTGGCATTGCCATTGCCATTATTGCAATTAGATCTTAAACTTTCTGCTGGATTGCCAAGCACATTTGATTCACTGGTTCCAATTTCTTGCTCAAGAACAAGATGCTCATCTGGATTTGGCTGGCCAGCTTGATTGTCTAGTAGTTCATCCTGTTGAGCAGAGGCTGCAGAGCTTGGGATGTTTTGTTGATTAAGTCTTTGTCTTTTCTCAGTGACAGTGAGGGTGCTCTCATCAAAATTTGTTGTTGCTTCTTCAATTTCTTCTTGCTCTTGTGCTGGGGAAGTTAAACTTGTACTCAAAGATGCCGAAGATGGTCTTTTTAAAAAGCTCCGAATATCCATGCGCAATGCAGCTTTGCTTTTACTGGCTTTGCATTGGCATTAGGTTTAAAATTAGACTAATTTTAATAGCAAATTCTGTGATATGAAGGAATTAAGTTATTAAGTTAGTGGATTTGATTGCTTGCTGTGTAGCTTTATATACATGTAAACTGGCAAACAGCACTGGGACTGGGAGTCACTCGCTGTGTAGAAATGAATGTAGCTATGTGAGATCAAGAGCGAGATCACAAACTATATAGTGCACTAAGACTAAGTGCATTATTTACATGTACATTACTGTTTACTATTTACTACATGTGCTGAATTCTCTCTCCCCCATGGAGGTTACAATCAATGTACAGGGCTGGTCTGGTCTCTCTCTCTCTCTCTCTCTCTCTCTCCTCTTGGTCAGCATATCGATTTGTAGGTCAGCCCTCTGGGGCCCTCAGCCCTCCCCTCCCCTAAAGCCCAGCCCCACTGTCTATCCCCCATTTGCTACTGTTAATTGCTACTACATGTATACACCCCTGGCCCCTAACGCATCTCTCATGTTAGTGTTATGTCTATACCATTTTCCTCTCCCTTTCTGGCCTTTAACATGCAATGCTCAGCTCAGCCCCCTGGCCCAAACTAAAGCTTATCAAAATTTTGGTCGATCACTATAATTGGGGGGGGCCAACGGGGGGGCCAAGGGTCCTGATGGGGGGGCCATGGCCCCCCCTGGCCCCCCCTAGACGCGCCCATGCACTGAATAGGGGATCAAACTGGATAGGGGATTGGACTCGATAAGGGGATCAGACTGGATAAGGGATCCGTCTAATTAGGGGATCAGACTGGATATGGGGATCAGACTTGAAAACGGATCAGACAGGATAAGGGGATCAGACTGAATAGGGAATCAGACTGGATAGGGGATCAGACTGGATAGGGGGATCAGACTGGATAGGGAATCAGACTGGATAGGGGATCAGACTGGATAGGGGGATCAGACTGGATAGGGGGATCCGTCTAAATAGGGGATCAGACTGGTTAGGGTGATCCGTCTAAATAGGGGATCAGGCTGGATAGGGGGATCCGTCTAAATAGGGGATCAGACTGGTTAGGGTGATCCGTCTAAATAGGGGATCAGGCTGGATAGGGGGATCCGTCTAAATAGGGGATCAGGCTGGATAGGGGGATCCGTCTAAATAGGGGATCAGGCTGGATAGGGGGATCCGTCGAAATAGGGGATCAGACTGGATAGGGGGATCCGTCTAAATAGGGAATCAGACTGGATAGGGGATCAGACTGGATAGGGGGATCAGACTGGATAGGGGGATCCGTCTAAATAGGGGATCAGACTGGTTAGGGTGATCCGTCTAAATAGGGGATCAGGCTGGATAGGGGGATCCGTCTAAATAGGGGATCAGGCTGGATAGGGGGATCCGTCTAAATAGGGGATCAGACTGGTTAGGGTGATCCGTCTAAATAGGGGATCAGGCTGGATAGGGGGATCCGTCTAAATAGGGGATCAGGCTGGATAGGGGGATCCGTCTAAATAGGGGATCAGGCTGGATAGGGGGATCCGTCGAAATAGGGGATCAGACTGGATAGGGGGATCCGTCTAAATAGGGGATCAGGCTGGATAGGGGGATCCGTCTAAATAGGGGATCAGGCTGGATAGAGGATTCGACTGAATACGGGATCAGACTGGATAAGGGATCATACTAAATAGGGAGGGGATCAGACTACCTAGGGGATCTGAATGGGTTAGTATAAGATAATATTGATAAACATACTAAAGAAGGGAAAGCAGGGATCAGGCCAAATGGAGTCTCAGTAATAATTGCCAAACGCTTAAATTCGATTTGTCAGACAAGCCGAAGACGAGTCACAGCGGCTGCACCAGGAGGCCGATGCCGCTCTGGCCAAACTGCGGGACGCCGGCCAGCAGGCCGAACAGCTGCGCCGTCAGTTAGACGAGGAGCGCGCGGCGTTGCGCAATGCCGAATCGAATTTAAAAGCGCTGTCTGCCGAGAAGGAGGCGGCCATGCTGGAGCTGGAAGATCTGCGAACTATGCTGGCGGGATTGGAGAAGAGCAAGTCCAATCTGGAGGAGCGAGTGCGTCAGGCTGAGGCCAAGTGAGTGTCCGGGGAAATTTTTATTTTGTTGCGTAATATTTATTAAGTTTATGACGTCATAAATTCACGAACTATATATCCTACTTACAGTAGCAATGTGCACTTATTCATATCATTATTCATAAAATGTTTAGGCACTCTCAGGAGCGGCAGGAGCTTCTATCTGGTCATCAGGCGGAGACGCGCGACCTGCAGCAGGAGCTGCGCTCCGTACGCGACGAGAAGGAGGCTCTGCGCAAGCAGGCCGCTGAGTTGGAGCATCAGAAAGACGAGTTAGACAGGCGGCTGCGCCAAGCCGAACTCGAAGCCGCCGCCAAGGATCGCAGCGAATCGGCTAAGCAGGAACTATCGGCTGAACTGGCCAGAGCCAACGAGCAGCTCTCCGGTGTGCAGGCCGAGCTTCGACGGGCTCGCGATCGCGAACTCGAACTAGCCGGCGAATTGGCCGAGGAGAGGCAGCGTTTAAAAGCCGGCGAAGCCGAGACCGCCGCGGGTCGGGCCCGGGTTGGCGAGCTGGAAGCCGAGCTGGCTAGCCTGCGGGAGCGGCACGACGCTCAGGCGGCTCAGTATAAGAAGCTGGCGGACAGGTTCGTGCTGGGAAGGTTGAGTTGGGGATGTCTGTGGGGATCGAGTTCGTGATCTCTGTGGGGATTGAGTTGGGGATCTCTGTGGGGATTGAGTTGGGGATCTCTGTGGGGATCGAGTTCAGGATGTCTGTGGGGATCGAGTTCGGGATGTCTGTAGGGATCGAGTTCGGGATCTCTGTGGGGATTGAGTTTGAGATATTTATAGAAATCGAGTTCGGGATCTTTTAAGGAATTAAGTTAGGAATCTCTTTTGGGATCGAGTTCGGGAACTCTGTAGGGATCGAGTTCGGAATCTCTGTAGGAATCAAGTTTGGGATCCTTATAGGAATCGAGTTCGGGATCTCTGTAGGAATCAAGTTTGGGATCCTTATAGGAATCGAGTTCGGGATCTCTGTTGGGATCGAGTTCGGAATCTCTGTAGGAATCAAGTTTGGGATCCTTATAGGAATCGAGTTCGGGATCTCTGTAGGAATCAAGTTTGGGATCCTTATAGGAATCGAGTTCGGGATCTCTGTTGGGATCGAGTTCGGGACCTCTATAGGGATCGATTTCGGGATTTCTGTAGGGATCGAGTTCGGGATCTCTGTAGGGATCGAGTTCGGAATCTCTGTAGGAATCAAGTTTGGGATCCTTATAGGAATCGAGTTCGGGATCTCTGTTGGGATCGAGTTCGGGACCTCTATAGGGATCGATTTCGGGATTTCTGTAGGGATCGAGTTCGGGATCTCTGTAGGGATCAAGTTCGGGATCTCAATGGGGATCGAGTTAAGATTTTGTCACCTACCAAACAAAAGCTAAAAATCGTCACAAAATGTAACCACTTTCACCCACGAATCAACCATGGCAGGCTAAAGCAGAAGACCAACGAGTTAAAAGAACTCGGCGAGAAATACGAAACGGATTGCTGCTTCCTAGAGCTGTACAAAACCGAATTGGACGAATTAAAGAAAGAATCTGCTAAAGAAGCGGAAGCGCTCAAATCCGAAAAAGATTCGCTGGCGGCGGAGGCCGCCAAACTGCGCTCAACATTGAAATCAACCGAAGAAGAATTGCAATCGGAGAAATCCGCTCGCAACGCTTTGCAAACGCAGAAGACGGAGCAGGAGCGTCGGATATTGCTGCTACAATTGGAACGGGACAAGCACGCCGACGCCTGCTCGGATTTGGCTAAGCAGAAAGATTCTGTAGAGCAGCAGCTGCATCAGCTCAACCAGAAGATAACCGGCCTTGAGTCGGATAAATCTTCCCTACTAGCTGAGGTGACCGCCTTAAAGAAGCGAGTCAGCGAAGAGGCCGTATTGAAGAACGAAGCTGTCAATAAGCTGATCCGCCTGATGCAGGATCCCACTGTGCAGAAGGCGGCCAGATCCGACGCCATGGACAGCGGGCGTCGCAGTCAGAGCAACCGCAAGGCTAGGTGAGATCGGCTTTGAGTGAGTGGCTTAGCTGGGGAAGCGAGAGCTGGCGCTCCCTATCCAATCAGCTTTAGCGCTCCCTATCCAATCAGATTTGGCGGCCCCTATCCAATCAGATTTGGCGGCCTCTATCCAATCAGCTTTAGCGCCCCCTATCCAATCAGCTTTAGCGCCCCCTATCCAATCAGATTTGGCGGCCCCTATCCAATCAGATTTGGCGGCCTCTATCCAATCAGCTGCGGCGCCCCCTATCCAATCAGCTTTAGCGCCCCCTATCCAATCAGCTTTAGCGCCCCCTATCCAATCAGCTTTAGCGCCCCCTATCCAATCAGATTTGGCGGCCTCTATCCAATCAGCTGCGGCGCCCCCTATCCAATCAGCTTTAGCGCCCCCTATCCAATCAGATTTGGCGCCCCCTATCCAATCAGCTTTAGCGCCCCCTATCCAATCAGATTTGGCGGCCCCTATCCAATCAGATTTGGCGCCCCCTATCCAATCAGCTTTAGCGCCCCCTATCCAATCAGATTTGGCGGCCCCTATCCAATCAGCTTTTGCGCCCCCTATCCAATCAGCTTTAGCGCCCCCTATCCAATCAGCTTTAGCGCCCCCTATCCAATCAGATTTGGCGGCCTCTATCCAATCAGATTTGGCGCCCCCTATCCAATCAGCTGCGGCGCCCCCTATCCAATCAGCTTTAGCGCCCCCTATCCAATCAGCTTTAGCGCTCCCTATCCAATCAGATTTGGCGGCCCCTATCCAATCAGATTTGGCGCCCCCTATCCAATCAGCTTTAGCGCCCCCTATCCAATCAGCTTTTGCGCCCCCTATCCAATCAGATTTGGCGGCCTCTATCCAATCAGCTTTAGCGCCCCCTATCCAATCAGCTTTTGCGCCCCCTATCCAATCAGATTTGGGGCCCTATCCAATCAGATTTGGCGCTCCCTATCCAATCAGATTTGGGGCCCCTATCCAATCAGATTTGGCGCCCCCTATCCAATCAGATTTGGCGCCCCCTATCCAATCAGATTTGGCGCCCCCTATCCAATCAGATTTGGCGCCCCCTATCCAATCAGATTTGGCGCCCCCTATCCAATCAGATTTGGCGCTCCCTATCCAATCAGCTATAGCGCCCCCCTGTCCAATCAGCTTTAGCGCCTCTAATCAGAATTCGTGACTAGGTCCCTGGCGTGAATCTCATTAAAATGGGAAAATAAACTTCAGTCGTAAAAAATCCCCCAACCGCAACGAAAAAAAATTTATCCCATCAACCAAACCGCCTCATCCAGGGAGCTGGACGCCGAATTAAAACGCGAACGCGAAATTCACCGTCGCAAGGTGGAACAGAAGGACCTTGAAATTCAGGACCTCCGTGTCAACCTGGACCGCATGCAATCAGAGCTTCAGGAGCTTCAACTAGTGCTCGAACAGAAAGAATCAATGATTGAAGATTGCGAACGTCGGCTAGCAAATTCGTCGCATTTGGACACCATGTCGATGGCCTCGTCGGACAATAGGTCGGCAATTGCGGCAGCCGCCGCCGCCGCTACCGGCGGTTCAACCGACGCTTCGTTAAGTAGCGAAGGCGTCGGCGGCGTCGGCGGCTTGATGGCGCACAACTTTGAAGGCTTCCTGTCGGTGCCGAAGCCGAATCGTCGGCGAGGCAATCTGGCATTCGAAGAGCGCTACATTGTTGTTAGCCAGCGAAGCGTGGCTTTCTATCGAACCAAAGAGGAGAAGGACAACCAGGAGCGGCCGGCTATGGTGCTTGAATTGGCTAAGATTTTTCACGCCAGGCCAATCACTCAGAATGACGCGTTGCACGCCGATAAGAAGGACATAACTAGGATTCTGCAGGTGCGTTGGGCGTCTATTTTTAGCTAGGCAAAATGAGGTTTTTTCCTATATGCCTTACGCTTCGAGAGCGCTTTTAGAAATCATTGTAAACGCCTTTAGTAATCGCCCTTAACCGCTTTTTAATAATCACCCTTAACTGCCTTCAATAATCGCCCTTAACCGCCTTTTAGTAATCACCCTTTACTGCTCTTAAAAATCGCCCTTAACCGCCTTAAAAAATCGCCCTTTACTGCTCTTAAAAATCGCCCTTAATCGCCTTTTAATAATCGCCCTTAATCGCCTTCAAAAATCGCCCATAATCGCCTTTAATAATCGCACTTAACCGCCTGTTAATAATTGCCCTTAGTCGCCTTCAAAAATCGCCCTTAATCGCCTTCAAAAATCGCCCTTAATCGCCTTTTAATAATCGCCTTTAATAATCGCCGTCAACCGCCTTTAATAATTGCTTTTAACTGCCTTTAATAATCGCCATTAACTGCCTTTAATAATCGCCCTTAACCGCATTTAATAATCGCCCTTAACCGACTTTAATAATCGCCTTTAACCGCCTTTAAAATTGGCTTAAACACCGCCCTTAATCGTACCTAGATTCGCTATTTAACAGTCCTCATTTATTGGGTCAATATTTGCGCCTTATACTACTTACTACTCAATCAGTAGTTTAGCTGCTATAGTCTCTAATCGCCGCCCTTCCGCCCAGCTACTCTACGAAGCGGACGGCGAGGCCAAAGACAAAACCTCGCGCGAAGCAAAATCTGGCGGCGCCATCGGAGGCGGCGGAGGCAGCGGCGGCGGCGGCCCTGGCGGCGCCGACTCAGCCGCGCTGGTTGTCCTGCACAACGGGCACAAATTCGTTCCCATTACGTTTCGAATGCCGACGCATTGCGACGTGTGCGCCAAGCCCTGCTTCGCCGTGTTGAATCCGCCGCCCGCGCTTGAATGCCGCCAGTGTCACACCAGAATCCATCGGGACCACGTTGACCTGGCCGACCGGCCAATTCATCACTGCAAAGTGTACGACGAGGCCAAGAGCCTGCTGCTCCTAGCCAACACCGACGTTGAGATGGCTCGCTGGGTGAAGGAGATCGAACGCCGGGTGAAAGCCTTGGACACGGTGCGGCCCAATCGGCACAAGGAGCACTATAGCAGCGGTCGCGGCAAGGGCGGCACTCTCAACAGGGAGTCCTCGTTTAGCAATAGCAACTTCTGATTGATTGATTGATTGATTGATAGTCTGATGACGCGATAAGGATTTTAGAATTAAAATTTCAGAGGATTTGTTGGATTTTGCCCCATCCCTATTGCTAATTATAATCATCTCAAGTCAAGGACTGTCTGTCTGTCTTACTAATTTTACTTGATCTATAGCGATTGCTTCTCACCAATTTGTATTAACGCACATCAAATTAAGCCGCCGTTCGTTTAAGGTGCTGTGATTAGCGCCCTATCCCCTGAATCATAAATTTATCTATAGTGAACCCTAATTGATGCCTTAAATATATATATATATATAATTTGCACTAAAACTTGATTTTTGTACTAATTAGCTTCAATGCATCCGGCTGTAACAATATTTTTTTAAGTATTGTTTATTAACATAAGGTTGTGTGCAGCACTTTTGTATTTGCTAAATTATAGATTTTTGTTAATTCAATTTTTGCCTGCCTTTCCGCCTCTCGCTCAATAATTAAATCGTATTTATTTAATTTACTTGATTATGATTGGTGTGTTCTTTTTTTACTTTTAACTCGTTCACTAATTAATTACTAACTATACGGATTGGCCAGATCGAGAGTGTGCTAAAGATCGATTTGATAGTGTTATATCTGAACTTGTATGATTCGATTCACTAGGAATCGTTCCTTGTACTTTATTTTTACACTTGTTGGAGCTGTTTAGGGGTAATAATGTAAAGCTTATCTTCCAAATAGCACGTGTGCGTGCAATCTACATAGGACAAGTGTGAGAATTCTGGATAAAGTGATAAGCTGGACAGTTAAGGCTAGGCTTGTGTTTATCTCTCTCTTTCTCTCTCTCTCTCTCCCCCCCCCAGTTTTTCACTCTATCCCTCTAGCCATAGTGCATGTACGAGATATGTACAATCAGTGTACACTTTGGCCAGGTTAGTGGGTCTTAATTTTTTTATTTCGTCTATTTTACGAGCATTGAACACCCACCCCACTGACCTAGCCTCCCCCCTAAATAAATGCATGGCCTAAATTAAGCCTTTGTCTAAGGTTTAAAATTTATTAGAGTCGGGCTTCGGGGCGTAAAGCTTCTAGCGTGTTCCCAAAAACAGTGCCTATATAATTTCCATTAAAACGCTGTATATGTATTCCTATTTAGCATTAAACTGCTACTAACACTGTGAAGACTACAGAAATAACATGTATGTTAGCTTAGCTATTTGTTTGTTCGCATGTATCGGCTTGTGCTTTCATCAATTGTATTATCTTTGCTATTTGTGGCTAAAATAATAACATGCATATCATGTATTACTTACACTAATGGCTCTATTATTGATTTTTTTAAGCTGTACGTGTGGCCCTAGTGATCGCTTCGTTGTGTCCTTGGCCTCGCCATATAAATCAATTTCAAATCTATTGAGCTGTTGCGCTTTGAAAATCAATTATCTTCCATTTGTTACTAATAGTAGCGATTCAGGTGTTTTGTTATTCAAGTGAACACTGCCGCTACTTGGTACAAGTCGGGAGCTTGTTGCGTGTGGGTCCATAATTCTATATATTTTTGTTAATTTTCTAATCAATTGTGGATGCCAATTTGAAATACATATCAACTGCTAACCATAATCATTTCCTATTTATTTTTATGCGTATGAAAACAAAAAAAATTAACTGAAAGTTGCTTGCTCAACAAATTGTTTTCTCTTTTTTGTAATTTTTATTTTCACTCGCACTGTAACGGTGCACCAAAAAAAAAATTCTAATCAACTAATTGGGCTTCCTTAACAATGCGCTGCTGGCAGTTTTGACAACCAACCATATCATGTTCGCCATATTACTAAGCTAACTAGTGATGCATTGTGCTTGAGAAAAAAGTACAAATCTTGTTAAATCGATTGTGACGATCAAATAATTAGGTAATTTTTTATCTGAAATCGCCCAACTAGTGCTCAAAGTACGAATATTTTCAACGTCCATATTTATTATTATATTACTTACGAAATTATAATAATTTTTTCCACCGCGCCTTCTCTGCTATCTACCTGTGCTGTTGAATAAGGATGGATGGATTAATTTTGTTATGCTTATTTTCGTTATTTTATCATACTGCACTAACTAACAAACACGCCCCAAGTTAAAAGAGTTCTTGGTCGAAGTTTTTATCTACGCGAATAAATTAAAATGTCGATTAAATACAAAAAACTTTATGCTGCTGATTGAAGTTTTCATTTTTTTTATTAAAGATGCGGGTGCGAAGTGTGGTCAAAAAGAGCAGACAACACTGTAAATACTTTCTTTTGCTTTTGTCTGTTTTCTTTAAATTGAAGATTTTCATTCAGCGGAGCTCTAATAATAAAAATAAGTGCGAATAAAATTGTGGCAAACTTATGGCTCTATTTTTTTCAGAAGAGTAATAACTAACGTTGTCATCCTAAAATCTGGCAAAACAGCGCGCTTAATAAGGAGAAGTAGTAGGAAGGAGATTGCGAGCGATTCAAACGACATGTTTCGCCTAACATTAGGCATCTTGAGGCTGATTGGAATTTATTTAATTTTAGTCAAAGTGTAGAGTATAAATACATTTCAGTAGCATATAGTCAGAGAGGCAGTTACGTAATCTATAAACGCGGGGGTAGAGAGACAACAGATCAAACCGAGACAGACAGAGAGAGAGAGAGAGAGAGAACAAGACGAAGAAAGCCTGCTATCAAGCCGGGTAGTGGATGTACATTAGAACACTCTCAGGAGAGCACCGGCCCCGGAACACCACAACTGTTTATTAAATGTTGGTTGCAAGTTTTTAATGTACATTGCTTCAATAATCTTAAGGCGATGATTGATATTGCAACTGTGTATGATAGTAAACCTATCCTTTTGTTCACTCTGGGCGCATTCACTACAGGCCATAAGATGGTCTTGCACTGCTGATAGCTTTAACCAGTGTTCCCTGCCCCTAACGTACAAGTGCCGTTTAGATTTACCCAGGTAGGTAACACTCTGATCAACAGAGCACTGGAATTAGCACTGACTATATGCTACTGAAATGTATTTATACTCTACACTTTGACTAAAATTAAATGAATTCCAATCAGCCTGAATGTTAGGCGAAACATGTCGTTTGAATGAAAATGCTCGCAATCTCCTTCATCCTAAAATCTCTTGAAAATTCCATCAGTTTAAAGATCGTTTTTAAAAATAATGGCTGCTGGCCAAAACACAAACCCCAAAAAAGTAAACGGTCTCGGCTTAGAATTTTACTCAAATAAAAATTTTAAAAGCGCCACAGGTTGCTAGCTGACTACGCTTGGGAGGTTTATTTTTGCTCGGGTAGGATGTTTTCACACACGATAATGATAGTCCAAACCGACAACAAGACAAAAAAATTAATTTAATAAAAAAAGCAGGACAATAGGAAAGCAACAAACAACATTAAAAGGAAAACGGACACCAAAGACAACGATACACTAATAGGAAAAAAATATTCAAGCAGAGAATAAAAAAACACTTCTAAAATTTCAAGCATTTCCAGACAGCAAATCAAAGCTGCTATTTACGAGTAAATTAGGGAAAAAAGTACGTACTGTATGTCAGGAGTTGAAGCGACAGGTGCATTAATATGAAGCTAAAAAGATGACGTCCAGATCAATATAACAGACAAGATTACTACTTTAATTAAGCAATTTTAAAACGAGTGCCAACAAAAAAAATAAAATCTAAAGCAAAACCTCGCGACCAAAAAGATGGCATTACAAACTGTATAATGAACGGAGGCTTTCAGTAGAGCAAGGATAACATTATTCAAGCGACATGGGGTCAGGAGATTAGGTGAAATAATAATTTACTTTTGTTCAGCAACTACGACTAACAGGCTATTCCTAGCCGGCGACATACACACACAGAGCTGGTAACAATAAGCAATACCCGTCTTGAGCACGATTGAATTTCGCTGCATCAATTTGCTGGCTGAATATTAAAATCATTGAAAATGCCGATGATACTACTGCCAGCACAAAATGAGGGGGCTACGAGTAGATAGTTGGATTGTAATGTAAATGAAAGAATTTATCATTAAAAAAAATATTAATGAGGCATTGCATGAAAAAAACAGTATTCTGGAAGCAGTTTTCGTTTCATAATATTTGAATACTTTTTTTCAATTAAAAAAAATAGTGAAAGAATATTAATGTAGGTATAACGTGACCAAATTAGATGTATACAGTGGCGAAGCTAGGAATTTTCGATGCGGGGGGATAAATGAAAAAAAGTTAAACGAACAATTGAAAAAGTAGCTATGTAAGAGAAACAAATTTGACTGTATTTTAATGGTAATACTCCCCCCTTTTAACTCTCCAACAATTTTCTGCCGCTCGGGGGGATATATCCCCGTATCCCCCCCCTAGCTACGCCACTGGATATATATAAATAAATATTGAAACCTCCAATCATACTTGAAAACCAAAACTGGAAGCAATAAAACCTAATCAAATATAAGGATAAAATATTTATTTAAAAAGTAAATGATGAAAAAACCAACAAACATAATTTATTACGATTTCAAAAAACGTTTCTAAGAAAACAACAAAATTAAAATTAAAAAAAAATTCTTAGAAAGCAACCAGAACTGATGAATAGATTGATTCTTAACAAATCGGAACCACAATCGAATGGGTAGCATTTCAAATACACAATTGAAAAACCAACAATCGGGGGGGAGAAACAAAAACAAACTATTTTTTATTGTTTTCTTTCGTTTTCTATAACTAAATATTAGCTTTTTTCGCCAAATTTACTACTTTTATTAATTGTCGTTTTCATCCGAGCTCGAACAAGCCTAGTTAGTACTAATATCTGGGATAGGATCGCTTATTAGCTAAGCCGCCAGGCCGCCCCTCGGCCGCTGCTGTCCCGGCGGGCCGCTGTGACTAAATTTAATTAACAAACGACGCGAACCAACCTGCTGATTGTTCAACGCCGCCACAGCCCGTTTGGCATCGTCTAGTGAGCGCATGTTGACGAACGCGCAGCAGGACTGGCGAAGAAGTCGGACAGAAACAACGCTGCCGTGTTTAGCGAAAGCGGCGCACAACTGCTCCTCGGTGACATCTGGCATGACATTGCCAATCCATAGCGGCGTGATTGAGTGGGGCGCCGCTTCCTGGTGCTGCTGCTGCTCCGGGTGGTCTTCTTCTTTTGCAAATTTTGGTTGCTCCTGTTGCAGAGGGTTGATAAATATTGGTTTCTGGTATTGAATTGGCTGTGGCGGCTGCTGCGGCTGCTGCTGCGGCTGCCTTCTCTGACCAGTACCGATGGCTTGAGCGTAGGATGAAAAATTGGAATGTCCAGCCGGTGTTGACTTTGTTGCCGGGGGGACACCGTTGCGAGTCTGCTGGTGCGAGGATTCGAATTGTTAAGTTCGGAGTTTGAAAGCTCGGGAAATAAATTACAAATTTACAGCAATTTTTCATATAGCTTGAAATTTTCTTTCTATGGAATCATATCATAGGCGACTTTTATCATTTTGAGGCGATTTCTATAATAGGCTAGGAAGATTATCTTCAATATAGAGAGTGATTTCTATCATATGTAGCAAGTTTTCAAAATATCTACGGTAGAATAGCTAAGGCGATTTCTAAAATATATAAAGTGATTTTTAAAATAGCTTAGGCGATTTCTACACTTTCCAAGTTGATTTCTAAAAAATCTATGGTGATTTTTAAAATACCTAGGACGATTTCTAGAATAGCTAGGGCGATTTCTAAAACATCTAGGGTGATTTTTAGAATATCTTAGGCGGTTTCTAAAATATCTAGGGCGATTCCTAGAATAGCTAAGGCGCTTTCTAGAATAGGTAGGGCGATTTCTAAAACATCTAGGGCGATTCCTAGAAAAGCAAAGGCGATTTTTTTAATCTTGAGCGAAGCTAAGTCGATTTCTAGAATATCTAGTGCGATTTCTACAATATCTAGGGTGATTACTAAAATAGCTAAGGCGATTTTTCAAGTAGCTAGGGTTATTTCTATAATACCTAAGGTGATTTCTAGATTTTCAATGTGATTTTTAAAACATCTAGGGAGATTTCTAGAGTAGCTATTTCAAAATATCTAATGGCGACTAACTGTTCTATTTTAGGTAATTTCTATGAAAATAAGACACAACATAATTTATCCGAACAGATATTATAAATCGGTAGACACTACTTTTATAAAAATGTCAATCGTTCACCTGCAGAACAGTATTAGGCTGTCCCGGCCCGGTAGGCGAAGCCGCGGTAGCCACAGTCATGAGCCAATTGGCGGCCAATTCAACCGAGCCAGCATTTTTATTTAAAGCTTCAACGCACAGATCCGACCTGAAACCCATGCATTCTAGTTGAAGTATTTTGGCTTCGTTTAGTTTGGCGGCAGCGTCAGCACTGCTAGGATTGATGGCGAGTACGTTGGCGAAGCTGGTGCAGGCTTCGGCCGCCTGTTTCAGACTGAGTTGGGCGAGGCCGCGCACGTAGAAGCCGCGGGCGTAGGCCGGACTGAGACAGACGGCGGCATCGGCGTCTCTCAGGCATTCCT
Source organism: Macrostomum cliftonense (assembly GCA_950096795.1). Classification (NCBI taxonomy): domain Eukaryota; kingdom Metazoa; phylum Platyhelminthes; family Macrostomidae; genus Macrostomum; species Macrostomum cliftonense. The sequence continues at coordinate 588,720 of CATNEM010000095.1, read as the reverse complement.
GAGGATTTTTTTAAAGGCGACTTCTTAAGTAAAGGTCCTAACAACCTAAAAATTACCTAGATCTCTCCTTCAGGCACTTCAGTAGGATCTGCTACTCTCCTTCAGGCACTTCAGTAGGATCTGCTACTCTCCTTCAGGCTCTTCAGTAGGATCTGCTGCTCTCCTTCAGGCTCTTCAGTAGGATCTGCTGCTCTCCTTCAGGCTCTTCAGTAGGATCTGCTGCTCTCCTTCAGGCACTTCAGTAGGATCTGCTACTCTCCCTCAGGCTCTTCAGTAGGATCTGCTACTCTCCTTCAGGCTCTTCAGCAGGATCTGCTGCTCTCCTTCAGGCTCTTCAGTAGGATCTGCTGCTCTCCTTCAGGCACTTCAGTAGGATCTGCTGCTCTCCCTCAGGCTCTTCAGTAGGATCTGCTGCTCTCCTTCAGGCTCTTCAGTAGGATCTGCTGCTCTCCCTCAGGCTCTTCAGTAGGATCTGCTGCTCTCCCTCAGGCTCTTCAGTAGGATCTGCTACTCTCCTTCAGGCTCTTCAGTAGGATCTGCTGCTCTCCCTCAGGCTCTTCAGTAGGATCTGCTGCTCTCCTTCAGGCTCTTCAGTAGGATCTGCTGCTCTCCCTCAGGCTCTTCAGTAGGATCTGCTGCTCTCCCTCAGGCTCTTCAGTAGGATCTGCTGCTCTCCTTCAGGCTCTTCAGTAGGATCTGCTCCTCTCCCTCAGGCTCTTCAGTAGGATCTGCTGCTCTCCTTCAGGCTCTTCAGTAGGATCTGCTCCTCTCCCTCAGGCTCTATCCAACACTACTGACAAGCAAGTAGTATTGAAATAGTGCATTTGTCAAATGATTTACAGTGATTAGGATGAAATGAAATCAATGATAAACCAACCTGGAACTTATCCAATTGATATAGACAAGCAGCCCTGCTACCATAATATCGACAATCGCCCGGATCCAAACTAATAGCTTTGCCATATAAATCCAACGCTTTGTACAATTCTCCATTGGCTACGCACAAATTAGCGGCTTTAGCCAATTCCCGAGCCGTTGACACGGGCTCAACTGAGGCAAAGGCGCTTTGCTGGGGCGGCAGCGGCGGCGGTGGCGGCGGCTGCTGCAGCACGTGACTTCGCGGCTTCGGTATCGGAGCTGGCGTCGGTTGCTGTGGCGTTTCAAATGGCACGAACAATTTCGACGGGGATGGAATATGCTGATGCTGTTGCTGCTGCGGCTCCTGTTGCTGTCCAGTTAATAATTGATAGTTTTCCTCAAAGCCCGGGACAACAGCAACGTGGGGTCGGTTAGTTGGTTTGTCAGATAATTTCAATGCACTTTTGAGACGGGCCGTAACAAATGCGCTGTTTGAGTCGAAATTTTCCTGGATTTTTTTAAAATTCAGTTTTAGCAAGAAGAATCTCGAAGTATTACTAACAGTAGCAAGCTTCTAAAAACCCTCGTACTTATTGAACTTTAGCATAATTTACTTACCTCTTCATTATAATCATCCATAACATCTTCGCCGTGTTCACCTGGTTCATTTGAAGCATTGGCGATATTTGATAAATTATCTTTTACATGGCAACCATTGTTGCCGTTGGCAACAGACGGGCCTGTTGCAAACTGTTGCTGCTGTTCGGTTTGTTTTTTACGCAGTTTTCTTTCCCGTTTTTTGCGCTTTTTTTCTTCGCGTTTAGATTGCTTTTGCTTCTGCTGCTCTTCGGCTTCAATTAATTCGTTGGCGTGTTTCTCCGCTTCCTGCAGTACGGAAGGAGCAGAGAGGCTGATTCTAAGGGGACAGAGGGAGCGGAGAGGCTGATTCTAATGGGACAGAGGGAGCGGAGAGGCTGATTCTAATGGGACAGAGGGAGCGGAGAGGCTGATTCTAATGGGACAGAGGGAGCGGAGAGGCTGATTCTAATGGGACAGAGGGAGCGGAGAGGCTGATTCTAATGGGACAGAGGGAGCGGAGAGGCTGATTCTAAGGGGACAGAGGGAGCGGAGAGGCTGATTCTAATGGGACAGAGGGAGCGGAGAGGCTGATTCTAATGGGACAGAGGGAGCGGAGAGGCTGATTCTAATGGGACAGAGGGAGCGGAGAGGCTGATTCTAATGGGACAGAGGGAGCGGAGAGGCTGATTCTAATGGGACAGAGGGAGCGGAGAGGCTGATTCTAATGGGACAGAGGGAGCGGAGAGGCTGATTCTAATGGGACAGAGGGAGCGGAGAGGCTGATTCTAATGGGACAGAGGGAGCGGAGAGGCTGATTCTAATGGGACAGAGGGAGCGGAGAGGCTGATTCTAATGGGACAGAGGGAGCGGAGAGGCTGATTCTAAGGGGACAGAGGGAGCGGAGAGGCTGATTCTAATGGGACAGAGGGAGCGGAGAGGCTGATTCTAAGGGGACAGAGGCAGCGGAGAGGCTGATTCTAATGGGACAGAGGGAGCGGAGAGGCTGATTCTAAGGGGACAGAGGGAGCGGAGAGGCTGATTCTAATGGGACAGAGGGAGCGGAGAGGCTGATTCTAAGGGGACAGAGGCAGCGGAGAGGCTGATTCTAAGGGGACAGAGGCAGCGGAGAGGCTGATTCTAAGGGGACAGAAGGAGGCTGATTCTAATGGGACAGAGGGAGCGGAGAGGCTGATTCTAATGGGACAGAGGCAGCGGAGAGGCTGATTCTAAGGGGACAGAGGCAGCGGAGAGGCTGATTCTAAGGGGACAGAGGCAGCGGAGAGGCTGATTCTAAGGGGACAGAGGGAGGCTGATTCTAATGGGACAGAAGGAGGCGGATTCTAATGGGACAGAGGGAGGCGGATTCTAATGGGACAGAGGGAGGCTGATTCTAATGGGACAGAGGGAGCGGAGAGGCTGATTCTAATGGGACAGAGGCAGCGGAGAGGCTGATTCTAAGGGGACAGAGGCAGCGGAGAGGCTGATTCTAAGGGGACAGAGGCAGCGGAGAGGCTGATTCTAAGGGGACAGAGGGAGGCTGATTCTAATGGGACAGAAGGAGGCGGATTCTAATGGGACAGAGGGAGGCGGATTCTAATGGGACAGAAGGAGGCGGATTCTAATGGGACAGAGGGAGCGGAGGCTGATTCTAATGGGACAGAGGCAGCGGAGAGGCTGATTCTAAGGGGATAGAGGGAGCGGAGAGGCTGATTCTAAGAAAGAAGAAATTTACCTCAGCCAGCTTCTGTCTTCTGTAAGCCCAGTTATCAGCAGCAATTTTTATCTGCGACGATCTTAACGCACTGCCTAGGCCACTCAACTGTCCATTATGAGTGCATTCTGTCGGCGAGTCTACGATGATTAAAAAAAATCTAATTCAATCAAATTATCTTTCAACAAAAGCAACTGTATTTAGTGGTTAGAATAAATATATTACCTGAATCGTCCTCATTATCAGATGTATCAGAATCTGAATAGCTATCGAGCTCTAAAAATATTCAAGAAAAGTCAATAAAAAATTTATGCAACAAATTTAGCAAATTTTCATTTGAATTATATAAATTAAAGTACTAACCATCAAAATCTACAACAGCGCGATACAAACACCACATAAACACTGGATCCTTAAATTTTTCAACTAATTCAGCAACTTCAGCATTTGTCCCAGTCAACTTTTTGAATGCCAGGGAGAGACGTTGAAACTTCTAAAAAAAAAACACATTGATTCAATTTTATTATTATTAAATAGTTTACAAACAAATGTTACCTAAACAAACAAAATTTACTTACATAAACAACTTCCTCTTTATCAGCACCAGTTAGTGCTTTAGGGTTCAGCTGCATAGCTAGATTTTTGTATGCAGCCTTTACTTCTATATCAGTTGGATCTAAAAAATAATTTTAGAGGTTTAAATATTATTATTACATAGGTTCAATCCTTGCTTGATGTTATAGAGTAATTATGTCATTTATTTTCTTCCTGAAGGTTATAAGCTTAGAATAATATATCAATAGGATAGTGATTATTAGATACCACAGACTATTCTGTGACTGCTGTTAGATTTTCAAATCAGTGACAATCTAGTATGACCCTCAATTTTGATCATTAATCAAGGTTAATTGTGTGCACTCTAGTGCCTGTCAATTGCTAATGTTTAGACATGTGACTCTCCTGGAGTCCTAGTGACGAATTATATCAATTACCAGAACAAAATAAAAATAATGCAAAACTAACTTAGAGTACTATGGCAAAAATTTAGTTCCATTTTACTTTGGCTCCAATAATTGTCTACCTTAAATGTGGAAAAAATTTAATAAAATATTATAGATAGTAAAAATATAAAACACATAGCTATCCAGTATTATCTTAAACTAACATTAGCATCTTTTTCTTTTTAATAATAAGTCACAAAATTGGTCAAAATTTGGAAGGTAAGTTGCTAAATTGGCCATGTAGATTGCAAAATTAGGGAATAATGATACAAATTTGCAAAAAAAATATATTGCAAAAAATAAGGTATTACTAAAAAGTAGCTAGTGGGACGTTTTTTTGTTTCTTCAAAAATTTTCTTTTTTTAAGTAAAAAATTTTGTTAAAACTAAGTTGCACCAACTAACCAAATTTTCCAAGTTGCTCATATATGCTATTAAGTATGCTATTCTTTAGGCTAAATATACAAGCAAAGCATTATTGTAATGATGACTAATCAAATAAAAAAGTTCATTGTTAATATTTTTCACCTGCTTGTATTAATATAGACAATATAGGCCACATGGGCCATGATCTGAACTATTGAATTTCAAAGTGGTTAACAGTCTGGTAACCATGTCAATAACAATTGCATTATTGGCCCAGTTACCATACCTATAGGCGTATAGCAATTTGGTTATCTGCTCTGGTAACGGTACAATTAATGAGTCATACACGAACACCAGTTTACTGTGTAAATAGTCATTTGTTTATCGGCCTGGTAAGTGTATATCAAAAGCATTAAGGTTGAAGGATTAAAGTAAATACTGTTGGCTAATGGTTTATGTCATTTGACTGCAAGTTAAGAAAAAAATCCATGGTTTGAATCCCCATGGGTTGGCTTTTAAAAGTATTATAGGTATGAATAAATAAAAAAGTACTAAAAACAAGTGCAATAGTACTTAGGGCCTTTTCATATTACTGATTCTGGTTCTACAACCAGAGCAGTTTTGCACAGTAAAACTTTTTTTGCAGTAATTACAGGAGAATGTTCTTTATTTTTTTCTTCATTATTAAAAACAATTATTAAAAGAGCAGCAAAAAATGCAGTTTATTTATAGAGTTTGGTAGTCAACCATTTAAAGAATGTTTAAAGTTATACTGCTTTTTTCTTGGAAATTCCAATTCCAAAATCGGCAATATGAAAAGCCTCATAGAAAAACATATCTGCATATACATCATGTATACAACATGAGCAAGGAATCATTTTCCATATAAAAATTGGTATACATATATATATCTATAATATCTGTATCATCTATATCTGTATCTATCAGATATAATATCTGAACTAACATCTGCGGAATTGCTTATGGCTGAGAAGTGCTGGATTACGTCACTACAGTCACGTGACTTTGCAGCGGAAATTTGATGTCTGAAAGAGGGCACCGCCCGCACAGCACTCAACCAGAATCTTTCCCTCTTCTTGGATCAAGGGGGAGTTCCCCGCAGTGCTGGATGGCTGGGAGATTCGAAGCTCACCATCGATCAGCAGTCACCGATTCTGTGCCCCACAGATGCCAGCTTCCAGAGACTACTCATCAAGGAGGCTCACCACAGAGTCTGTCATGGTGGAACATCCGCAACATTAGTCCAACTTTGCGAGCGATTCTGGCTGCTGAAAGGGAGACAGAAAGTCAAATCAGTGCTCAAAACGTGTAACACGTGCATTCGCTTGCAGGGATTACCATACAAAATCTCTCAGCCAGCTCAGCTGCCTTTCTCTCGAGTATCAGCATGTCGAGCATTTCAGCATGTTGGCCTTGACTACTGCGGCCCGCTTCTTTACTGCAGGGGGGAGGGTGACGGCCAACATAAAGCCTACATTCTCCTTTTGACCTGCACCAGCACACGAGCAGTGCACCTCGAACTGGTTACTGACCTTACAACGCGATCATTCCTTCTGAGCCTGAGACGTTTCTGTGATCGTCGCGGTGTGCCAGCGATTATATCTGACAATTTCAAGACCTTCCATGCGGCTGCCAGGCTACTTGACGCCCAAGTAGCCCCATTGCAAACTCAAGCTGGCCGAGAATTTCTCAGCAGCTGAAGAGTAACATGGTTGTTTATTCCTGAGCAAGCTCCTTGGATGGGTGGCTTCTACGAGAGACTTGTCGGTGTCGTCAAGGCGGTGCTGAAGAAGACCATCGACAAGGCCTTCTTGACAATCGAGGAGCTGTCAACAGCCATCTGAGGCGGAGGCAGTTGTGAACTTGCGGCCACTTGGATTCGTTTCGTCAGGAGAACAGACAGAAGTCATCACGCCGAGTCACTTCCTTGTTCTGCGCCGTCTGACAAAAGAGCCAGAAAATAACGTTGAAGTTCCAGTGGTCCTACCACTTCCTGAACAGCTCCGACAGTCTAGACAGCTGCTGAATAAGTTCTGGAAGGAGTGGCAAGCTCAATACCTGCTGGCTCTCCATGAAAGACCATTCAGAGATGGCCGAGCGTTGAACCGTGAGATTAAAGTTGGTGATGCCGTTTTGGTGGCAGATGCTGGGTTGCCGAGGCTGCAGTGGAAGCTGGCGGTGGTAGAATCTGCGCACCCCAGTTGTGATGGAGTTGCTCGTTCGTGTTTGCTTCGTGTTGCCGGTCCACGGTCTGGTCAAGTTGCGACGTATCTTCGCTGGCCAGTGAAATCGTTGGTGCCACTTGAGGTTTAGCTGCGTTGCCGCCTGCTGCTCTGTTGGCCTGTTGTTTTTGTTTGTCAGACGCTGACTATTTTTTCAAGTTGACTTTAAATAATGACTTAGAATCAGTTTCAACCGTCACAATCCAACTGTTTTGTTCTTGACATAATGTCAATGATTCGTCATTCACTATTAGTTTATTTTTCGTTTCCAATGCAGGTTGTGCGAATTGTTTAATCGTTCTTTTTGGTGTTGGGTAACAATTTTCAATGCATAAATTATTCATGCAGTAATTGGTTTTGTACTCCATTTTGGTTGCGGTCTTATTCGAAAGTTTTTCTTGTGTGCAATATTCGAAATGATATCTCTTAATGTACGACTTTTCAGCCTATTTGAGTTTTCAATTTTCCTCAAGTCAGTGACCTCAAGTGACCTAATTTTGAGGTCACTGGGGGGAGTGTGGTGAAAAAGTGCTGAATCATTTATTTTCTCACGCCATACCTTTATACCCAACCCTCTGATTTTTGGTTGGTTGATTATGTGCACTCTCGTAGACATACTTGTATATGTACAACGCTCGTGCATCATATAGGCACTCCCTCTTTACTGTAGACCCCAGGGCTTACGCCCACCTCACCTTTTCAACCGCGCGGCAAACTGGCTATAAGCTGTGTCATTCTAAAAGCTGTGTTGCTGGATGCGAGAAAATATACTGTCAGCCGGCCCAGTTTGGCCTGTCCTACAAAAAAAAGTCAAATTCATCTACATCTACATCCACTATCAGTAAAATATTAAAATTGTAATGCATAGGCTATACATGTATTGAAGCTTTTGAGTTAGATTAAAGTAAGTAAAAAATTAAGGCAATAATAAAGAAATTTCCTAATTTTTAGCTTTCATTCTGATTAATTTTGAATGCATCCTAAATTTTGCTTGCCACATCTATTGTTTTAAACTATAATGTATGAAGTAGCTAATTCAGTAATTGAATAGAGCTAATATCATTCAATCAATTGTGATAGACAAAAATGATTATTATAAGCTTGTAAAATAAGATAAGATGTAGCTAATTATGATTTATCTATAAGGCACATTTTTATTGACCAATGGATTTAAAATACAAAATTGAAGTTTATTTTGATCTATTTTGTATTGAAATATGTTTGCAGTTTGACCCAGACACTGATCTGTTAAATGGAGCACATTCAACCCATTAAAGAAGGAGCAAAGTATGCTAGCTTTCATGACCTTAGACAAGCTGTTCGCTAATATGAGCTTGAAAAATATGTAAAGTTTGCTGTTTGTGACAGCAGGAAAGTTGCCTCTGTTAGAGGAATTCATAAAGCTCTCAAGCCTGTGCTGGAGTTTTATGAATTGACATACTGCTGTATCCATGGAGGAAAACCATGACATTCAGTGTCAAATGGAAGCCGCCCAAATCAAAAGTAAGTTGTATTTGACACTTTCCTATACAAAAATGCATAAAAACTGTTTTCATACATGTGTTCAGAGATATGCTGCTATAGTGCTATTCAAATCAAAAATGACATTTTAGAACACTCCAACAAGGCTGCTGTGCAAAGCTCAGAGTATGCACCTCCAGCTATGGATAGTTTTTGGAAGTCCAACAGCTCCTGGAAGAGCATAATCACACAATCAGCAAGGTAGGAAAACTCCGTAGGAAAACCTCCACATAGAGACAGGCAAATCTTAGACAATTAGTATATTAAGGAGTTTTAGTATATTAGGTAGTTATACTTGTAGAATATTTGGAAACAAGATTGTCCCAAAATTTTACACACTGAGAAAAATCAGTGCTTTATATATATTTATTGAGACCCATGTGAAATTTTAGACAGCGTTTGCATTCCTACCTCACAAGCGAAGATTGTTGGGAGGGGAGCGCAAATGGGTGCAGGAAGCTCTAAAGGTTGGCACCAACAAGAAAATGTTACAGCAGACGCTAAAGGACTCCATAGGCAAAAAGATCATTCTGCTCAACATCCATAATGTGGCCAGTCTTATGAATAAGACGGACTCTAATGTCGTGGACAGTCTGGAATGGTTGAGAGATGCTCCCAACTCATTGACTTGTGTTATTACAACAGCTAATTGCGAGGTCATTGGTGTATTATATCAGGATGGAGAAATAAAAGAGATGTACAATAATTTCCCTGAGGTGCTTTTCATTGATGCAACTTACAGTGTCACTAATGCTGGAATGGCTTTGTATGCACTGCTTGCTGAAGATGGAAATGGTGAAAGTGAGCTAGTCAGCTGGTGGCTTCTTTGCAACGAGACGAAGGACATTGTAGTTGCTGCTATTCAGCATTTTAAGGAAGACAATCCAAGCTGGGAAAAAATGGGCATAATAATGGCAGATAAGGACTTTGTCGAAAGAAGCACTTTTGCGGCCAAGTTTCCAAATGCTGTACTACAGATTTGCATGTTTCATACGCTACGCACATTTCGCTGTGAGATTTGAACTAAGAAATTCCAGATTACTGATGACCAAAAAACTGCATCTCTGGAGATTCTTCAGCAACTTGCTTTTGCAACCTCAATAATACAGTATGACAAACTGTACCTGAAGTTTGCTGAGTCAAGTCCACCATTAGTTGTGGCATACTTCAACAAAAATTGGCATCCAATACGCAAGCAGTGGGTGCGAGGATTAATGTGGCAAGCGTTCAATCTAGGCAACACAATGAGGGGGATAAGTGGGTCAGTGGCTAGTGCCTCTGGCTTGCACTCCAACAGTTGCTAGTTCGCTCCCTCCAAGCCACAATTAATTTTGGGGTTTGGTTGGAGATCGGGCAGTAGTGGCTTGTGGAGTAGCACCATTAAATGTGCTTTGAAAGCTTGAAATAAAAGCTTAACCCCTACCTGACTGTGAGTAAGCTGGTCAGGCAGCCTTGCAGGTGGGTTGGGGGCGGTTTGTACACCAACTGGCGTGCATGCTGGAATTCTGTTTGCACGCCTGGAGGCCATTGCTGCGCGCAGCGGAGTGAAATATCTCATGGCTAAGGTGTACTTTGGTCCCCTACCTTTGTCCTACAATTGACTTGAGAGCTTTAATCAGAAGATTAAGTCAGTTATTAAGCCCAACAGCAGCATTGGTACCTGTCTTTTGTCTCTAATGATTGTCATATCTGCACTGCGCAATGAATGGAATGCAAGGGTCATGAACTTGGTACTGAAGATGCAGAGGACTCCATTTCCACCAGATAATGCATTGGGGCAGTATGCCAATTTTTTGACACCATATGCCATGAAGTTTGTTTCTCAGCAGCATGCTAGAATTGCCGAACAGCGTGACTCTGCAGTGGATTTGGACACAGTAACTTCCGTAAATAGCTGTACTTGCCCGTTCTTTACTTCAATGCGACTGCCATGCCATCATATCCTGCATGCCAAAAAAGACCAACAGTTGACTCTTTTTGATCCTAGTCTATGTTCAGTGCGCTGGGCATGCCAGTTCTACATTCAATCACATCGAGTGTTTCTTGATTCTGATCAGGAAAATGAGCTGCACTTAGTTGAGACACGTTGTAGAAAGTTGTATTCTGACCAAAAATCAAAAGTTCAGGAAGGCCCAGACAGTAAGTTATTTTGATAATATGCTGCTACTAAAAAATCAAAGACTCTTATTCACTTTTCACAATCCAATTTAATTTAGACATTAATTAGACACCAATTTAGACTTCTTTCTGTGTGATCATGTCTCGAACCAGTTTGATTGTGTATACATGCATAGCTTTAAACTAAATGTCTTGTCAATGTAAGTCATCTTGAGTCATAGCACGAGCATAGTTTTTAACCATTGTAAGCATTTTTTAAAATTAGGTGTACATGGTGTTCAAAAGAGTTTGGTATAATTTTTTAAGGCTGCACAACGACTCTGGGAACTTCTATCTCAATGCGGCATGCAATGCTTTCAATCAAGACTAGCAATATTGAATTCAATAGTCTCAGCTTGGGAGGACAATGAGGACGTCAAAATTTGATGCATCATGGAAAGCAAATTCCCTGGTGAGAGTGGCGAGCCTGGTGATAAAGATCCCAATCAGCCTGTGATGGCTAACGTAGATGAATTCTACAAGGCAGGAACAAGTGATGAAGATCCAAGCTCAGCTAATCATGACGCTAAACCGAGCATGGCTGATCAACAAGCTGAACCGAGCACGGCTGATCATGGTACTGAACAGAGCTCGGCTAATCAAGGAGCTGAACCGAGCATGGCTGATCATGGTGCTGAACAGAGCTCGGCTGATCAAGGAGCTGAACTGAGCACGGCTGATCATGGCACTGAACAGAGCTCAGCTGATCAAGGAGCTGAACTGAGCACAGCTGATCAAGGAGCTGAACCGAGCATGGCTGATCATGGTGCTGAACAGAGCTTGGCTGATCAAGGAGCTGAACCAAGCACGGCTGATCAAGGAGCTGAACTGAGCACAGCTAATCATGGCGCTGAACAGAGCACGGCTGCAGCTGAATTACAGGGACTTGTATGGCCGAATGCAAAGTGCCGTGGAAGGCCCACTGGCAGCAACCTCAACGTCATTGGCCTTCCAAAAAGGGCCAAAGTGCAATCAAAATGGCCACTGAAGCCCTCTGCAAATGATCTTGTCCTGTGTTTTGTTAGCCGAATTGGGAATTATTCGGTTTGTCAATTTGATTGGGACTCACTCTGCACCCCAGAAAAATGGCTCACTATTGGAGTAAGTCACCTACTATTTTGTTCCAAATAGCCTTATATTTGATTCAATTGCTCTATTTTTACTTCATTGGTAATACAAGTATTTACAAATGGAGCAACTTAATTAGGTTGTCCTTAATAGGGCAATATTTATTAGCGATTCTAGTACAAAGGTACATAGGCGTACTTCATATCTGGGTTATTAAGATCAATGCACTTTCATGCACTGTACTTGTAATAATATGATTTCATACTTCAGATTGTCAGCTCCATGGTCACTCTTGTTGCTTCAAGGTCACCAAGTGGATTTGTCCTGTTACAGCACAACGAAATTGAAATGATGCTGAATTGACCTGTAGAACAGTTACCTTCTGGTCTGGTCACTTTGCTCACTGATGTATGATAAATTTTATTGCATTTGAATTTTATATACTGCATTCATGAAAACCATATAGATATATAAAAATAAAATAACAAAATTTTTAACTCATTTCCTTTCAGGCATCCAAGACTGGTATCATCTGTGCCATTCACTTGCCAAGTCACTTTATTTTATTATATTGTGACTTTTGCTTGGGTACGGTTTCTGTGCTGGACCCCTTTCAGAAGAATGAACTAGACAGGGCCAGACAGATCCGTGATGCACTGAAGTAAGTCTGAATCAAGATTTCAAGAAGTAATTTAATATACTGTATATGCATATGTAAAATTTCACATTTATTTAATCATCTGTATTTTAGTCGGCTTCGTACTTTCTTCATCAAGTGGCCTGAGCTGCAAGCAACTGAAATTCCGCATGCACTGCAGATAGATGGCCATAATTGTGGAATTTTTGTTATTCAATTTGCAAAGGCTCTTCTCAATGGCAGTCCATGCACAAAAATTGCAGTTTTGCAATTGGTGCTTGAGAAGGAGCGATTGAAAATATGGAGGGAGCTCATGAACTTGTCAGATGAATGGGAGCAGCTCTGTTACAGCTGTGGTGAGGAGGTTGTGACGAAACAGACACATCACAGAAAGATCAGCTGGGTGAGTATTTCCAGAAAAAAACAATGAAATAAAAAATATGCTTGTAATTATTTTGATTTTCACCAGCTGCTGAAGAATAAAGCTGGGTGGAGTGGAGTGATTTATGAGAATGGGGTACATAAAAGTAAAACACGGCTACATACGATTAAACATATATACATGTAGGTATATTCATTCCTACAAACATACTGATAAACTTCCACTTCCTCCTGTAACTTTTATCTTTTAGACAGCATTTTTTCATAATTTCAGATAAACTGCGATAGTTGCATCATGTGGTTTCATATGTCCTGCATTGGGCTCTTTACAGCTCCCAAAAAGTGGAACTGTCTGATCTGCAGAACATAAAAGCACGACGATATATATCAGCCACTATATAGTACTTGTTTTGACTCATAAATGCTTATTGCCATAAATAAAGTTTGCCTATTGGTTTTTCCTATTGTTCTTTGCACCGCTTTTAGAGGGTAATTCTAGCCTATACTATACTACAGTCTAGAGTGCCACTTTTAAGTCAAATACATGTACCAAATAGGATATTTTTCTAGAAATAAAAATGGGCCAGAGCAAAATGAAGGCAATTGACTCTGAAGGATTAATTGTGATTACAATTTCTGCTTTATTTAAAGTATACAAGCTTGCATTTATTTCTTTTAGGAAGATGTACGTGTAGAAAGAACCCTAATGCATGTATCCAATTGTCTACTCTTCAAGTAACACTATATTATAATGGCTATTATAAATGTTACTATACATGCAAGACTATGCTTCACTTTGAAAATGGGTGACAAAATCTGGTGCTATAAAACAATATTTATTTTTTGTTTATTTAATTTACTACTTATTGCAATGCTAAATTGTGTAAATTGTTAACCCCTACCAGGCCAATAACGCATTGGCTATTTGCAGTGTAACCAGTTTGATGATAAACAAGCTATACTTGTAGTCACGATTACCGGACTAATAACACAGGCTATTTGCACGATAACCGGTTTGATGATAAACAAGCTATACTTGTAGTCACAATTACCGGGCCAATAATGCATTGGCTATTTGCACGGTAACCAGTTCGATGATAAACAAGCTAAACTTGTAGTCACAATTACCGGGCCGATAACACATAGGCTATTTGCACGATAACCGGTTTGATGATAAACAAGCTATACTTGTAGTCACAATTACCGGGCCAATAATGCATTGGCTATTTGCATGGTAACCAGTTCGATGATAAACAAGCTAAACTTGTAGTCACAATTACCGGGCCGATAACACATTGGCTATTTGCACAATAACCGGTTTGATGATAAACAAGCTATACTTGTAGTCACGATTACTAGGCCAATAATGCATTGGCTATTTGCACGGTAACCGGTTCGATGATAAACAAGCTATACTTGTAGTCACGATTACCAGGCCAATAACACATTGGCTATTTGCATGGTAACTAGGCTAACAATCTAACAGCTATACGCACTGTTACTGGACTTATAACACCAGCCATTGAATATATTATATAGTATAGCATAAGTATAAATAGAGGGTTATATGCTACCTTACATTGCCTTGCATCATAGGAATATCTATTTTGTACCATGCGCATAGCATGCACTATATTATAGGCATCAGAATTTGTCTAGCTATGTATACCAAAATTTTCCAAATAAAAGGACATCTTCCTAACTATGGCTATTAAGTTATACAATAAATTAAATATATAATAAAAGTTATAGCATATCATTTTTTCACTTATTCATCCATATGTTTTATTTTATCTTTGTGATAATTTTTGTCTATTAAATTTTTTTGAAAAATCAAGAAGCTAAAAAATAAAAAACATAATATGCCTTTCAGGCTGCTAAAGTAGTAAAGTAGCTAAAGTAGTTGCTAATTCAATTTTTTATTAAAATTAATTATAACTAAATGGATTATTGCCTAAATGGACTATTACAATGCGCACTGCTAAGCACTAAATTTTTAAGTGCACCAGAATTGTCAGACATAGTAAAAGAAGATCCAATTGACTTTGACTAAGAACTTAAAGAAGTTATACTTTGGCCTGACAGTTACATTAGCTAGCTATACTTAGATAGACAACACTAGTGTACTAATAAGTAATTAATTGATGATATGGACAAGATTTAAAAAAAAGAACCATAAAAAAGCTAATCTAGTTAATGCCCTAAGACTGAATATAATTTTGAGTAATAATGACTCAATCTGATTAATTTATGGCTTATGGAAGCTATGTAATTGATAAATAAGATAACTGTAGCTAACTGACTACAAAAACCCTACGTTTGAGAATAATTTGAGGAAAAAACTCACCTGGGTTAAGCTTTAATATTTCTAAAGCTTCTGCTCTTGAAATATTCATGACTAAGCAAAAATTATTGACCTCTTGAAGTATACTACTCGAGATCCTAGTCAGTTTGACACCTTCTCAGACTTGTTTTGATTACTCGAAAAAGAAAAAAACTATTAGCTAAGTTATTCCTTTAAGACGCTGTAATGCCGTCAGTTATTTGTAGAAATATATCGGCTCTAGGTAACGTCTCCAGGAAACAAGAACAATTTAAATTAAAAAAATATCAAAATACAAGTAGTTATAACAAACATCACCGCTTTTTATTTTCATTTAACCCGATGAGCTGCTAAGTAATTATTAAAGTAAATACTATTTTTTTAATAATTATTAAAAATTTTATTATTGCGAGTTAAACATTGGCTTCACTGGATTTACATTTTTTGACATGCAGAGAAACGCTGTTTATTAGCTCACTCGCCTTAAATTTACGAATGTTAAGCTTCTACAATTTAAGAGATTACAGCTGCCAAACTACAGATAAAACTAAATTCTAAATGCTTTCTATGTCGCACAGCTGCCATTTTTAATGACATTCGGTAAGAACTAAAGGACTTTATCAGCATCATTTATAAGAACTAACAGCATCATTTTTTTAACTTTCAAGTGATTAAGCCTCTAAATTAGTTTCACACAAGCGGGGTAGATTATGGTTTATTTATTTTTTGGATAAGGTATAATACCCTAGAGCTATTTATAATGCTTTACGTGTCGTCCTTACAAACTAAACATTTTACTCTATATAGCTAGTTTTATAGCCTTAAATAGTCATTCGTAAAAAAAAGCATTTTACACTTTACTGACTGCCCTCTTCAATTTCTAAATCTCTAATTTCTATTTTTTAGACCATGGGGACTACTGCTAGCCTTGGAAAAGGCGAGCCTTTGTCACAGGCGATTAGTAATGCATCAGAAACGAGGTATTTTAAGTAATGGTTAATTTTGTTCACTTTAGGAACATGAAAGTCATGCAAATAGCCAGCATACGGCTCGTATAAATCCTAAGGTTGCTTTGCTTCTAGCCTTCAGCCTTACGGAGAACCTAGTACTTACAACTTAGTCACTTCTATAAGTAGTTGTCGTAAATTGCAGAGGCGACCCCGGGCACAAACGAGAAAGCGGAGACAGTCCAACAGAATCAGTGAGTAAACTAAAATGAAATTCGTTATTACTATTTAGAAAAATCTTCATAGAAGAGGTACATGTACACAATAAGAAACATATTAATAACTTTCCCCGATTTTCTTCCAGGCTGAATCACGTAAAATTCTGTCGTTGCCTGCAACAGAACAGCAGCAGCATCACGAAAACCTACGAGCATTAAACACAGTAATTATATTCGCATATTTGCTATAACTGTGGGGTAGACGATAGAAATAACGTCCCCTGTTCGATTTGCTCATGCATGCAGATCCAGCGTCAACAAGAGGAGCTGACGGATCTCGCTAACCAGCTGCAAAAACGCGAGGAAGAGCTTCGACTAATTCGCGACCTGCGCACCAGAGACGGGCCGGCGACGCCGGATGAGAGCCTTAAACTGCGGGACCTTCGAATCCGTCAGCTGGAAGAGTCCTTAGCTAAGGAGAGGGCGGAAGCGGCTAAGCAGGTTTGTCGTCTGGCTGTTTGCTTAGATCTGCCGGCCTGCCTGCCAGCCTGCCTGCCTGCCTGTATGCCAGGATTGCCAGTCTGTCTCTGTCTGTCTGTCCGTCAGCATTGCATTCAATTTCAATTTTTATGCATTCCAAAACCGGCAGAAATCTCGGCACAAGAAGAAATGTAGGGATTTGGTAGGCCAGCTAGCAGAACTTCGCCAATCCACCACCATCCGCATCATGGAGCTACGCCAAGAAGTGCACCAGCTCAATCTGGAGAATCGGCAGCTTAAAGGTAAAGTTACTTTTTTTATTGTGTAATTCAATAGATCTTTTAGATTCACAGACGTAACTAAAACAGTCTGACTTATATCTGTTTATACTCGTAGATTCAAATATTAATTACGGACTCTCTTGTCGACTTAAATGTACAGTATCAACCCTTCTGTCGATCGATTGACACCCGGTCGAGATTGGACTTTCCTCGACCTACTAACTTAGCCGCTGACGTCTTAATCCTCCATCCTGTCGTCCTTTTTTCATCCCTCTGACATACTTTAACCTTTAAGTACCTTCCTTCTAAAATTTTGACACGATCTGACATTCAGCTGTGAAACATGTCCCTTAAACAGAGAGACTAGGCCTATCTGAGACGTCCCTGGTGTCGGTGACAAGCCCGAGGCCGTCAAACGCAGATAGCGAAGCTAACAAAGCAACCAACAGCAACAGCAGCGGCAACAAGTCGCTGATTGTGGAATTATCAACTCAGCTAAGCGACCAAGCCGAGCAGATTCGAAGATTGCGAAGTCAGCTGCAGGATAGCCAGGCTCGAATAGCGCAACTGCAGCAGACGCCCGATGCAACTGCATCAACAGCATCATTAACGCCGACTTCAGCAGCTGTCAATCAATCCCAAAAGCATCAGCGGCAGCCGCAGTCGGCCGACAGTCCGATGGAACAACCAAAGGCAACAAAGTCGCAGCTGCTTAATTCGGAGCTTAGCTTCGTCTCCCAAGCTTCAACGGATCTGGACCTGCGACAGCAGGGTGGCGACACCGATTCTGTGTACTCAGACGATACTCTGCTCTACGTTGAGATGCAGCATCAGCAGCAGCCTCATCAGTACCAGCTTAGTTCGGCTAGTGCCAACACACGTGCAGACGTGAAAAGTGGCATTATCTTAGATTCGTACAAGCAGAGAACAATCGACAAGCTGCTGCAGGACTGAACCAATTTTTCATATATTTTTGTACTTTAGTTTGATCTACACTACTAGAGAGCAGCCATAACTCATAATAGAGTAGTTGTAGACTTCACCCCGCTGGTCGAGGGACGATGTCGCTTTAAGCGTCAAGGTCCCACAGCCCTCCTGCAGATCTTAGCTCTTTTAGGGTGCACAGAGAAAAAAGAGAAGATTCACAGCACAGATAAGAGCGGCTTTTGCCGAAATAATACGAGACTAGAAGTACCAGTAATATAAAAGAAATATTAACAGCTGAAAGTTTTTTAAATAGCTAAGAGTATTTAGATGTCAAATAATGCATCATTTATCATCGCCATTCTAGATTTTTTCTATTAAAAAGTACTTATTAAATTGTAGCCTGAGGCGAATAAAAATAAATAAAACTGTAAGTTGTGCAATGTTTATTTTGATAATGGCTCACGTAGTTTCATCGGTCACTAACCCTTAGCTGATTGTGTCCATAAATAAATACGCTCGTAAACAGGCCAGAATTTCATAAATTTCAATTGCTTTCAAAGAACTTGTAATTTGTATTTCCATAAATTTTGATTTTAGTAAGAAGAGCACGGAAATGAAGAAGTATGAGATGATTTATTGCGTCAAATATCTTAAACATACGATGCTACAGTGTGTGTAAGAAAAATATTATTAAGCGCGCTATTTCACTTATGATAAAATATGAGGGAGAAAATTATTGACAAATACTCGTAATTACTTGAAAAAAAGACAACTTAGCAGTACTTTTTAAGAAGACCCACGCAAAATGGTAAAACATTGTGGTAAGTTCGTAACTAGCATAGTAACAAATTAAAAACGTAGAACAGAAAGGTGAATACTTGTAGCATGGGTGCTAGCTACGTTAAAAATGTAATCGAAAAATAGCTTCTTTTTTTCTAAAAAAATAGGACAACATTTGGTGGCTAGACAGCGCATCTTCTTAGCCTCCTTAACCTTGCAAAATATTTTTTAATAATTGCAAGCTTTTTAACAAATATGAACATGAGTACAGTAATATAATGCAGGGATATATAGGATATGAAAATATATTTCTCTAAATTTACACAAAAAGTACGCTAGCAGGTAAAAACTGAATGCACATGTGATATAAATGACGATTAAGGATGACAATTATTAGGAAGGGACGGCTGCAACTGCATAGCAACTACTTACAGGTTACAACAGCAGTCCTATCGGCAGCACAATAACTGCAAAACATGCAATTAGACACAGAAAATTCAACTGGAGTACAAACTAAATTGCAGAATGATCCATTCCATACGTTAACGGAAGTTAGAGTAACTACTACGAGTAATACGAACAAGATAAAAAATGGAAGTATTAATCAGCAACCAATTAAACAAACTTTATGACGAGCAGGCCGGTTAAGATTTTTTAGTTGATGACGCAGCAACAAGTAGGAAGGAAAGGAATGAAATTATCTTGATTGATAAAAAATTACCTTTTAATTTACAAACTAATAGAAGCTACGAGATTTCACTGAAAACACACGACAATTTTTTTCCATAACTGACTATTCAATTGAAAAAGCGCATCGAACCGACTTGAGCAGAGCTAAGCTCGAACTGACTCAAGCCAACCGCTGCCAGTTGACTAGGCGGCAACGGGTGCAAATCCACCTGCCAAAAGCCGCCACTGTTTGACAATTGGGCAAGCTTTCGACGGCGTAGAGCGGCGGCTGCTCGGGTTGGAGACTTATTTTTCGGCTCATCCTCCTCCTTCACTGACAGCTCCTCGGTAGGACCATCATCACTAGACAAGCTGGCGCGCTTTGTTGCCTTCGAAGTTCGAGTTCGATCAGGACTTTTAACATTCGACTGTTCGAGTTGATTAGACGATTCGTCAATTCTATTTAAAACCACGCTACACGGCTTGATGATGGGTTCCGTGATTTCGATTGGTTTTAATACAACACTGCACGACGAGAGCAAAGCATCAATTGGCAGGGGTTCAAGAACAACGCTGCATTGTTTGATTGTCAATGCAGGCTCGGCAATGGTATCGTTGGCGCTGTCCTTGTCATTTACTTCGATTGTTCGATTTAACAGCTGAGGCAGCCGTTTCTGCTGCCGTTGACGCTTGACAGCTAGACTGTCTTGAATAATTTTGGTAAGTCTCTTCTCACGTCTGGCCCGCAGTACGCGCGACTTGCAGCCCTGATAGGACCAGAAATGGCTATAGCGGCTGCTTAATCTTAGACGATCAATGCGAGCAGAGCCAGTGTAGGTGCTGGCGGCCGGAGCGCGACCAGTTGGAAATCTGCAACCAGGAGCTGCGGCGCAGAATTTCTCGTAGCCATGCGGATCAACAATCTGCTTGGGAAATAGGCCGGGAACTTTGCTGCCTAGCTCGCTAGTGATCCCGACCCGACTAACAGCCAGCATTGGCTGCCAGAACAGCTCGCTATCCGGGCTGATGCAGGCCGATTCTACGCAGTCAATATCAACAGTCCGGCTGCCTGGCCTGATACTCGGAGATTGCTGGACGGCGCAGCGCAAATTTAATCCGGAATGAAAGAAGCTGCGCTCCTGACTGAGCTGCTGCACTGGAGGCGGCGATTTGGTGCTTAAGTAAGGCAATGCCGGTGACAGAGGGCAAACGCTGCGACAGCAGACTAAAAAGTGCTCAACAAGATCCTGTTTAGTTAAAAAGTTCTCTTTGCACAGTCCGCAAGGATAAATTTCTGACACGTTTAGCAGCGACTGCTGCTCCTGGAGAAGCATAATCTGCTCGCACTCCTCTTTCACTTCCTTTGGCAAGGGAAAACGAGAAACAGCCTGACATGGCTGCTGCCTATTTTGTTGCCTCTTTGGTGCTGTTGCTGTTTCTCGTGATTGCTGCTTTTCATTGTTAATTGACTGCAAAGCTTTGTGATGTTTTGCTGCATTTCTTGGCCTCATGGGTTCTTTCTGGGGGAAATTAAAAAATCTGAAATTAGCAAAGATATGATTTTTAGCCTCAAGTTTGCATTTCCAAGAACAAAAAATCTACAAAAATTTTAGCCCACAAAAAATATTGCCATTCATACAACAAAACACCATTTAAGATTGAATAAATAGGCAGTTAACAAAAATTATTCAATACATTGGTATTAAATATTCAGAATTTTGGCTTTGACATTTCTACATCTTGTTTTACTAAAGCAAGCAACTTAACCAATTTTATATAACATTTTTGTTTGATTAAAGTAGAATTGTGGGTTGTATAAACTTTTTTGTTTTATATAGTAGGCAATAAAGGCATCCATCCAATACCAAACTAGAGTCATTTTTTTAATACAATAAGAAATACTAATTCACTTGCATCAAATTGCACATGGTAATAGTGTATATTAGCCAATATATCACTTCATAGTGGCACAAAAAAATAAGTGAATAAGAGAGCAAGTGTATAGAATAATAGAGTAATAAAAGAATATCAGGATATGGTCACAAGTAAAGTAGACAATAAAGGAAGCAATATGAAATAAAAAATATAGGTTATGAAATAAAAAATATTTCTAAAATACATAGGAATTGTTCTGAAACAAACTTTGGGATTTTAATTATCAATTGAGTCCTAAATCAATGGTAATTGGTAATATAGGAAATAAAACATTTGACTTATCTATAGATGTCATCTACCTTTAAATATTTTTGCATATTATATGGCTAGGTTTATCTTTTAAGGTGGGCACACAATGCAAAATTGCATTATATTCTTACTTTTAGGATATGATTTCATAGTTTGAGATGCAATTTTAGAAAAGTCCCAATGAAGTGGTCTTTTTTCTGAAGAATTAAAAAAATCAGGATGCAAAATTGCATCCTATGTTGAATGTCAGAATGTGATTCTTAAAGTCAAGATACTATAGTATCCCTATGTCACAAAATTTGTGACTTACACTTATAAATTTTCAAAGGAATATAAAAATGGTCCTATTACTAGTACTAGCCACCTCTTAGCAATACCTTATTATTGCAATATATTTTAGCAGCTTCATTTTAATCTATCCCAACCTAGCCTGCAACTTAAATTGAAGTTTACAACTTAAGGCAAGGCAATAGGGTATCCATTTTTGGCAGAGTGAATTCATAATAATTAAGCCTAAGAGGCTAAGTGTAAAAAAGCAATGCCTAATTAATAAAATTAGTCTCAGTTACAATATATATAGACATAGCCGCATTCCTTTTGAATTACTTGTTAAACTGTTTTTCTGAACTGCTTCATTTCAAATCAATGTGAAAATTTGGAATTTCAATTGTTAAGGTTGCTTTTTGCACTTAATGAACTGGGGCTGCTTCTGGGATATAGAACTTGTCTGTGGCAAATGTTTAGCTCAGGGGGAGTTAAAGCAGCTTAGGGGAACATGCTTGGGAGTGTCTATGGCCAAAAGAGATAAGCTGGTTCATACATGCCCAACACCTGTCCGACCCATCCGAACCGGATGGGTGAAAGGGCCGCTGGCCAAGGTAAGTTGCAAAATTGTAGATAAAAATGGAAAAAATCAGTGAAAATTGAGGAGGTAAGTTGCAAAAAGGAGGGGGTAAGTTGCAAAAAGGAGGGGGTAAGTCGCAAAAAGAAGGGGGTAGCTAAGTCGCAAAAAGGAGGGGGTAAGTCGCAAAAAGGAGAAGAATTGAGAAGATTAAGGCAAAAGTGGTGCGTGGGACCTTTTTTTTGGTCCTTCAACTTTCGCCCAAAGTAAGTCGCAAAATTTTGCTAAAACTAAGTTGCACTGGACAGGTGAAATTTTTAGGTTGGGCATGTATCAGTATGAGCTGGTTAATGGGAGGGAAGGTATATATTAGCACCTCTTCCGCATTCTGCAAACATGCTCTTAATTTTCTACTGTCAACTAACAAGTCTATTAATATCTGGAAGAATTTCTTTGGCGTGCACCAGCTTCACCCTATCAATGCCTTTGGCCACATGATGTACTGGATTGCCCATTATTGTCCCTGCTGGATTTTGACACGCGATCCCGCAGAATTTGGACACGACATTTGACGCTCATCAGATCATTGTTTCCGATTGTTTCATTCTTTCCCATTGTTCCAATGTTTCCGCATCGAAATGAAACAGAAAAACAGATAACCGAACGATTCGAAAAAATGCCGACATAGCTTAACAATAGCTTGAATTTTCTTACAGTATACACTTTAAAGCTTTAAAATAACTTTCAGACAAATTTACTGTTTACAACGTCGAAATAAAAATAATTTCAACAGACCAGAGTCTTGCATAGCTATTGTCTATGATTTAGAAATGGAAGATACGTTATTTTAGAGAGTATAGGGTCATTCTTATTAGACAGAAAATCACTCAAAAGGCAAAAATTATTTTTAAAAAATATAAATTCTCTTAAATATGGGGAATATACAGTCGCATACCATACCCACGTACTTGAACCCTTACCTGTTTTATATATAAGCCACCGAGCAGTGATTTTGAATTTATGCTATGTAATTGATTGATATAATAACACAGTACATGCCAAAAGGGGAACTTTTGCTAACGCTGTGGCTTATAAATATTTAAAAACTTGAGAAAATTTATTATTACTTTTTTTTAATTTTATTAATATTTTATATCCTTTGATTTTTTTAAAAGTGTTTTTGGTAAGAATTTACTCGCCACAGGTCTCGTCGAGACGTCGAGTCAGCCTTATCATCCTTTATTGCGCATTTATTGGCGATCCTTACACTCCCTTCAATCTACTTACTATCCCGTTGGCACTTTCTACTATAGCGAACTTAATAATAAGTTGATCGTATGAAAAAAAACAAATTTGCTTTGCCTTTAAGTTTGAGTTTATTTACAAAATAAAAGCTTTTGACTGCAAGTGTAAGTTAGCTAGTTTGTTAATATTAGACAAAGCATGAAAAAATTTACTGCTTTATCCGTATTTTTGTTCTTTCTAATTTTCTTTTATTTTGGTCATATGTAATTTTTTATGTTGTATTAAAGCTAATTAGCATCTTACTTCTATCTATAATTCAGATTAAGCCTATCTAAAAATTTGTCATTTAAATTCATATTTTTATGCTTTAATTCCAATTGTAAAAAATCAAGGTGTCCTAAAATTTATTTTGTCAAAACCATAACAAGTCACACTTGCATGCACAAATGTTTTTTTGGTATTCATCTGTGTGATTTTTTCAAAAATGTATTTTTCCATGCACCCTAGCAATATGATCCATCCTATAATACACAAGTTCTATCCTGCTTAAGAGATTTCCTCTATTCTTCCACAATTTTGGACATGAGTTTTAAGGGCAAATATTTTTAAAAGCATTGACTTGGGCATTTAATTAGCAATTAAAATTTAAAAGCTTACAATCTTAGAATTTTGTATAAATTTTTATGTATCTTTTCAATTTTATTACAAACATTTGTTTTTCTTAAGGCTTATTAAAAACTTTTGGAAATAGTAGTAAATGTTAATCTAAGTAGTAAAAGTATTGCATATAATAATCAAGTTTAAATTAATTATTAGATATTGCCTATTACTTCAAAATCCCTATTATTTGAATTAAAGTAAAAAACCTGCAGATACAGATGTTAAAAATGTGGTTACAAAGTGCAACACAACATAAGATTTTTTGCAGTTGCAGGGTATTACTAGGGTGTCATGCCTTGCCTTGCTACTTGCTCCTTGCTGCATGCAATTGCATTGCATTTTATTATAAGTACCACTGTGCAATGCCATGCTGCGCCACTATGCCATGCGACGCCGCCATGCTGCCCTCTCACCACAATATGGCACTGCAGTGCAATGCCCTGGCAATGCCTTGCAATGCAACACCAAAAAGGTCTGAAAATGTGATGGATAATTGGATGCAATTTGGCAACTTATTCCAATAGTAGAGTTCAAAAATCATTCTTCTAAATTTTATTGCCCAGCTGTTTAGTGTTTTCAAATGTCTCAAAAAGATTTTATTAGTTATTAAATAAATCTTCTATAGATTGTTACATTGAATTTTAACTCTGTGGTAACAATTTTTCATTTGGAAAATGTTGAAAAGAATATTTATAGATTTTATCTTACCTAATTCAGATCTTATAATTCCATTTGTAAATGTAAGCCTGGATAAGACTCAAGTACTTAGATAATGGACTCAACTCAAGGTCCCTTGTAAACAAAGCTTTATCTTTTTCTTTCAGCTAAATTTTGTATGAATGGAATAGAAAAGTATATAATTAGGATGGTATAAAATGGCCAAAAATACAAAATAAGATTTTAGTAAGTAAGCAAGAGACCACTTTTCTATAAAAGTATATTTCAAGCAGTTGAATGGTATCAATAGATAATATTTTATCAATAGATATTCATCTTATAGTAATATAATTTTTTTCTTAAAAAGCTAATTTAAATGCCTTAAGCTATTCCATTTAAAGCCAATATTAATTTAATATATTAGCTTTTTACCCTTAATGTATTTTTATCATACTGTACCATGGGATTGATGTACTCGTTTACTAGGTTTTTGTGCCAAAATGCATGGCATGGCATTTATTAGGATCCAGAAGGCCAAAATTACACTATAATTTTGTAAGCCTAGTTCCTAAAAATATTTTATTTTAATTATAAGTACCAAATGACAAGTTATAGTGTTTATTAACAAAAAATCAATAGTTTTAAGTCCAATCCATCAATAAATACATCAATTCTATTTTTGCATTCTATTTTATTATTACATTCTTGCAATATAATATAATTGTAATATTAGTATTCTTATTTTCTATATGACAGGTGAGATTAAAATGCCTAAAGTATCATCATGGCTCCTCACTCCTTATAATTTATAAATTTAAATCTGCATGCTATGCTCCTAAGGATTTAAGAACTAAGACTTAAGATCTTTAAGCCACTAATCAAATAGATAGGTGCCAATCAGCATTCTGATTTCTGATTTGGCACCTAGATTTTTTACCTACAGTGCCAAATGACACCACAATTTTGTTTGAAAACCCAGCTTGTTTAGTTTCTGCATCATTTCTATATCATAGTCAATTTGATAGTTTTTTTACCTCAAGACAATGGTCTAGCTCTCATCTATAGTTCTAATAGTTACATGTAGTTGGCTTAGTTATCTGGTTATAAGCACCAGAATATTGTTATTGGCATCTGAATAGCAAAAATTGCATCTCATATGCACTTATAACTTTATTTTAAGGATGTGGATTCTATTTTAACTAGGATCATTCCAAACATTCATATTATAGATAAAATGGAATACATAATGGCAATTGATAAGTAAGCAAATAAAGGTCAAATTAGTATAATTAAAAGTTTGGTTTTTGAAATGCTTCCATAAAATTTCTCAAATTTTATCCCAAAAATCTAATAAAACTACTTTAAACATCCTATTCATTTTAGAAAACTCAAGATGGCAGACAGTTAAGATATTTCACATTAGAATTTGGTAAGTTCTAGCAGGGTTGGTAAGTAAATAAAACAGTTAGGTAAGTTGATTATCATTAAGGCAGAAAAGTAGCATCACAAATATTTAATACATATAGAATAAATTTTAGATCCTAAAAGTACAGATAAGTAACAATTAAGCTTTCCTTAATTTCAAAGTATTTATCAAAGAAATTTTCTATTCACAAAAAATTTTGCCATAAAATTGCAAGGTTAATAGCCATATAGAGTGCCATTGTTCTAATTTATATATTGCAAATGAAAAAATACTTTAAATAGCTTATTCAAGATAAAGTACATTAAAAACTAATAAGCATCAACTTATGAGCTTATAACTTAGCTTAATTAGATTTTTGTACATAGATTCAAATTTATATTTAAAAAATTTTGTAACTAAAAAAATAGTACAAATACTATTTTTTATCATACATGCACAACTTTGGGAATCACCTGGCCATTTCTAATAGTTGCACACAGGAGTAAGTTGGTATTGAACAGAAAAGCTACCACATGACAGTCATGAACCAATGGCAACTCACTTTTATGTGTAACTATTAGAAATGGCTAGGTGATGCCCAAGGCTGCATTCATGAATGTGTTTTATGCCATTTGATTGTTTGGACTATTGGATTATTTGGAAAAAAATATTTTTGGGTAAGTAATTAGTACTTGGTAAGTAGGTAAGTAAATTGAGATTACATAGTTGTAGTAAAACCTGGTGACAATAATGAATCCATAATCTAGAAAAGCAATGATAAGCTACTAAGTTATTTATTATACCTATCCCTATTTTAGTGTGGGATATATATGTCAAGATATAAAGTCTCCTAGCTTAGCCAATCAAATCAAAATAATATGTAAATTTATTAATTTATAAATGTTCAGCAGAAGGTCCGTCTCTGTCATAATGCTGTCACTAGGCTCTCCCCCCCCTCGCTGTCAACCCTGACGCAATCCAACTTACAGGTAAGTTGCGCTTTCAGAGGAGGAGAAGGTAATCGGTAAATCTTCTATTTTTTCTCTGAGCCCGACGTTAGGCAACAATTGGAAGATTAAAAAAAATCGGAGTCAGAATAAAGTAAGGGTCAATCGGCAAAACAAGTCAGCAAGTCGCTATAGCATTGCCCGGTAAGTGGCAGTCCGGACGTCACCAATCCAACTGCAACTATGACGCAATACCTGCCGCCGAATCTTCTGGCCCTATTCGCGCCGCGCGATCCTCTGCCTTATCTGCCGCCATTGGAGAAGCCTGCTCATTATCGCAGCCTGCCCTATACGGGTGTGGCGCAGTTTCTTAGCGAATTCGAAGATCCCAAGGACACGCCGCCGGCGCCCAAGGTTGAAAGTCGCGACGAACGACGCGAACGTCGCAATAAAGAACGACAGGAGCAGGCGGCTTATAGGCTGGAACAGGTGGGAGCAGTGCGCCATTTATTCCCTTGATGTGCGGCAGTCTCTGAGACTTCCCGATACTTCAGGCAACACTCTTCACTCCTTCCCGATACTTCAGGCAACACTCTCAACCCCTTCACGATACTTCAGGCAACACTGTCCACCCCTTCCCGATACTTCGGGCAACACTCTCCACCCCTTCCCGATACTTCAGGCAACACTCTCAACCCCTTCACGATACTTCAGGCAACACTGTCCACCCCTTCCCGATACTTCAGGCAACACTGTCCACCCCTTCACGATACTTCAGGCAACACTCTCAACCCCTTCCCGATACTTCAGGCAACACTCTCCACCCCTTCCCGATACTTCAGGCAACACTCTCCACCCCTTCCCGATACTTCAGGCAACACTCTCCACCCCTTCCCGATACTTCAGGCAACACTCTTCACTCCTTCCCGATACTTCAGGCAACACTCTTCACTCCTTCCCGATACTTCAGGCAACACTCTCCACCCCTTCACGATACTTCAGGCAACACTCTTCACTCCTTCCCGATACTTCAGGCAACACTGTCCACCCCTTCACGATACTTCAGGCAACACTCTCCACCCCTTCCCGATACTTCAGGCAACACTCTCCACCCCTTCCCGATACTTCAGGCAACACTCTCCACCCCTTCCCGATACTTCAGGCAACACTCTCCACCCCTTCCCGATACTTCAGGCAACACTCTTCACTCCTTCCCGATACTTCAGGCAACACTCTTCACTCCTTCCCGATACTTCAGGCAACACTCTCCACCCCTTCACGATACTTCAGGCAACACTCTTCACTCCTTCCCGATACTTCAGGCAACACTGTCCACCCCTTCACGATACTTCAGGCAACACTCTCCACCCCTTCCCGATACTTCAGGCAACACTCTCCACCCCTTCCCGATACTTCAGGCAACACTCTCAACCCCTTCCCGATACTTCAGGCAACACTCTCAACCCCTTCACGATACTTCAGGCAACACTCTCAACCCCTTCCCGATACTTCAGGCAACACTCTCCACCCCTTCCCGATACTTCAGGCAACACTCTCCACCCCTTCACGATACTTCAGGCAACACTCTTCACTCCTTCCCGATACTTCAGGCAACACTCTTCACTCCTTCCCGATACTTCAGGCAACACTCTCAACCCCTTCCCGATACTTCAGGCAAAAATCTCCATTCCTAATTGAAACTTGCGATCAATCTAATTAAACAAGCAAATTACTCCATCTGTTCTTCGACTTTTTCTACTATTAGTAAAATATAACACGTAATACTGCGCTTGTTTAACGTCAGTATTTCCTGTTTTTTTTCTGCCCGTGCAGGACCTGGCCATGTGGGACCCGCACTCGAATCCCGATGCCACAAGCGATCCATTCAATACTTTATTCGTTGCTCGTATTGATTACGACACCACCGAGGCTAAACTGCGTCGCGAGTTCGAATCCTACGGTCCAATTCGAACTGTTCGAATTGTTGCGGACAAGAAAACTGGTGAGTCATTGTAATCATTGTTGATTTTTCATTTATGAAATCATACGGGTTGATCAACAGTTAGTTTCTTATAAGTTAATGCAAATAAATCGATTGTGGGATTTTAAAACTCGTACATTTGGGTCAACCATGAGATTTTGAACCTGTTTTGGGTAGATCAACCATGAGATTTTGAAACTGGTGTGGGTAGATCAACTATGAGATTGCGAAAATGGTGTGGGTATATCAGCTATGAGATTTCGAGATGGTATGGGTAGATCAACTATGAGATTTTGAATCTCCTATCGGTAGATCATTGATCAGACAAAATAAATTTTGGCCAAAGTTGACAAAATTAGTTTTAGTGAAACGTACTAATTAGATGACGAGGCGTTTTTATTTATAAGCACATGCATAGTTACTCTCACTGTTTACCTCACATAAGCGCCTTCATATTCCCTTCCCCCATCCCCCCGCCCTTGGCAACCAGGCCGACCGCGCGGCTACGCTTTCATCGAATACGAGCAGGACCGCGACATGCACACGGCCTACAAGTACGCCGAGGGCAAAAAGATCGACGGCCGCCGGGTATTAGTGGACGCCGAGCGAGCTCGAACTATTAAAAACTGGCGGCCCAGGCGGCTTGGCGGCGGCCTCGGCTCCACTAGGCGCGGCCCGCCCGAGCAGAATGCCAAATCTGGTCGGGATCGATCGAAGGATCGCGATCGCGATCGGGATCGGGACCGTGGCGGCAAACGGTCCAGATCGCGCAATCGGGACCGGGACCGGGAGCGGGACCGCGATCGTGACAGGAATCGGGACCGGGACCGCGAACGGGACCGGGATCGGGATCGCGACAGGAACCGGGACCGGGACCGGGATCGTGATCGGGACCGATCTCGCCGCGATCGTCACGGCGGTCGCAGTCGGTCGCGCGATCGTCGAAACGGCGATGGGGCGCCAATTCTCGACTACTAAGTGGCTGATTGATTGATTGATTGATTGATTGATTGATTGATTTGTGTTGTGTTTGTCAAACTGAGCGAGCGAGTCGATTGCTGTCAATAAATTTGACACCATTAGCAAACTAACAAAAAACCT
This sequence comes from Macrostomum cliftonense, assembly GCA_950096795.1. NCBI lineage: Eukaryota > Metazoa > Platyhelminthes > Macrostomidae > Macrostomum > Macrostomum cliftonense. The sequence goes on along the minus strand of CATNEM010000095.1, from coordinate 558,553 downwards.
TTGCGTGTGAGTTCCGCGTTTCTACGATTAGTGATGCTCTTAGTGTTTAATTCCTTTTCTTGGAAAATTATGTCAATCATTAGCAAATAAAATAAGTAGAAAAAATTGAGAAAAATGAAATAAAATTAATTTAATTAACTGGTCATGATTTCTTTGACATGGCGGTAGAATTTTATTTGTAATTTATTTTGTTATACTGTTTTTACTGGTTTCCAAGAAGCTATAATAGCAATTAGTTTGTCTTCGTGTTGTCTATAAGCTGTAGCTGTCCTTTGTTGCTTGGTTTCTGCTTTGTTGCCTGATATGTTTCTACTTAATAAAATACTATCTAAAATCCTTAACAATTCGCTGTGTATCATTTCATTTCAATTTTATTCATTTCAATGTTCGACTCTTTAATAAGTCCCAATTCGAGTCCCCGAATTTCGTGTAAAATTAACTTAAAAGTATAATATTAGTGTGAGTGTTGCTGATAATGATATCATGCACCGGTTTTTATTAATTAAATAATAAGGCTAATATATTGGGTTAAATAGTCCCAATGCATCCTGATAAAAATATGTAGTTTTCTGTGTTTTTAACTTGAAAATACTAGCTAAGCTGTGTCAGGCGTCTGTTATAGCGGGTTTTAAATCGCCGATGACTACCTAATTGTCTTTGAATTTACCTACACGGCTTTCTTTGAACTCGCCGCTCCAACCTACCTATCTGTCTTTGAACTTGCCGCTCTTATCTAGCTCGTACCCATCTGTCTTTGAACTTGCCACTCTTACCAACCCATCTGTCTTTGAACTTGCCGCTCTTACCAACCCATCTGTCTTTGAACTTGCCACTCTTACCTTCCTATCTGTCTTTGAACTCGCCGCTCTTACCTACCCATCTGTCTTTGAACTCGCCGCTCTTACCTACCCATCTGTCTTTGAACTCGCCGCCGCAACCTACCCATCTGTCTTTGAATTCGCCGTCCTTATCCATTTATCTTTCTTTGAACTTGCCGCTCTTACCAACCCATCTGTCTTTGAACTCGCCGCCCTTATCCATTTATCCTTCTTTGAACTCGCCGCTCTTACCTACCCATTTGTCTTTGAACTTGCCGCTCCTACCTACCCATCTGTCTTTAAACTTGCCGCTGCAACCTACCCCTCTGTCTTTGAACTCGCCGCCCTTACCCACCCATCTGTCTTTGAACTCGCCGCCGCAACCTACCCATCTGTCTTTGAACTTGCCGCTCTTACCAACCCATCTGTCTTTGAACTCGCCGCCCTTACCAACCCATCTGTCTTTGAACTTGCCGCTCTTACCTATCCATCTGTCTTTGAACTCGCCGCCGCAACCTACCCATCTGTCTTTGAACTCTCCGCTGCAACCTACCCATTTGTCATTGAACTTGCCGCTCCTACCTACCTATCTGTCTTTGAACTTGCCGCTCCTACCTACCCATCTGTCTTTGAACTTGCCGCTCTTACCTACCCATCTGTCTTTGAACTCGCCGCTGCAACCTACCCATCTGTCTTTGAACTCGCCGCCGCAACCTACCCATTTGCTTTGAACTCACCGCTCTTACCCACCCAACTATCTTTGTTATCGATTCGCTTATCTAGCCTTTTATTTCGTCTTTGAAACCGCCGCAGTCTGAAGACCTAATCATAAATCTTAAACGACACTTTTTCAGCGCCAAAAAGCGCGTTAGCCATCGCAGCGTCCTGCTTAGCAGCGGCTCCCTCAGTGCAGGCTTCAGCACCCGTAGCCAATCGCATGGACAAGCACCTATTCAATCTGCGCTTTGCCGCCAAAGATTTAGAACGAAACGCTAAACAATGCGACAAAAATGAGGCTGCCGAGCGAGTCAAACTGCAGCGGGCCATGCAAAAAGGCTGCATGGATGCCGCTCGGATTCACGCGGAAAATTCAATTAGACAGCGAAATCAAGCGCTTAGCTATAGGCGAATGGGCGCTAGAATTGACTCAGTGGCTGCCAGGGTGCAGACTGCCATCACTACCAAACAGGCATGGCTCAGTGTTATTGGTTGTTCGGGGGATTACATAGAGAAGCATCTAGAGATGTGTCTTTTACATCTAGATATGTGTCTTTCACATCTAGAGATGTGTCTTTCACATCTAGAGATGTGTCTTTCACATCTAGAGATGTGTCTTTCACATCTAGAGATGTGTCTTTCACATCTAGAGATGTGTCTTTCACATCTAGAGATGTGTCTTTCACATCTAGAGATGTGTCTTTCACATCTAGAGATGTGTCTTTCACATCTAGAGATGTGTCTTTCACATCTAGAGATGTGTCTTTCACATCTAGAGATGTGTCTTTCACATCTAGAGATGTGTCTTTCACATCTAGAGATGTGTCTTTCACATCTAGAGATGTGTCTTTCACATCTAGAGATGTGTCTTTCACATATAGAGACGTCTATTTCATCTTAAGTTGAGTATTTCTCATCAAGAGATAAGTCTTTCACATCGAAAGATTTCTTTCTCAGCTAGAGTTATTCTCAACCAGTTACGTCTTTTACATCTTAAGATCTGTGATTATCATCTATAGATGCATCTTTTTTAATCTAGAGATGTCTGTAGATATTTACAGATATCAGTGAGTGTAAAATAATACCAGAAGCGAGAAGACACTACATGTAGGCGTGTTAGTAACTTTCTTGAAATTCTTTACGCTTCTGACTTAAAGTACAACCGCCGACTCGCCCAGGTCACCAGCAGCATGTCCGGCGTTGTCAAGGGCATGGAGTCGGCAATGCGCAGCATGAATCTCGAACAAATCTCTAAATTAATGGACAAATTCGAACGAGAATTCGATAATTTGGACGTTCAAACTCGGGTGGTTGACGATACGATGGCCAATACGTCGACTCTGTCAGCGCCGCAGGCTCAGGTCGACTCGTTGATGCAGCAGGCAGCTGATGAGGCGGGCATCGAGATTCGCCAGCAGCTGCCAGATAGCGCCACCTCGGCTGTGGGGGCGTCCACGGCTAGTAGCGAGCAGGTTGGTTGCCGGTCTCCCATTGCTTTGCGGTGTTTATATTTTATCTTCTCTACTAACAGTAGCCTAAACAGAATATTTTATTCTACTTTATTTACCTTTTCAGGACGAACTAACTCAACGCCTAGCCGCGCTGAGGCAAAAATGAATTTTATTCAATTATTTATTTTTTTTAGCATTTCATTTTCGGTCTTTCAATGTTTTGTTTTAATTTGTTTGCTATAGTTTCCACTGACAGAGAAATAAATAAAGATCAATAGGCTTTTATTTTATTTTATTTATAAGTCTTAACCTTAATAAAGTCCATTAAAAAAGTTAGCTGAATTTTTTGTTGAATTTTTTTGTTTTTCACTAAGTCCCACTGTGCAATGCTATACTTATGAATTTTGTTAAACTGACACATCACCGCGATCATTATGCACTTTGTCACGCTGACACATCACCGCGATCATTATGCATTGTGTCACGCTGACACATCACCGCGATCATTATGCACTTTGTCACGCTGACACATCACCGTGATCATTATGCACTTTGTCACGCTGACACATCAACGCGATCATTATGCACTTTGTCACGCTGACACATCACCGCGATCATTATGCACTTTGTCACACTGACACAGCGCGATCATTATGCATTGTGTCACACTGACACATCACCGTGATCATTATGCACTTTGTCACACTGACACATAACCGCGATCATTATGCACTTTGTCACACTGACACAGCGCGATCATTATGCATTGTGTCACACTGACACATCACCGTGATCATTATGCATTGTGTCACACTGTCACATCACCGCGATCATTATGCACTTTGTCACACTGACACATCACCGTGATCATTATGCATTGTGTCACACTGTCACATCACCGCGATCATTATGCACTTTGTCACACTGACACAGCGCGATCATTATGCATTGTGTCACACTGACACATCACCGTGATCATTATGCATTGTGTCACACTGTCACATCACCGCGATCATTATGCACTTTGTCACACTGACACAGCGCGATCATTATGCACTTTGTCACACTGACACATCACCGTGATCATCATGAATTGTCACACTGACACATCACCGCGATCATTATGCACTTTGTCACACTGACACATCACCGCGATCATTATGCATTGTGTCAGACTGACATAACACCATGATCATAATCCATTGTGTCACACTGTCACATCACTGTGATCATTGTGCATTGTGTCACACCGACACATCACCGTGATCATTATGCATTGTGTCAGACTGACATAACACCATGATCATAATCCATTGTGTCACACTGACACATCACCGTGATCATTGTGCATTGTGTCACACTGACACATCACCGTGATCATCATGCATTGTGTCACACTGACACATCACCGTGATCATTATGCATTGTGTCACACTGACACATCACCGTGATCATTATGCATTGTGTCACACTGACACATCACCGTGATCATTATGAATTGTGTCACACTGACACATCACCGTGATCATTATGCATTATGTCACACTGACACATCACCGTGATCATTATGAATTGTGTCACACTGACACATCACCGTGATCATTATTCATTGTGTCACACTGACACATTACCGTGATCATTATGCATTGTGTCACACTGACACATCACCGATTCACCGTGATCATTATGCATTGTCACACTGACACATCACCGTGATCATTATGCATTGTATCACACTGACACATCACCGTGATCATTATGCATTGTCACACTGACACATCACCGTGATCATTATGCATTGTGTCACACTGACACATCACCGTGATCATTATGCATTGTCACACTGACACATCACCGTGATCATTATGAATTGTGTCACACTGACACATCACCGTGATCATTATGCATTGTGTCACACTGACACATCACCGTGATCATTATGCATTGTGTCACACTAACACATTACCGTGATCATTATGCATTGTGTCACACTGACACATCACCGTGATCATTATGCATTGTGTCACACTGACACATCACCGTGATCATTATGAATTATGTCACACTGACACATCACCGTGATCATTATGCATTGTGTCACACTGACACATCACCGTGATCATTATGAATTATGTCACACTGACACATCACCGTGATCATTATGCATTGTGTCACACTGACACATCACCGTGATCATTATGAATTATGTCACACTGACACATCACCGTGATCATTATGCATTGTGTCACACTGACACATCACCGTGATCATTATGAATTGTGTCACACTGACACATCACCGGGATCATTATGCATTGTCACACTGACACATCACCGTGATCATTATGAATTGTGTCACACTGACACATCACCGTGATCATTATGCATTATGTCACACTGACACATCACCGTGATCATTATGAATTGTGTCACACTGACACATCACCGTGATCATTATGAATTATGTCACACTGACACATCACCGTGATCATTATGCATTGTGTCACACTGACACATCACCGTGATCATTATGCATTGTGTCACACTGACACATCACCGTGATCATTATGAATTGTGTCACACTGACACATCACCGTGATCATTATGAATTATGTCACACTGACACATCACCGTGATCATTATGCATTGTGTCACACTGACACATCACCGTGATCATTATGCATTGTGTCACACTGACACATCACCGGGATCATTATGCATTGTCACACTGACACATCACCGTGATCATTATGAATTGTGTCACACTGACACATCACCGTGATCATTATGCATTATGTCACACTGACACATCACCGTGATCATTATGAATTGTGTCACACTGACACATCACCGTGATCATTATGAATTATGTCACACTGACACATCACCGTGATCATTATGCATTGTGTCACACTGACACATCACCGTGATCATTATGCATTGTGTCACACTGACACATCACCGTGATCATTATGAATTATGTCACAAAACGTCACAGGCAGCAGAATTTCATCTAGTCAGCAATCACAGGCACCCTGAGCCTCGCAAACGCTTCAATTACGGAGATATCTATGCGACGCAAAGAAAAGCGACTGCCCGACCCCCCTAAGAGTTGCTCGTCTGTTTCGGCTCGTTAGCATAATAATTGCTACAATTCTGCGAAAAATGCAATAACATTTTGGGAACGTTTTGCTGCCTGCTGGCACCGAAGAAAAATATAATATTATCGATGCGCATTTTTTCTGGCCTCATGAATTCCTTGGGCGCGGCCGCTGCCACTGCTGAGATTCGGCTCGAAGTTTTAATTATTTTTTTTTTTTTAAAAACGAAAGCGCAATGCACAACCCTCGCTAATTAGGCAGCACTTTGCCCTGCTGCTGCCCGTCTCAAATTGTTGCCATTTTTTTCTCTATAAGTATTCAAGAAAATTGAACGTTGAGCTTATTTTTGGGGGTTGGTTTGGTTGGAGAGAGCCTTCCCCAGTGCAGGTTAGATTTAACTTATATAAATTCAACGATAACGGTAATGGAAATTTCTCCGAGCCTAAGAGGCTGTGTATCGACTAGTTGTAAAGCTGATTTGTTGTTTTTGTTACTATGGCAACCGTTACGTAAATTCTGATTGATAGGTAAGTGGCTTGAGTTTTTTTGTTTTTTTTGACTAAACTAACAAATTTTCCCGCACCAAAAGAGCAGCAATGAAACATAAACTGCCTTTGATCTTCTTGGCTGGTCTTCTGAACTGTCACTTTCACCCTGTGATGCTGGCCCACCTTTGTCTGTCATCTGTCTGTCTTTGTCTGATAGATTTTTTTGCGTGCATTTGGATCAACAAAATAGCATTCAGATTGGCTCTTAATCCTTGGCAACAAAGTTAAAAGATCGGGATTTATTCCATTGATGATAACTCGCTGCGTCCATTTGTCCCTATTTTTTTATAGTTTTTTTCCTTCTGTAGCTACAGCTTAGATCTGCTTTTGCAGTGTGCGGCCTTTGTGTAATTGAGAAGCGTTGTGACTGGCGTGTGAGTTTGGGCTGCTTGGATGCATGTTGATCGTGACAGCCCGGCTTACATCTATTGCCTGCCAGATATTTTACTGACCAAATATGTCTACAAATGCCGCTCCTTTGATCTAAAGGGCTAACGGGTGGGCCGCATGGATACCGAGCGAATTCATTAATCCAAGCAGAAATAAATCTGCCTGAGCGTATTGTGCTCAGGATCAACCTGACTGAAATTGCGTTGTGAGAACCTCAACAGTTGACAAAGGATGGGGGAAGACAAAGCGATCTTAGTTGTGAGGCATTGACTGACTGACACACGCTGCGATTTTTCTCTAGCTGTTCATAAGGCAAATTTGTTCTGCTTTCTCGGAAACATCATTGTACTGACTTTCTTGCTTAGAGTAATATAAATTCTGCGTTTATGGCTAGCTAGAAAATTTAGAGTTTGCCTTATTTACGACTTGTGTTAGATTTCGGCTGGTTTCTTTCGATCTATTCGATCTATCGCAGATTTATCGTTAAAACAGTTTAAAGGATAACGGAAGAAAAACATAGATTTATAATGATAAAAGGTGGTTCAGGATGATGACAGGTGATTTAGGATGATATCGGGTGATTTAGGATCGTATCGGGTGATTTTTGACGATAACAGGTGATTATTGATGATAACAGTTAATGTTGAATAATGACAGGTGATGTAGGAAGATAACAGGTGACGATGATGTTATGATAACAGGTGATTAAGGATAATAACAGGTGATGTAGGATGAAAACAGGTGATAAAAGATAAGATAACAGTTAATGTAGAATGATGACAGGTGATAATCAAGGATGATAACAGGTGATGTAGGATGAAAACAGGTGATAATGATGTTATGATAACAGGTGATGTAGGATGAAAACAGGTGATGATGATGTTATGATAACAGGTGATGTAGGATGAAAACAGGTGATGATGATGTTATGATAACAGGTGATGTAGGATGAAAACAGGTGATGATGATGTTATGATAACAGGTGATGTAGGATGAAAACAGGTGATGATGATGTTATGATAACAGGTGATGTAGGATGAAAACAGGTGATGATGATGTTATGATAACAGGTGATGTAGGATGAAAACAGGTGATGATGATGTTATGATAACAGGTGATTAAGGATGATAACAGGTGATGTTATCCTAAATAATGTTAGTGATAACGTTCACAAATTAATAGATCTATAAATTCAAATTGAAATGTAGAAAAAGAGCAATTAATTGTTGATAGAAATACGTTCTTTATTGTTGTAAATCGCCAAGCGAAATTCGCCTCGTGAATAATGAATCAGTGATGAACAAGGAGTAAACTGCAGGCTTGGCATTTGAGAACACTCGCGGCCTATTCTTGGCTAGAGCGGTCTCAAATCTCCAATTAAAGGAAATCTTGCATGCCGCATGATTCCTGGGCGCAGCTTCCCACACCAGGGGGTTTTGGGGTAGCTTAAGTGTCCAGGCCTACCATTATCCTCGTGCTGCTCACGGCATGTGTGTGTGTGTGTGTTTTGTGAGCTTGCCTCTTCTTTCTTCCATTGTTACCTAATGATCAGCCTCTTCCAACAGTGCAGCAGAAGAACTGGGATTTAAGGGCTGCAATCAATTAATTCCCTGCGTGGCGAACGCTCAGAATGCCTGAGCTCGCACTGGAGAGCTCCAATTAGTTTTTTTCCCCTATTCACTTTCTCATTTTTACCTGCTCGATTCGAAGAAAAATACAAAAAACACACACAAAAAGAAATCTTAGTCACTCACTCTCACTTAAGGAGCCACGCGTTCTGAGTCGGTTATAACAAGACGCACTAGGAGAATTTCAACAATTCAGTTACGCAATCGCTACGAAGACCTACTCTATCTTGAATGATGAAAATTATTTGTTAATCCTAAGGATCAAGTGTCGATACAGTTACAGAACCGTTCCTTGTAAAGTTATAATTCTCCGTGTGATTATTTTGGTGACTTTTCTCATTGTTAAAAAAATATATGATTGACTTCAACTGGTGGGCTCTTTGCAACTCTAACTTTAACTTAAGCAAGTCTTTCAGTATGGGTCTTTTAGCAAACCATTTATATAATCCGCTCGAGAGATTAGCAATCCATTCCGTCAACTCGATAGATTAGCAATCCATTCTAATCAAATCGATAGATTAGCAATCCATTCTAATCAAATCGATAGATTAGCAATCCATTCTAATCAAATCGATAGATTAGCAATCCATTCTAATTAAATCGATAGATTAGCAATCCATTCTAATCAACTCGATAGATTAGCAATCTAGTCTAATCAACTCGATAGATTAGCAATCTATTTTAATCAACTTCGATAGATTAGCAATCCATTCCGATTAATAGCAAAGTTAAGTTACCCCTCAAGACTGTAATACTTTGCTGAATGTAAATTACAAGCTTTAGTAAATATTTTTTAAGCCAATTGTTAATCCAGTTGATGGTTAAGCTATTATGATCCGTCATCTAGATTGACAATTCATAATCATATTTTTGATGCTCAGCAGTAGTAGTAGCAGCAGCAGCCACACATTGCATTAACAGCCATTAGCTCGTTTGAAAAAAACTGTATATACGCTCGTATTTATAAGATTCCATTATCAAAGTCAAAGTGGCCTTACCTTACGCCGGTGCAGGATGGAGGGGGCTTTTGATTCCAAATCATTGCGTGACAAAAGGAGCGCATTTCTCTATATTATCAGAAGGCAGACATAAGAACTCACTGATGGGTTTTCTTGCATTCTTGAGTAAAATCACTCCCCTTCCCTCTATGGGGGCAGCGATGAAATGGGCATGCAAAATTCGGTTCCTTTTTTGTCTTTTAAAAAACCCGATAGGTCAAAGGCCGACCCAAATTCATTCGTGACCAGGTGGCTTAGAGCGGAATCAAATAGTATTTAGACTCTGCTTATGCTTAACATGACTTCAGATTTTGCTTCCATTAAGAAGAAATGAGCAGCAACAGAACAGGCAGCGCGTTAACAAAAGAAGCTGGTTTTACAGCTCTAAGATGCATAAAAATCTCACTGGATTGTTCACGGGGCGTTGCCAGGATTTCTGATTTCAAGTGGGAGCATTCTTTAAAGGGGGCGCCAAGGCTACTGGCAAGGGGGCGCCAAAGCTACTGGCAAGGGGGCGCCAAAGCTACTGGTAAGGGGGCGCCAAAGCTACTGGCAAGGGGGCGCCAAAGCTACTGGTAAGGGGGGCGCCAAAGCTACTGGCAAGGGGACGCCAAAGCTACTGGTAAGGGGGCGCCAAAGCTACTGGTAAGGGGACGCCAAAGCTACTGGTAAGGGGGGCGCCAAAGCTACTGGTAAGGGGACGCCAAAGCTACTGGTAAGGGGGCGCCAAAGCTTCTGTCAAGGGGGCGCCAAAGCTACTGGCAAGGGGGCGCCAAAGCTACTGGTAAGGGGGGCGCCAAAGCTACTGGCAAGGGGGCGCCAAAGCTACTGGTAAGGGGGCGCCAAAGCTACTGGTAAGGGGGGCGCCAAAGCTACTGGCAAGGGGGCGCCAAAGCTACTGGTAAGGGGACGCCAAAGCTACTGGTAAGGGGGGCGCCAAAGCTACTGGCAAGGGGGCGCCAAAGCTACTGTCAAGGGGACACCAAAGCTACTGGTAAGGGGGGCGCCAAAGCTACTGGCAAGGGGGCGCCAAAGCTACTGTCAAGGGGACGCCAAAGCTACTGGTAAGGGGGCGCCAAAGCTACTGGTAAGGGGACGCCAAAGCTACTGGTAAGGGGGGCGCCAAAGCTACTGGCAAGGGGGCGCCAAAGCTACTGGTAAGGGGGGCGCCAAAGCTACTGGCAAGGGGACGCCAAAGCTACTGGTAAGGGGGCGCCAAAGCTACTGGCAAGGGGGCGCCAAAGCTACTGGTAAGGGGGCGCCAAAGCTACTGGTAAGGGGGGCGCCAAAGCTACTGGCAAGGGGGCGCCAAAGCTACTGGTAAGGGGACGCCAAAGCTACTGGTAAGGGGGGCGCCAAAGCTACTGGCAAGGGGGCGCCAAAGCTACTGGTAAGGGGGGCGCCAAAGCTACTGGCAAGGGGGCGCCAAAGCTACTGGTAAGGGGGCGCCAAAGCTACTGGCAAGGGGGCGCCAAAGCTACTGGTAAGGGGACGCCAAAGCTACTGGTAAGGGGGGCGCCAAAGCTACTGGCAAGGGGGCGCCAAAGCTACTGTCAAGGGGACGCCAAAGCTACTGGTAAGGGGGCGCCAAAGCTACTGGCAAGGGGGCGCCAAAGCTACTGGCAAGGGGGCGCCAAAGCTACTGGTAAGGGGGCGCCAAAGCTACTGGCAAGGGGGCGCCAAAGCTACTGGTAAGGGGGGCGCCAAAGCTACTGGCAAGGGGACGCCAAAGCTACTGGTAAGGGGGCGCCAAAGCTACTGGTAAGGGGACGCCAAAGCTACTGGTAAGGGGGGCGCCAAAGCTACTGGCAAGGGGGCGCCAAAGCTACTGGTAAGGGGGGCGCCAAAGCTACTGGCAAGGGGGCGCCAAAGCTACTGGTAAGGGGGCGCCAAAGCTACTGGTAAGGGGGCGCCAAAGCTACTGGCAAGGGGGCGCCAAAGCTACTGGTAAGGGGGCGCCAAAGCTACTGGTAAGGGGGGCGCCAAAGCTACTGGCAAGGGGGCGCCAAAGCTACTGGTAAGGGGGCGCCAAAGCTACTGGTAAGGGGGGCGCCAAAGCTACTGGCAAGGGGGCGCCAAAGCTACTGGCAATTTGAGGGCGCCAAAGCTACTGGCAATTTGAGGGCGCCAAAGCTACTGGCAATTTGAGGGCACCAAAGCTACTGGCAAAGGGGGCGCCAAAGCTACTGTGCGGAGTCATAAAACAACACTTATCCGAAATGTCATTTTATTAACTTTTTACAGCTATTGCTTTATTTGTTTAATCACAGTGTATTGCAATACTAATCTATTTTACATACAACAGCCACTACTGCTGCTTGTCACCATTCGCGCATAGCAACTAAAAACCCTTTAGAATCTTTTTTATTAACAATTATAAAATTTCGTTTTTGGTTCCGCTTAGCTGGTTTTCAACAAGTTCACGCGCAAAAAAAATATTTTGTTGTTTGCGCAATCCTTAAGGGATTAATGTTGAGAGAATGGGGTGGCAACTTAGCAACACAGCGGACATCTTCACGCCCAGTTGATTAAGAAGAGATACATGCAATATTTAGTAATAGGAAATAGGCTTGTCCAATTATCCATTTTTTTTCTTTCAACGGTCATGAGCTTCTTTGGCAACCCAACTGTTACTGAGATTTGTTATAATAGAAGATCTTGGATTTCTTCTGATTCGAACTGAAGACAGTGTGGCGGCCCAAAACGGGGTGTCGTATTACGGGGGGCCTATTTTATAATTCTTGCATGCGGGCAGTGGGCAGCCCGCTCTGCGTGCACGGCTGGGTCACTGGCAGTATCAGATTTTTTGCACACTAATCCTCATTAGTGGGGTTCCCAGCCAGTATCAATGGCGACAAGGCGCAATAACGAGCCATATAATATATATTTTTCTTCGTTTGGAGCTGCTTCTCAGGTGTCAAGGAGGGCATCTAGATCCTTTGCGTTTCGTGGAGTATGCACAGGAGTTGTTTGGTCATGTGTTGTTGAACAAAAATCTACCACCACCCCAACGCATCCGAGATTCCAGCAGATCCGGGATACTGATTTCTCCTTTATGTCCGAACTCGCCGCGCCGGCTTATTTTTTTTTGTTGCCCGTTTGAAAGAAGACGCATAGCGGAGGAGAAGAGAGACAGACGCTTGTCATATTCAACGGGTCAAAAAAACACGCGCACAACCTCCCCCCAGCGCTCCTAATGAGAGGTTGCTCACCTTCTATTCCTGGCCATCAAGCTATGGAATGCTGTCGTCCCATTTCAGCCTTCTCAAACCCCCTGTCTCTCTCTCTCTCTCTCTCTGTCGCCTTTTATCCCCTTTATCTCTTAGTCAGTTAGCTCCTCATTCCTGATGGAGCTGCTGATGGGCCTTTAGTCTGTCTGATGCATTTCGAGTGCCTCCGTGTCTCTGTGTGTGTGTGTGTGTGTGTTTGTTTTTTTCTGCCTGCTTGCAGATTAACGCATTTGCAGCTGCCGCCGCCCCCCGTCCCATCAGCGCCCGATTGCTAATCTGCTTACAGCGAGCCGCATGGCCAGCTCCGCTATTGGAGGAGTCCAAGAGGCCGGGGTGAAGATGCAGGAGGCAACTGGATAGCCTTGTCTGAATGCAGTCGGCTTTGTCTTTTAGCTTCTCGTCTTTGCTTTTTCTTAAGGTCTATCTTTCTGCTTGCCTGTATGTCAGACTGTCCGTCTGTGTATTGGCTGACATGTAATTTTTCGGGTGTTATTGCAATAATTTGGGGGGCTCTCGGCATTTTGAACTTTCGGTCCGTGGAAGATTCTGTATTGGGAAGATTCAGTGTTGGGATAATTCTGTGTTGAGAAGATTCAGTGTTAAGAAGTTTCGATGTTGGGAAGATTCAGTGTTGGGAAGTTTCGATGTTGGGAAGATTCAGTGTTGGGAAGTT
>CATNEM010000095.1:470000-542500 GCA_950096795.1 Macrostomum cliftonense | reverse complement strand
TAAAAAAATCGGTCCGTAAAAATTGGACAGCATGCAGGTCGACCGCTTTTAAGAATCCCCGCACCAGCGGTAAATCCCCTTAACTTTCAACCACTCTGCTAGCCTCTTCTAGAAGCCGCCCCCGTTCCCCCCAAAACCCTCATCTCATTCCACTTGCTTTTGCAGCCTGCGAACTGCCGGCTCAGATTCGAGCAAAAGTTTCGTGATCTCCAAAGTGGAATTCGGGAGCTTTCTCTAAAGCTTTCCCTGCATGGCAAGTCTCTTCTGTTCCCTGTTCCCACTCTCCTCTCGCGCGCCCTCACTTTTCCCTCTGCGATAATCGATTCCCGAGCTGCTTCTGGCCGTTGCAAAATCTTTCGTCACTCGAGTTTTATTGGGGTGGGGGCGAGGAGAAGAGGAAGAGAAGGCGGCGGCGGAGGCGGCAGCGGCAGCGGCAGCGGCGGCGGCTGCAACTTGTGATGTGGGCATCGGCCTTCGCCCTGCGCTAAGAGCGATGGGGTGGTGGGCTCACCTGGGCTATTTATGCCGGCTCGAGAAGAGCAGGACTCGATGCTAAAGTGGTGGAGTTTGGTTGAAGAAGCTCGGAAAAGAAATTGAAGAACTAAAGGGGGGCGTGGCCGCTGCAGTGTGGGGCGGAGTCCGAGCATATCCCCTTTTTTTTCTCTTTCTCTCACGGTCTTCTTCTTTCGGCAAGAGAGAGAGCCGTCTCTGAGAGCGTCGGCAGGTGATTGCTGTGAGGCTATTAGAGGGTCGCTTTGCTCCGTTTTAATTTCTTCTTTAGCGGGCCTTTCACCTTTCAGAAAAATCACGTAGAACCAGGCCTATCCACAGGAGCTCCAGCTCAAGTCTAAATAAACTCGAGTTGGTCTTCAAACCTTCGGTATGCAGAACTTCGAACCCCCAATTCAAAGATTTGGCACGTTCTCAATGAACGAACTAATTTTCACTAGTAAGAATGATGAGGTTCTTTGCTTCCTGGACTTGCACAAATATAAATATTGTAACCTTCTATCAATCATTGGAGTATCTGACAGAGCTATGCAACCAACGTCCCATCTCTATACACGTGTCAGCTGTTCTGCTTAATTTTCCATCCCATTTTTTTACGAATGGCAGTGGAACAATTTTTTTATGTTCAGTTGAAACTTATAATTATTTTTTCATGATTGCCCGTGTCGCTTTGATCTGTATATCGAGAGAATTTTTTAAAGCGGAAATCTGCTTTTTTACATCTCAAACCAAATATTTACAAATAAGTCCAGAAAATCCATCACACGCCCTTACGTTTCAAACATTTTTTTTCACTCATTTTAAAGCACAAAGAGTTTTCAACTTAGAGAAAAATCTCTTGGACTAATAGAAATAAAACTTATGACACAATGGGGTTCCTACTCGGGCCTGAGCCCCTTCCCACTGCCTGGCAGCTGATTTTGAATTGTCTCGAATCCCCGACTTTTCCCTTTCTGCTCCTAATAGAAGAGAGGTTGAACGTAAAAAAAGCAGGTGGAATTCCCGAATATAGTAAAAAAATGAAACACCAAGATTTTAGTTTCGATTGCTACATTTTGAGTCGAAGTGTTTTCCCCCATTTTGGCTAACGGTTTGAAGCAATTGCTAATCATGAGATATGGACTAAAATCTACGCGCATGCAGACAACATCTGCAACACTTGTTGGCTTTGCAGCCAAAGGAATCAAAGAAGATCCCGGAACGACGATCCATGATTTTCCGCCCCCAACAAAAAAGCAGACCCGCACAGAGCACGTCTGAAGCACAGATTCTGGACAAAAGATTTTGTTAAAAATATAAAGAACTACGTCGTCCGATTTTATCTATTCGGGAAACAAAATAAATCGAAAAATTTTGTAGCTTCATAAAATATTTTACGCAACATATCGGGGGAATTTGTAGATCATAAATATTATACTGTCATCATTAATCCCTCTTAGAGAAGTGTGTCAACAGAAGCAGAAAAGAATGGCCTCTTCACTCAGTGTAAATTCTTCAATCTTCAATCGCTGCATTTGGTCTTCTTTTGCTTATGTGGAGAACGTGCAAAAATGCTACTTTTTGCAACAAATTGTTACTTAATATTGCAACGATTCGCTTTGCATTACTGGAAGTTGAGTCCCTGCAACACGTCTTGAAGAAAAAAAACTAAGCCCAACTGAGCCCTGATGTCGCATTCCCAAGCAAGGATCTCGCTAGCTCACAAGCAAGCAGTCTTACATTGTCAACTCTTAATCAAACAGTTCTCCCCAGTCTCCGGCGCCAGCGATGGGGCTATCAGATTCCCAAGATCCCAGCAGGACTAAGGAACTAAGACTGAGGACAGTTTTGAATGTCGTTGAGATGCTCAAGTTGAATCAACCTATCGATAATATTAGCTGTAATGAGCAGCAGTCAATAGCTGGGTAAGGGGGCATGCAGATTCCAGACAAACAGAGATTTCATAGGCGTGTCGAGTTACCAATTCCCATCTTTTTGTCAGCGAGCTCCCAATTCAACTGAATGCATTCAATTGTCTTAAAAGGAAGTCAAATTTGCTCTGCAAGGTGCGGGCAATATGGGGACTGCAGCCTGGAAGAAGTTTGTTGCTCACGGCTTTTCAGTTTGCTCAAAGAGGGTATCAAATGCCATCCGAGGTTTTTGCATTCAATTGTCTTCGCTGTGCCTTCTATACGAGCGTAGATGTGAATAAGACTTTGCTTCAGTAGTTTTCAATGATTTTGTTGCTGGTTTTTTGCGGCTTATAGCTTGGAGAGATGCAGAGGCTTTTCGATTTCTTCCTGGGTTGTCTTCTTCATTTCCCGGAGATCATTATAACAGCTCATTGTTCTTCTATGAGATGCTTTTGAGTGTGTGTTTTTTTCCGGGAATTTTTCATCTATGAAGCCACGGAGGAGAGCTCGTAGAGATCAGGCGGGGGGACTGGGTGGACAAACGATCATTACGGATGAGAGTTTTGCAACTTTTTTTGCTGCCTCTGTGTTTTCCTCTCTATTTCCTTCTCAAGAAAGTGGCGTGCGCGGGAAACCAAGTGGAAGAAGACTCAACCCCCGATTCCCCATCTCTTCGTCTTCCTCATCTGTCTTCATCAACTTCTTGTCGGACGCAAGATTGAGAAAAGCTGCGGGGGGCTTGGGGGGGCTGAATTCCAGCCATTCCAGGCCAATTAATGCGCCTACTCGGATCTCATTTTCTAAGAAACAAAGGAAACCTAATCGGTGCCTCTGTTCTCGTTCTCGTCAATTCTTCTTTTTTCATGAATGAATGAAACCGATGAGGCATGGTTGTGAGGAATTAGGATTCGCGGAGTTTATGAAACAGTTTTGTCTGGAACGGTGACTCTGGTCGGTATGGAGTTGGGACAAAAATATTGAGAGTTCTACATCCTTGATGTTCTACAGTTACCATTAGAGAAGCTAAGACACATCTCAAAAAACAGTCAAGGGAGAATTAATTTAGGATATAGTAGGCCGAGTCTTTAAGTCGTTAAGTCTGTTCCATGAAGCTCCGTTTAACTTCCTTTTTAATCCTCTCTTTGATAGCAGCCACTCCAGACTCCCCCCTCATTGCATTCTACCACACCGAGACCCAAGTTTCCAATTTTCGCCCCATCCAGCTAATTCTCAATTCGATTTTCCAGCAAAAAAGGAATTCCCTAACTAAGTTACTTCCGCCTGTCGGGTCCTCTTGTTACAGCCTACCTGAGCTGAAAAAAATACGATTTTTTCCCACCCGGAGCTGTCCCCGTCTCTCCTGGGATTGCCGAAAAGGTTGCGCGCTTTGAGGAAAATTAATGGCCGCGAACGGGCCCGACAGAGATTGATGCGGCATCTTGAGAAATCCGTTTCGAAAGCTTCTCGGATACTTGCATGTTAAAAGTGGTGACATTTAACTCCTCACCGACCTCCCCTTCCCGCCCGTCTGCCAGGATTTCGGGAAATGTCGGACTCACCAGCCCAGCAGCAACAGCAGCCTCTGTGCTCCCTTAATAGCGGCTGTTACTATGACAACGCAGCGACGCCGCTAACTGTTCAATCGTGTTCATCGTCGGCCACTTCAAGGCGCAAGCCGGCCAAGCCGCAGCGAAGCCCAACCGACAATGTCCAGGAGGCCGACGAAGGCGACATCAAACGGCCAAGGACCCAGTCGCCGCCGCCGCCGCCGCCGCCGCCGCCGCCGCCGTTGCAGCCTCATCCGCTGATGATGCCATTCTGGGCGATGCCGGCTTCGACCTCCGAGAGGCCGCTGGATCTCAGCGTTGGCGCACAGCGTCAAGCCGACGTTGCCGCGCCGTTGGATCTGTCAACCAACGAGGAGGAAGATGAGGATCAGCGGCACAGTCCTGTCGAGGAGAATTTCCGGCGCGGGATCACTGCCGAGGACGAAGATGACGACCGTGAGGAAGCGAAGTCAAGAAATCGGGCAGAAACCTCGGCCGAAGCCGCTGACGCCGCCGCCGCAGCCGACGCAGTCGATAGCGACGCGGACTCGGACGATTTCATCGACTCAAGCGGCTGCAAGAGCGGCGGAGGCTGCGGCGGCGTCGGCGGCGTCGGTAGCAGCGGCAACGGCGCAGGCGGCGGCCGACAGCCCGTGACGTCGTGCCACCAGTGCCGCCAGACCTTCCTGTGCCTCCGCGACCTGAACGGCCACTTCGAGAAGGCGCACCTCAACTCGCTCATGTCCGAGTTCGACAACACCAAGTCCTGGAAGTCCTCCGCCGTCGATAACAAGGAGCTCAACGTCGAGGCGACCATGGTACGTCTGGAGAACGGCGACACGATCGGGTTCAAGTGCCCGGAGTGCGACTACTTTGCCAAATGGCCGACCGAGCTGCAGAAGCACATCATGGTGCACTCGAACGCCAGGCCGCACGTGTGCGTCGTCTGCGGCTGCACCTACAAGTGGAAGTGGGACCTCGGCCGGCACTTCGACAAGTCGCACGAGTCCGGCGAGATGCCCAATCCGTATAAGAAGAATACCGTCAAGCCGACGACGGTTGGCGCCTCCTTGACGCTACCGCAGTCGCAGACACAGCAGCCGCAGCCTCAGCAGCCGCAGCAGCAGAGCCAGCTGCCTAACCAGCAGTTCTCCATCGAATCGCTGCGACACTCCAGCATGATGTTTCCGCCGTCTTTCTCGCCGAAGACGCCAGTTTTGCCGCCTCACCAAACGTTGTCGCGGCAGCCACCTCCGCTACCGCTGCCAGCATCACCCACATCGCAGTCGCAGCCTCTGCCGCCAGCACCGCGGTCAATATTTCCGCCTTCGCCGCAGTCTCTAAAGCGGCAATCTGGACCCTCAACAAGTTCGCCTTCAGCAGCAGCCAATGCTTCTGCAGCAGCAGCTGCCGCCGCCGCGGCCGCGGCCAAGCTGATGGCCTTCTATAACCACGGCTGCTTCGGCCAGATGGCGCAACAGCTGGCGCTGGCTCGCCATCCGCTGTTTGCCAGCCACCACAGTCTCGCTCACCAGGCTGACGAATGGCTGTCGCGACTGCGGCCTCCAGTGCTGCCGCCGCCGCCGCCTCCCCCGCCGCCACTGCCCCCGCATCCGCTGCCCCACTCGGCGGCTCTTCCGCCATCTCTGCCGCTGCCCCCGCCGGCTCTGCCACAGCCGCCTCCTCCGCCACCGCCTCCACCGCCGCCGCCGCCAACGCCGCCGCCTACGAGAACTGGTAGCGCCATGATGCCGACCTCCCCGCAGACTTTCCATCACAGGGAAGCAGTCTCCGCCAAGTCCAGCAGCTCCAACAGCGGCGGCGGAGGCGGCGGCGCTGGCGGTAACCGTCGGGTCTCCTCGTCGTCCACGACCGGCGCCGTATCCAAGGACGACAGCGCCGAGACGTTGCCGTACGCCTGCCCGATCTGCGGCGCCAAGGCGCGCTGGAAATCCGAGCTAAAATCCCACCTGATCAATCACAGCAATTTCAAGCCGTTCCGCTGCAAATTCTGCAGCTACCGCAGCAAGTGGAAGTGGGACGTCGTTAAACACCTGAAACGCTGCACCGGCAAGCGGGCGGCTTTTGCCGATTTCGACAACTGCGAAACCGACTCGGTGGATTGCGGCGGCAACAACAACAACACCAGCAACAAGGAGATTCAGGCGTTTGTTCTGTACGACCCGCCGGACCCGGAGCTGTACAGCAACGAGGCCGAGGCCATTCTGTACGCTGACGACAACCCCCCGCCGGCTAGGCAGCAGCGAGGCGAGGATGCCAATCAACTACTCAGTGTAAGATGCTCCTCCCATTCAGGATTAGTGGAAATCTTGTAGAATCTCGAGTCTTCTTCCCGATAGATCCAATAGCCAAATATTTTTATATTTGATTGCTAATCTTAATTCTCTGGTCTTAGATTCTTAATCTTGCCTTTCAAATCTTGAATCCCTAATCTTACCTCCCTAATCTTAGATCGCTTATCGAAAATCTTTAATTTTACATTCATAATTTTACTTTCTTGATCTTAGATCCCAAACTCTTAGATCCCAAATCTTGAACCCCTAATCTGACATCTCTAATCTTGCATCCTCGATCTTTGATTCAAAATCTTGGATCCCTAATCTTAAATCCCTAATCTGACATCCCTTTAGATCCCAAATCTTAGATCCGAAATCTTGGATCCCTAATCTTAAATCCCTAATCTGACATCCCTTTAGATCCCAAATCTTAGATCCGAAATCTTGGATCCCTAATCTTAAATCCCTAATCTGGCATCCCTTTAGATCCCAAATCTCAGATCCCAAATCTTAGATCCCAAATCTTGGATCCCAAATCTTGGATTCCGAATCTTGAATCCCAAATCCTGGATCCCAAATCTTAGATCCCAAATCTTAGATCCCAAATCTTAGATCCCAAATCTTAGATCCCAAATCTTAGATCCCCAATCTTAGATCGCTAATATTACGCTCGTAGATCACTAGTCTTACATCCTTGATCTTAGATCCCAAATTTTGGACCCCATATCTGAGATCTCAAATCTTAAATCCCAAATCTCATATCTTTGATCCCTAATCTTACACCCGAAATTTTAGATCCCTAATCTTCAATTTTAGACACCTATATAGCACTCCCATATCTAATTAATCCCCATAATCTCAACCCGCGATATTTCAGCGCCGTCCATCCCCAGCCGCATCGGCGACGAGCACAAAGCTGCGTCTGCTGCCCTGCGGACAGTGCGGCCACATCGCCAAGAGCGGCGCCGACCTAGCTGGCCACATTCGAATGGCGCACCAGCGGGGCCACCAGCTCGGGACATCCGGGTGCAACAAGATTAGCGAAGGGGTGGCCTGATGTGGGCGCGTTTGGCGCTCCAAGACTTAAAAACTCGATATTCATTATCAAACACTTGAAGTGTTGCAAATGTCATCTAATCAATAACTGGTGTTTCGGAAAACCCTTTAATGTCGGCTTGATCTTTAAAAATCCCATCGGATCCCAACTTGATCCCTACTTCGATCTCTTAAATCCCATATGATCCCTACTTGATCCCTACTTGGATCTCTTAAAATCCCATCAGATCCCAACTTGATCCCTACATGGATCTCTTAAAATCCCATCTGATCCCAACCTGATTCCTAATCCTTTGATACTTGACTTTTTTTAAAAATAAATTTGATTCGAAACTTTAGCGCATAATTAAAGCCCCCAGGGATCCCAACTTAATTGCAACCTATTCTATTTACGTGACATCAAATCCCAATCTTATATATGTTTAATATTATATGCGTCAAATTATATTTAATTGCTCCATAAATATTCCGATAATTTTAATTTAGCTTATTTTTACCATGTTTTTATTATACCGCACTTACCTTTATCCTTTATCTATCTTGATTACTATTAGTAGAAATAAATGCTTTCATACCATATAGGACATGCATGAATGTTTATGTACACGGTCTACAAACCAAAAATCCTATTCTTAACTAGCTAGCGCACCGGACACTCACATGTAGATTTATCGGTTAAATCATTTTGAACTAAACAAAATTTCCTCTAATCGTTTTTTTGTCAATCAGACAGACTTAGATCGTGTTTACGTTTCTGATGTACTTCTTGATTATTGTTTGAATCTGTTTGTTAATTAATCGTATAATATTATGGAAAATTTGTCACTTGTTTAATTTCTCTAAATTGTTAAAGTATGCTGGCAAAATACACTGTTTATTCATACGTGTAGAATGCACGGATGTTCCATAAAGATTTTTTTCATTTAGCTAATCAGAGAATAACTCTGAGAGAGTCCAAGACAGACAGTCAAAGATCGACAGAAATTAAAAGACAGACACAGAAAATCAGACGGACAGCCAAAGACAGACAGTCCAAGACAGACAGTCCAAGACAGACATTTAAAGACAGACAGTCTAAGACAGACATTTAAAGACAGATAGTCCAAGACGACAGACATTTAAAGACAGTCCAAGACGACAGACATTTAAAGACAGTCCAAGACGACAGACATTTAAAGACAGTCCAAGACGACAGACATTTAAAGACAGACAGTCCAAGACAGACATTTAAAGACAGACAGTCCAAGATGGACAGACATTTAAAGACAATCAAAGACAGACATTTAAAGACAGACAGTCATAGAGAGACCGTTAAAGACAGACAGTCCAAGACAGACATTCAAAGACAGACAGTCAGAGACAGACAGTCAAAGACAGACAGTCATAGACAGACAGTCAAAGACAGACAGTCCAGGACAGACAGTCGAGACAGAAAAATCAAAGACAGACAGTCAAATATAGATGCTCTAAAGCGGACAGACAGTCAAGGACACTCAGTGAAGACAAATTTTCGAAATCAGAGAAGATGGAAACTCAGACAGACACTCACAGACAGTCAGTCTGGAATATATAAATTAAAAAAGATATTTAAAAAAGCAATAAAAAGGAAGTGGACATTTTTGTATGTTTTTAAATATTTTTTATTTTTAATGCAAACAAACAACTAGGCGAAAGCAATTATACATATTATTCTACGATCATATCCGCTATAGACGAAATTCGAAAGAAAAAATTCTAAAGCAAAAAGACGACGCATTAACGAGCTGAAAGTGAAACGACGGAGGCAGAGATGTACAAACGAAAAATTTTCGACTTTAGAAGCGATTTGAATGTAGACGAGATCTATTTGAAAAAATATGATAAAAAGAAGATCCTATGGAAAGAGTAAAGCTCTAATATAAAAAAACATTTACTAAAAGCTTTAGAGAAAAAATTGTTAATCAGAGGACGCGCGCAAGAATTTTCTAAGCTGAAATAAATAAGCAAAATAAGAAAAAACAGCAAAAAGGCTAATTTGACTACTATTAATTAAAAAATAGTAGAAAGTCACGGACATGTGCGCATAAAAAAGCATCGAATCGAAAGATAACTAGCGAAATAAAAATACTAATGCGAAATTGGAATGGGGGAAAATCTCCGATTTTTCGTTGTTCGTTTTAATCATCAATCAATCAATCGCGATAGACGATGGCGGCGTCCTTTGATGTCGCGGCCGGCGGCAGCTGAGTTGGCGAGGCTCGGACTAGGGACCGGCGAGCGGCGTGATTATTCCCGTTCGAGGAGAATTGGGAGGCGCCCGATCCGCCGCCACTCGGGAGGTTCTGCGCGTGATGTTAAGTAAGTATGTAGATGTTACTTAAGCAAGATTTTGGGATTTGGGTCGTTTAATTTTGGGGATAAATTCGAAAAGAATTTAGGTATAATTTCTGGATTTCGGAAGTTTAAAACACACAAGTAAACTCACCCTGCCATCAGCAGCGGCCGCAGAAGAAGAAGACGAGGAGCCGCTGATGCCAGCAGATCGCCGCGAGCAGCCGGCGGAGCTCGAACCGGAGACGGAGCTGCTGCCGCTGTACAGAATCACCTCGGCCTCGTTGCTGAACAGCTCAGGATCTGGGGGATCGTAGAATATATTGTCACGGCTGTTGGCCTCCAGCTTGCCGGCGTCATCAGTAGCGTCACGTCGGGACGGGCAGCGCTTCAAGTGCTTGACAACGTCCCAGCGCCACTTGCTGCGGTAGGTGCAGAAGCCGCAACGGTAGGGCTTGAAGTTGCTGTGATTGACCAGGTGCGACTTCAGCTCCGACTGCCAGCGCGCCTTGGCGCCGCAGATTGGACAGCTGAACGGCCAGTTGCTGGAGCCAGTCTGATGGCCGACATCCTGCGGCGTTGATGCGGCCTCAGGAGTTGGCGCTGGTAGACGCCGCTGATTGCTGCGTTGCTGAGGCGTTGTTAGGCGACTTTGCGGAAGCCACTAATAAAAAGTTGGGTGATTATTTGTATATTTTACAGACCTCTTACTATTTTAAATATGATGTAACAATCCTGACATTTTTGTAAAAATTCCAACCAATATTCCATGCTTGCCTACTTTAAGTAGAGAAGTTAAAATCAAAATATCTTTATTTCTTTAACTTACCTCATTACTGCCGGTCCAATCGCGATTACCTTCGGAACTCGGCGGACGCGACGGCGGAGGCGGAGGCCGCATCAGCGACTGGAGGTCTTGGCCATAGACAGCGGCAAACGGAAGAATTGGCGGCATCTCCCTGGGAGGCGGTTGCAACTGCGGCTGCGGCTGCTGCGACAAAGGCTTAACCGCGTTCTTCTTGTACGGATTCGGCATCTCGCCGGACTCGTGCGACTTGTCGAAGTGCCGGCCGAGGTCCCACTTCCACTTGTAGGTGCAGCCGCAGACGACGCACACGTGCGGCCTGGCGTTCGAGTGCACCATGATGTGCTTCTGCAGCTCGGTCGGCCATTTGGCAAAGTAGTCGCACTCCGGGCACTTGAACCCGATCGTGTCGCCGTTCTCCAGACGTACCATGGTCGCCTCGACGTTGAGCTCCTTGTTATCGACGGCGGAGGACTTCCAGGACTTGGTGTTGTCGAACTCGGACATGAGCGAGTTGAGGTGCGCCTTCTCGAAGTGGCCGTTCAGGTCGCGGAGGCACAGGAAGGTCTGGCGGCACTGGTGGCACGTCGTTGTGCAGCTGGAGCTTCCGTCATCGTCGTCATTCTCGACGTCGACTTCAACGTCTTGATCGACTGCTTCATTGTTGGGGGCAGCGGATCGCCGTGGCATGCGCAAGTCGAGCGGGGCCTCGGGCGACTCGGCGGCGGCCGGATGAGCCCGCTTTGAAACTTCGTCGTTGACGACCTCGCCGAGGAACGGCGGAGGCCGCTTCAGGCTGGCGAAGTTGCTGCTGGCAGCTACTGGTCGAAATCCAGCTGGCAGTTGGGGAAAATTCTCCGTGTCTGCGGAGGGAACGGCCAATTGCCGTTGTTGCCATGCGGATGTTGGTTGTTGACGATCGTACAGCAGCGGTGGCTGCCAGGCTGACTGTTGCTGTTGCTGCTGAAGTGGCTTCAGCCGCAGTGGAGTCGGCTTGTGCAGACTCAAGTGAGGCGGCGGCTGCTGGCCTGTATTGTGTGGTAAAAATGGGATTGAATGCACTTTTAATTAACTGACAATTGACACAAACAAATTATCGAGCTTGAATATAAGCAAGCTAAGCTAATCCAAACTCCGATCCTTCACTAGCCAAGCTACCCCTTCACTGGGTTTATTTTTTGTGCGATAGGGATGCTATAGCATCTTTACTTTGAGAATCGCATCCCGAAATTTGATATAGGATGAAATTTTGCATCCTGGTTTTTTTAATTCTTCACAATAAAAGACCTCTTAAATGTGACTTAAATAAATTGCATCCCAAACTCTTAAATCACATCCTAAAATTTGATGCGATTTTGCATCCAGTGCCCAGCATAAAAAAAAACCCATCCCCTTCACTACCCAAGCTACCTTTTCAGTACCCAAGCTGCCCCTTTCACTAGCCAAGCTACCCCTTCACTATGCAAGCTACCCCTTCACTATGCAAGCTACACCCTCACTATGCAAGCTACCCCTTCACTACCCAAGCTTCCTTTTCAGTACCCAAGCTGCCCCTTTCACTAGCCAAGCTACCCCTTCACTATGCAAGCTACCCCTTCACTATGCAAGCTACACCCTCACTATGCAAGCTACCCCTTCACTACCCAAGCTACCCCTTCACAACCTAAGCTACCCCTTTCACTACCCAAGCTACCCCTTCACTACCCAAGCTACCCCTTTCACTACCCAAGCTACACATTTCACTAGCCAAGCTACCCCTTCACTAGCTAAACTACCCCTTCACTAGCCAAGCTACCCCTTCACTAGCCACGCTACCCCTTCACTAGCCAAGCTACCCCTACACTATCTAAGCTACCCCTTCACTAGCCAAGCTACCCCTACACTAGCCACGCTACCCCTTCACTAGCCACGCTACCCCTTCACTATGCAAGCTACCCCTTCACTACCCAAGCTACCCCTTCACAACCTAAGCTACCCCTTTCACTACCCAAGCTACCCCTTCACTACCCAAGCTACCCCTTTCACTACTCAAGCTACACATTTCACTAGCCAAGCTACCCCTTCACTACCCAAGCTACCCCTTCACAACCTAAGCTACCCCTTTCACTACCCAAGCTACCCCTTCACTACCCAAGCTACCCCTTTCACTACTCAAGCTACACATTTCACTAGCCAAGCTACCCCTTCACTAGCTAAACTACCCCTTCACAAGCCAAGCTACCCCTTCACAAGCCAAGCTACCCCTTTCACTAGCCAAGCTACCTTTTCAGTACCCAAGCTACCCCTTCACAAGCCAAGCTACCCCTTCACAAGCCAAGCTACCCCTTCACAAGCCAAGCTACCCCTTCACAAGCCAAGCTACCCCTTCACAAGCCAAGCTACCCCTTCACAAGCCAAGCTACCCCTTCACAAGCCAAGCTACCTTATTTAACTCTCCTTTGACTTTCTTTTCTTAGCAGAAATCTCATGCAGGATGTCTAAATCCATCTAATCTTGAAAACTACAATCATTTATAAGCAATTGTTATTCAAACTCACCAGCACAGCCAATCTCTGAAGCGTCCACCATCGAACAGGCACTGTTGACCAGCTGCAGCGGATGATCACGACGATACGGATGTTCACTGCCATGACTATGTCCAGAATAATTCAAGGACGTCAGCAGAGTCGAGGCTGGATGATCTGACGATGCCGCCTGCATCATCGCCTGCAGTTGACGAGCATAATAATATCGATTGTAATAGTCGGAATACATTTTTGTAGCCTTTTTCAGAAGTAAATTTAGCTCTGTATTCTTAAACGAACAATTTGCATTGGAAGTTTTCTGCCGCAAGAAGCTTTATAAAGACATAATCGCAGAGTTTGGGGTTGTTTCTCTCAGAGAGAAACGGGGGAGGTTATCGTTGGTCCTTTCCTTCGCCAGCTGCGATTTCATTGGCTGCCAAGACGAAACCAAAAATGTTGGCCAACCAATAATAGGAGCGATGAGTTAATTTTGTCTGAAATTTTGGCACCCTTAGCATCACAGGGCCCCACTCCTCAGAATGTCACGCCGTGGGTTGTTCTTGCTATTCAACAAATGGAAATGTGTTATTTGCTTGCTTGCTTGATTGTTCATTAATTGTTTATTGTTTGTTAAAATTTATGCCACTAGTAAGGGAACAATTTGTGTGTGTGTGTATGTGCGGGGAGCAGCTGTGATTTTTCGCATCTTAACTCCATTGCATCATATGCATATTTTAGGCGAAAGTGACTAAATAATATTTTTGTTACAATTTCGTTCATCTCGGCTTCGAGAGTTAAGTGTCAATTTATTTCCCCATAGGGAGTTTTCTTCCATGAGGTCAAGGGGCGACTTAATTTTAACGATTCTTATATTGGCACTGTGGTTGCCCTTATTGCATTTTTTACGGAAACATTTTTAACAGCATTTAAAGTATTTCAAATCAACATCTCCGAATTATTTGTTTGTGTGGCACTGCTTCCCCCTGGGTTCTTCTTCAGTGTGTTTGTGTGATTGCGCCGCTTCCCCCCTGATTCTTCAGTGTGTTTGTGTGATGGCGCCGCTTCCCCCCTGATTCTTCAGTGTGTTTGTGTGATGGCGCCGCTTCCCCCCTGATTCTTCAGTGTGTTTGTGTGATGGCGCCGCTTCCCCCCTGATTCTTCAGTGTGTTTGTGTGATGGCGCCGCTTCCCCCCTGATTCTTCGGTGTGTTTGTGTGATGGCGCCGCTTCCCCCCTGATTCTTCAGTGTGTTTGTGTGATGGCGCCGCTTCCCCCCTGATTCTTCAGTGTGTTTGTGTGATTGCGCCGCTTCCCCCCTGATTCTTCAGTGTGTTTGTGTGATTGCGGCGCTTCCCCCCTGATTCTTCAGTGTGTTTGTGTGATGGCGCCGCTTCCCCCCTGATTCTTCAGTGTGTTTGTGTGATGGCGCCGCTTCCCCCCTGATTCTTCAGTGTGTTTGTGTGATGGCGCCGCTTCCCCCCTGATTCTTCAGTGTGTTTGTGTGATGGCGCCGCTTCCCCCCTGATTCTTCAGTGTGTTTGTGTGATGGCGCTGCTTCCCCCCTGATTCTCAGTGTGTTTGTGTGATGGCGCCGCTTCCCCCCTGATTCTTCAGTGTGTTTGTGTGATGGCGCCGCTTCCCCCTGATTCTTCAGTGTGTTTGTGAGGCGCCGCTTCCCCCTGATTCTTCAGTGTGTTTGTGTGATGGCGCCACTTCCCCCCTGATTCTTCAGTGTGTTTGTGTGATGGCGCCGCTTCCCCCTGATTCTTCAGTGTGTTTGTGTGATGGCGCCGCTTCCCCCCTGATTCTTCAGTGTGTTTGTGTGATGGCGCCGCTTCCCCCCTGATTCTTCAGTGTGTTTGTGTGATGGCGCCGCTTCCCCCCTGATTCTTCAGTGTGTTTGTGTGATGGCGCCTGCTTCCCCCCTGATTCTTCAGTGTGTTTGTGTGATGGCGCCGCTTCCCCCCTGATTCTTCAGTGTGTTTGTGTGATGGCGCTGCTTCCCCCCTGATTCTTCAGTGTGTTTGTGTGATGGCGCCACTTCCCCCCTGATTCTTCAGTGTGTTTGTGTGATGGCGCCGCTTCCCCCTGATTCTTCAGTGTGTTTGTGTGATGGCGCCGCTTCCCCCCTGATTCTTCAGTGTGTTTGTGTGATGGCGCCGCTTCCCCCCTGATTCTTCAGTGTGTTTGTGTGATGGCGCCGCTTCCCCCCTGATTCTTCAGTGTGTTTGTGTGATGGCGCCGCTTCCCCCCTGATTCTTCAGTGTGTTTGTGTGATGGCGCCGCTTCCCCCCTGATTCTTCAGTGTGTTTGTGTGATGGCGCTGCTTCCCCCCTGATTCTCAGTGTGTTTGTGTGATGGCGCCGCTTCCCCCCTGATTCTTCAGTGTGTTTGTGTGATGGCGCCGCTTCCCCCCTGATTCTTCAGTGTGTTTGTGTGATGGCGCCGCTTCCCCCTGATTCTTCAGTGTGTTTGTGTGATGGCGCCGCTTCCCCCCTGATTCTTCAGTGTGTTTGTGTGATGGCGCCGCTTCCCCCCTGATTCTTCAGTGTGTTTGTGTGATGGCGCCGCTTCCCCCCTGATTCTTCAGTGTGTTTGTGTGATGGCGCCGCTTCCCCCCTGATTCTTCAGTGTGTTTGTGTGATGGCGCCGCTTCCCCCCTGATTCTTCAGTGTGTTTGTGTGATGGCGCCGCTTCCCCCCTGATTCTTCAGTGTGTTTGTGTGATGGCGCCGCTTCCCCCCTGATTCTTCAGTGTGTTTGTGTGATGGCGCCGCTTCCCCCCTGATTCTTCAGTGTGTTTGTGTGATGGCGCCGCTTCCCCCCTGATTCTTCAGTGTGTTTGTGTGATGGCGCCGCTTCCCCCCTGATTCTTCAGTGTGTTTGTGTGATGGCGCCGCTTCCCCCCTGATTCTTCAGTGTGTTTGTGTGATGGCGCCGCTTCCCCCCTGATTCTTCAGTGTGTTTGTGTGATGGCGCCGCTTCCCCCCTGATTCTTCAGTGTGTTTGTGTGATTGCGCCGCTTCCCCCCTGATTCTTCAGTGTGTTTGTGTGATGGCGCCGCTTCCCCCCTGATTCTTCAGTGTGTTTGTGTGATGGCGCCGCTTCCCCCCTGATTCTTCAGTGTGTTTGTGTGATGGCGCCGCTTCCCCCCTGATTCTTCAGTGTGTTTGTGTGATGGCGCCGCTTCCCCCTGATTCTTCAGTGTGTTTGTGTGATGGCGCCGCTTCCCCCCTGATTCTTCAGTGTGTTTGTGTGATGGCGCCGCTTCCCCCCTGATTCTTCAGTGTGTTTGTGTGATGGCGCCGCTTCCCCCCTGATTCTTCAGTGTGTTTGTGTGATGGCGCCGCTTCCCCCCTGATTCTTCAGTGTGTTTGTGTGATGGCGCCGCTTCCCCCCTGATTCTTCAGTGTGTTTGTGTGATTGCGCCGCTTCCCCCTGATTCTTCAGTGTGTTTGTGAGGCGCCGCTTCCCCCTGATTCTTCAGTGTGTTTGTGTGATGGCGCCGCTTCCTCGCCTGATTCTTCAGTGTGTTTGTGTGATGGCGCCGCTTCCCCCCTGATTCTTCAGTGTGTTTGTGTGATGGCGCCGCTTCCCCCCTGATTCTTCAGTGTGTTTGTGTGATGGCGCCGCTTCCCCCTGATTCTTCAGTGTGTTTGTGTGATGGCGCCGCTTCCCCCTGATTCTTCAGTGTGTTTGTGTGATGGCGCCGCTTCCCCCCTGATTCTTCAGTGTGTTTGTGTGATGGCGCCGCTTCCCCCCTGATTCTTCAGTGTGTTTGTGTGATGGCGCCGCTTCCCCCCTGATTCTTCAGTGTGTTTGTGTGATGGCGCCGCTTCCCCCCTGATTCTTCAGTGTGTTTGTGTGATGGCGCCGCTTCCCCCCTGATTCTTCTGTGTGTTTTTGTGATGGCGCCGCTTCCCCCTGATTCTTCAGTGTGTTTGTGAGGCGCCGCTTCCCCCTGATTCTTCAGTGTGTTTGTGTGATGGCGCCGCTTCCTCGCCTGATTCTTCAGTGTGTTTGTGTGGCGACATTCTCTTAAATCGTCTTTAATACAAGTTTATAATTCATATTATGCATTAGAAAAAAGAAACTAAAATTACGACGTGCATTTAGAGTGATAAAAGTGCTCATTGCAACATTACAAAGTCAAATTCACGGATAATAATAAAATAATAACTGAATTGTTGTGCGCAGACACTGAGAAAGTCGACAATAATTAAATTAGTAACACAGCATAATTTTATGATCTCATAGTAACTATTTGGTCAAGATTTAAATTACACGAATACGTATGGCCAAATTTACATAGATAATAAATGAACGCAAAGCTGACTCCAGACTTTGGACTGGATGGTGTTAAGTGCGGTCAATGAAAAGCTAATAAACCAGGAGATGACCCTGCTTGAATATCAGTTATACGAGCGTATAGTCCAAGATTTTTTAGATTAAACAATTATCAACCTGTAAAGTTCACACCTTCAAAACTATGGAATACGATAAGAAGCATCAAAGGCCAAAGAACCGCATACGCCCGATATGTTATTAATATCAAAATTATCAGATAGATAAGAATTCTTTAATGTAAGGCCCTCTTTGTAAGCACTGCGCAAAATATACATTTTTTCCAGCTAAAATTCATGTACATAACCTGGGTGTTGTTTAGAATATATGACCCTTTTTAACATGGCTTCCGAAAGTAAAGCGGCAGTTGCTATGACGACAGTTCCTCTTTCGTTTTGTAGGAATCTACGGATAATGGCCAATGGCCTATTAAGAAATCAAGTCTGTCAGATTGCAGAATGAGCAGTCATTTCTTTTAAAAGTCAAAAGTGTTTTAGTCCTGAATCGTAAAATTAAGGTGTAATGATTGAAGCGTCAATAATGATTGGAGTATGGATTCACTGACTCGACACCTCCGTCAGAATGCGATGAAGTTTCCATCTTGACACTTGAAAGCAAAGGGTCCTTGACAACAATAACAAAGACCCTATAGCCACCTAGCTCAAGGGTGAAATATTCGTTGATTGTAGAATAAAGTCTTGATTTTCAAACCCATTTTAATTGAAGGTTAAGACTGGGTTTAGTTTGGCATATACTGTAGGATTAGCTTGGCAGTTTGACTGCCAAGGATATCAAAGGAAGTGAACTAGAAAACAAAGAAGTCGTTGTGTACTTTTTCAGAAAAAAAATCGTAGCAATACAGGTTCTTAGTTCATCGAACTAAGCTCCCCAATAAGGTCACGATCATTACTCAATCTCGTCGCAGCCAAAGCACGCGCTATTGTCGATTCTATATAAAAGGAACACCCGGCCTCGCCTTGGAAACTTGGCTTTTGTAATCCCAGATTCGCATCAAGTAAGTAGAGGAAAAAGTCTTGGAACTTCAAGTCCACATCAGCCCGGTGTTTCTTTCTCTTTTTTTCCTATTTTCTTCATCATCACGTAATCATTTAGTCGTATTTGTCACTTGTCAATCAATCTGTGTGTACACTCTTGCCAACAGAATAAATAGAAGTCATGTGTAGCCGTTTTAAAAAATTTCTATCAACTAATCTGAGCTTCGTATTGACTAATTGAGTCTCAATTCGTTTGTTTGTGCAGTCAGGAGAGACAGCTGGCTGCCTGGTTGGGACTTGCCATTGGGGCGAGAAAATAGCTGTTTCAATAAGCATAGCAATCTATCTATCTATCTATCTATCTATCTATCTATCTATCTATCTATCTATCTATCTATCTATCTATCTATCTATCTATCTATCTATCTATCTATCTATCTATCTATCTATCTATCTATCTACCTATCTATCTATCTATCTATCTATCTATCTATCTATCTATCTATCTATCTATCTATCTATCTATCTATCTATCTATCTATCTATCTATCTATCTATCTATCTATCTATCTATCTATCTATCTATCTATCTATCTATCTATCTATCTATCTATCTATCTATCTATCTATCTATCTATCTATCTATCTATCTATCTATCTATCTATCTATCTATCTATCTATCTATCTATCTATCTATCTATCTATCTATCTATCTATCTATCTATCTATCTATCTATCTATCTATCTATCTATCTATCTATCTATCTATCTATCTATCTATCTATCTATCTATCTATCTATCTATCTATCTATCTATCTATCTATCTATCTATCTATCTATCTATCTATCTATCTATCTATCTATCTATCTATCTATCTATCTATCTATCTATCTATCTATCTATCTATCTATCTATCTATCTATCTATCTATCTATCTATCTATCTATCTATCTATCTATCTATCTATCTATCTATCTATCTATCTATCTATCTATCTATCTATCTATCTATCTATCTATCTATCTATCTATCTATCTATCTATCTATCTATCTATCTATCTATCTATCTATCTATCTATCTATCTATCTATCTATCTATCTATCTATCTATCTATCTATCTATCTATCTATCTATCTATCTATCTATCTATCTATCTATCTATCTATCTATCTATCTATCTATCTATCTATCTATCTATCTATCTATCTATCTATCTATCTATCTATCTATCTATCTATCTATCTATCTATCTATCTATCTATCTATCTATCTATCTATCTATCTATCTATCTATCTATCTATCTATCTATCTATCTATCTATCTATCTATCTATCTATCTATCTATCTATCTATCTATCTATCTATCTATCTATCTATCTATCTATCTATCTATCTATCTATCTATCTATCTATCTATCTATCTATCTATCTATCTATCTATCTATCTATCTATCTATCTATCTATCTATCTATCTATCTATCTATCTATCTATCTATCTATCTCTATCGTGTGCAAGCAGAAATATAAAAGACATGCCAAACTAGAAAAAGTAATATTTCTCTAACTAGTCTTTAAGATCGGTTAGTTTAAACTAACACCCACGGTTAGTTTAGAAGGAAATAAAAATGGTATTGTAAATCAATTTTTTCGCTTGAAACGTTACACGGTTGTCAATGGTTTTCAAAGTAACAGTTTTACAAAATAATTGTTGCTACGGGGATAAACGCACGGAATATTTTACTGATCCCATGTTACGAGCGCAACACTGTGTTCCAATATTTTTCAATTACTGCTATGTGGCTAAAAACTCATCAATGCAATTATCTTCTGCCACTAGAACTGCCAATTTTTTTGACCCAGATACTGATTAAGTGAGGTGTGAACGGCATAAAGTCGAGCATTAGCTCTCATGACAGCTGTGACGTATTTCTAGGACAAAGCTGCATGCTTGAACAGATTTCCTTAACAGAGAAGGCAAAATTCAAGAAACCAAAGATTTAAAGTTTTCCCCAGGATTTACGTCATAAAAAATCTTCTCTACAAGGACATCAAAGTGTCCCAGACGACTAAGATCTGCTGCCTTCAAGCATGCCACCTATTGTTGCAATTCTGAATATAGCTAAGCCAGAAGCTGAACCAGAACGAATTCATTTTTTCGCTACAAAGCCTGGTCTTTGTATTGTATAATTATGTGATTACGTCATCATATATTGTAGTTAACCTGCCAAAAAAGTCGTTCCTCTTTTATGAGACAGACACCAGGCCCATTTAAGCCACGCGGCAGAAGCAGAAAGAAGCACAATAATGATTGCTCAAGCTGAATAATCTGCAATTAGCTTGTTGCTATGGCCCTTGTGCATGCACCAACAATACACAGCCATAGTCAGGCTGTCCCGCGGCAGCAGAAGTGCGAAAATTGTGCAACCAATTAGCAGCCATGATCCCCTTCTATTGCAATGCATTGCCTCAGCCCACTGCAGGCGCCACCTCCCCATAAGGCACCCATTCAGAATCGAAGGTGTCAGTTTGAGTTTCTCGGAGTCTGCGAACTTTTTTCTTTGGAATTAGATTCCATTCATTGCGAGTTTTTCTGTATTGTGGTGACAAATGGGCTCATAATGAGGAAATTTGCAGCAAATTAACTTCATAATTCATAATTTTCCTTTTTGTTGCAAAAACTTTGGTGCTTGCAGCTACGAGCGCAATTAAAATTATTTTAGCGTGGCTTTTTTATTCAAAGTTTAAGCCTAATCGATTCTTAATTGTGCATTTCTGTCTCACATTGCCATCTTATCATCTATGTGCGTCTTCATTGTCTCTCTGATGCTTGGCTGTGATTTCCTTCTTTAATTAAGGCTTTTCCTCACATTTGCCTTTCATTTCCCCTTTTCTCATCTCTCTCGTCTCTTCCATCTCTCCCATCTCTCCCATCGCTCCCATCTCTCCCATCTCTCCCATCTCTCCCATCTCTCCCATCTCTCCCACCTCTCCCATCTCTCCCACCTCTCCCATCTCTCCGATCTCTCCCATCTCTCCCACCTCTCCCATCTCTCCGATCTCTCCTATCTCTCCGATCTCTCCTATCTCTCCCATCTCTCCCATCTCTCCCATCTCCCATCTCTCCCACCTCTCCCATCTCTCCCATCTCTCCCATCTCTCCCATCTCTCCCATCTCTCCCATCTCTCCCATCTCTCCCATCTCTCCCACCTCTCCCATCCCTTCCATCTCTCCCATCTCTCCCGTCTCTCCCATCACTTCCACCTCTCTCATCTCTCCCATCTCTCCCATCTCTCCCACCTCTCCCACCTCTCTCATCTCTCCCATCTCTCCCATCTCTCCCATCTCTCCCACCTCTCCCATCTCTGCCATCTCTCCCATCTCTCCCATCTCTCCCATCTCTCCCATCTCTCCCATCTCCCATGTCTCCCATCTCTCCCATCTCTCCGGTCTCTCCCAACTCTTCCATCTCTCCCATCTCTCCCATCTCTCCCATCTCTCTCCTGTCTCCCATCTCTCCCATCTCTCCCATCTCTCTCCTGTCTCCCATCTCTCCCATCTCTCCCATCTCTTCCATCTCTCCCATCTCTCCCATCTCTCCCATGTCTTCCATCTCTCCCATCTCTCCCATCTCTCCCATGTCTTCCATCTCTCCCATCTCTCCCATCTCTCTCCTGTCTCCCATCTCTTCCGTCTCTCCCATCTCTCAATTTAATGCAAACATGTTTACAAGATGTTGAAAAGTCAAAGGAAGAAAAATAAAACAGTGAATAAAATTTTTTTTACCTAATTTCGTCAATTTACATTGAAATACGAACCCATCTCGAAAAGCTTTGACTTCTGAAGATTTGTATGTTTATCTAAAAAGCTAGTAAACTATTCACGATGGGTTCTGCATCTGGGGTGAGGACCCACGCGCCTTGCATCTCCTAGGCATGTTTTCTGCGAAAGGCCAAACTCCCGCTGAAATTCTCCACATTTTAAGCCAATTTTTATGTTGGATCTGAAGGCAAATTGTTGCGCCCGAATTTAGTGGAGCCAGGGCTTTGTTTAGCTTGTTTAGCTAACAATTGACGAATGTGGTTGAGAAATCTCACATTTTTTTAAATATTGGGCTGCATAATTAACTAGATCTTCGGGATTTAAGATTTTCTTGTCATTTTAGTGAAATTTTGGAGGGTGAAACAAAGGTGTTTAAGAACGAGGTGAAAGTGAGATCGCAATC
This sequence comes from Macrostomum cliftonense, assembly GCA_950096795.1. Lineage (NCBI taxonomy): Eukaryota > Metazoa > Platyhelminthes > Macrostomidae > Macrostomum > Macrostomum cliftonense. The sequence continues at coordinate 520,013 of CATNEM010000095.1, read as the reverse complement.
GGTAGAAAGAGATCAGTAAGAGTCGTTAAAGTAGTTGCACCACTTAAAGAAATGATCAGAAAGAGAAGACAAAACGGGGGAAACCCAGAGAGCTACCTGCAACTCAAAGTCTCGAAGTGTGTGTTTAAATAATGAAATTAAAAATTAAAGAAGTTAAACCCGACTTAGCTTCGCCTTTGAGCAGCCCGCAATCTGAAATCGATTATTTTTCGAACCTGAGTGGTCCAGTTAAAGACTGCGGCCACCCACACACACCGAGTTCATCTGTTAAATCCTCCACAAAACGGTTGTTAAATCCAAAAATATTCACTTTTCCCACAACGGGGCAATAAAATTCAAAGCACAAGCAAGCAAGCCAGGGGGTAGAAGATGAAAGCTCCGCCTCCTTCAATTTTTCTTTACGAAAGAAAAGTTGAAAACGCCCTTGAGAAACAGGCGCCTAAAGTTGCGTCAAGGAATTTGACTGATCGATGATAGGGATAAGAACTGACGCCTCCCGCTGAGAGACGCAAGGAAGGAGATTCCAAGCTGACGGGTGCCGGAGGTTTCTGCTTGTCGTTGATTCTTATGGCGGAAGAAAATTGTATTGGAGTTTTCTCCGAGCCTGTATTTTTAGCTCCCAGTGAGTGTTTCCGCCCCCCGATCCTGTATTTTCAACTCCCAGTGAGTGTTTCCGCCCCCCGATCCTGTATTTTCAGCTCCCCGTGAGTGTTTCCGCCCCTTCCCGCCGCCCAATCCTGTATTTTCAGCTCCCCGTAAGTGTTTCCGCCCCCGATCCTGTATTTTCAGCTCCCCGTGAGTGTTTCCGCCCCCGATCCTGTATTTTCAGCTCCTTGTAAGTGTTTCTGCCCCCGATCCTGTATTTTCAGCTCCCCATGAGTGTTTCCGCCCCCCGATCCCGTATTACAGCTCCCCGTGAGTGTTTCCGCCCCCCGATCCTGTATTTTCAGCTCCCCATGAGTGTTTCCGCCCCCCGATCCTGTATTTTCAGCTCCCCGTGAGTTTTTCCGCCCCCCGATCCTGTATTTTCAGCTCCCTGTGAGTGTTTCCGCGCCCGATCCTGTATTTTTAGCTCCCCGTGAGTGTTTCCGCCCCCCGATCCTGTATTTTTAGCTCCCCGTGAGTGTTTCCGCCCCCCCCTGATCCTGTATTTTCAGCTCTCAGTTGCTCACTCCTACATTTCAGCAAAAACACTCCATAAGTTTTATTTCAATCTCGCTGCATTCCCATTCACCTGATTAACATACAGATTGAACTCCCGTCCCAGTGCAGCTTCAAAGACGTCCCGAACTCGTGTCCACACGCAGCCCTTGTTCCCTATCCGTCTGTCCATCTGTCCATCACGCCAGATCCTGACGAACTGTCTCTCCTCTCGTGACAGTGGGCGTGACAAATTTTCTGATTTTGCAATCTGAGCCTCGCTGACTTGATTGTTGAAACTGCGGATGTTGCACCTTCAGATTGCGAGCGTGTAGGCGCGTGCCAGTAAGAATGGGGATGTCCTGGGATAGAAATTGCATCCCAGATAAGGGCCTTCACAGCGCCAAAATGTGTTTTCTCCATGCGAGACCCCTGCAACTGTTGCGTAACATTCTTGTGGATGAATTTCCATCTAGGGAATGCTCGAAAGCAATAGCCAGAGCTTTGTTGCGCTTATTTTCTAAAAAAGTAGTTTTTCTTTTCACTAACCGCACACTGCGGATTTCAAAATGAATATTAATGATTTTTTCAGAAGCATTTTCACAGGTGGTTTATTTATAAGATAAACAATGCCTGACCTTTCATTGCATCGTCTTTGACTAAACTTCCTTTTCCTTAACAATTCAAAATCTTGTGCACACGACTGCATAAAATAATATCGGTTGCAGAGAAAATACGAGCGTAGGTCATCAATAGGAAAGTTGTGTTGCCATATCAGAGTCTGTGGTAGAGTAGGAGACAAGACATAGAGATGAGCAGAAGTGAGCTGAAAAAGAGACAGATGTAGATATATGTAGAGATGGAAAATGGAAAGAGATGGCAAAGATAGGAGAGATGGGAGAGATGGGAGAGATGGGAGAGCTGGGAGAGATGGGAAAGATGGGAGAGATGGGAGAGATGGGAGAGATGCGAGAGATTTTAGAGATGGGAAAGATGGGAGAGATGGGAGAGATGCGAGAGATGCGAGAGATGCGAGAGATTTTAGAGATGGGAGAAGTGGGAGAAGTGGGAGAGATGGGAGAGATGGGAGATGGGGGAGAGATGGGAGATGGGGGAGAGATTTTAGAGATAGGAGAGGTGGGAGAGATAGGAGAGATGGGAGAGATGGGAGAAATAGGAGAGATGAGAGAGATGGGAGAGATGGGAGACATGGGAGATAGGAGAGATGGGAGAGATGAGAGAGATGGGAGAGATAGGAGAGATGGGAGAGATAGGAGAGATGGGAGACATGGGAGATAGGAGAGATGAGAGAGGTGGGAGAGATGAGAGAGATGGGAGATGGGAGAGATGGGAGACATGGGAGATAGGAGAGATGGGAGAGATGAGAGAGATGGGAGAGATGGGAGAATATGAGACAGAGATGCACAGTTGAGAGTAGATTAGGCCTGAACACTGAATAAAAAAGCCACGCTAAAATAATTTTAATTGCGCTCGTAGCTGCAAGCACCAAAGTTTTTGCAACAAAAAGGAAAATTATGAATTATGAAGTTAATTTGCTGCAAATTTCCTCATTATGAGCCCATTTGTCACCACAATACAGAAAAACTCGCAATGAATGGAATCTAATTCCAAAGAAAAAAGTTCGCAGACTCCGAGAAACTCAAACTGACACCTTCGATTCTGAATGGGTGCCTTATGGGGAGGTGGCGCCTGCAGTGGGCTGAGGCAATGCGCTGCAATAGAAGGGGATCATGGCTGCTAATTGGTTGCACAACTTTCGCACTTCTGCTGCCGCGGGACAGCCTGACTATGGCTGTGTATTGTTGGTGCATGCACAAGGGCCATAGCAACAAGCTAATTGCAGCTTATTCAGCTTGAGCAATCATTATTGTGCTTCTTTCTGCTTCTGCCGCGTGGCTTAAATGGGCCTGGTGTCTGTCTCATAAAAGAGGAACGACTTTTTTGGCAGGTTAACTACAATATATGATGACGTAATCACACAATTAAAATACAAAGACCCCGAAAAATGAGCTTGTTCTGGATCAGCTTCTGGCTTTGCAAGTAATCATAATTAATAGGCTTCATAATTTGAAGGCAGCAGATCTCTGTCGTCTTAGACACTTTCGTTTATTTTTATTTTAAAGTCATTTAAAACTATACAGAACGAACAAAAGTCTCGAGGAATTCAATAAAATTAATTTAAAAAACCTTAGTTTCATGAATCTATGCATAAGGGAATTCTGTTCTTCGAGGAGTCTTCGAAATGTTTCAAAGCTGTCAAGAGACTTCACGCCGTTCACATCTTATAAAATGATTTTTTAAAACCCAGACTGAGTAAGTGACTGGTTTTTGTAGCAGAAGATAATTGCAATAAATGAGTTTTTCGCCATAAATCATTGATCCAAAATATTGGAACACCCGTGTTGCGCCAACATGGGATAATTGAACTGTCGTATATGCGTTTATTCCCCTAGCAACACATATTTTTTTTAACTGTTACTGTCACAGTTGCTTGACAAGGGCGTAACGTTTTAATTTTTTAATTTAAAATGCAAGCGATTTTAACGAACGAGTGACTCACCGCTGATATTTTTATACTTCTTTATTGAATCTCCTTAGAAACAATTGCAGCCAAAAAATTTCTTAGAAAATTGATCAATTTTTGGCTGATCAACGGACTTTTTATCTTAAAATAATGCGCCCATCACGATTTTATAGGAATTCTGAAATATGCGAACCTAAAACTTAAATTTGGAAAGTTTCCGTTTTATTCAAACAAACCGCCCAAATTAATTATGGTGAGAAAGACTTGAATTCCTACTCATAGTAGTGCCAGCGAACTGTTCAAATTCTTAGTAGAAACAGAAAATAGATGCCAGGTCTCTAAATAAGTTTAATGTGCTGTATCTGAGACGCATGAACACTAAAAATGTATCTCTCCCCGTGATATGCTGTTCGTGTATGTTTGAATCCATATTATAAGCGCACACACTTTTCATAGTAAATTTCTAAACTATTTCTAATGCATATAATACGAAACAAATGCAGTTTTACCGAGTGCTGAAAGTTTAATAGTTTAAAGTTTAAAGTTTAAGTTTAAAGGCAGTTGTTGTCAGACAAAGCACGACTATTTTCTAAAGCTATTTTTAAATCTAAAGCTATTTAAATCAAGCGTTCCCTAGGTGGAAATTCATCTACAAGGATGTTACGCAACAGTTGCAGGGAACACATTTTGGCGCTGTGAAGGCCCTTATCTGGGGTGCAACTTATATCCCAGGACATCCCCATCCTTACTGGCACGCGCCTACACGCTCGCAATCTGAAGGTGCAACATCCGCAGTTTCAACAATCAAGTCAGCGAGGCTCAGATTGCAAAATCAGAAAATTTGTCACGCCCGCTGTCACGAGAGGAGAGACAGACAGTTCGTCAGGATCTGGCGTGATGGACAGATGGACAGACGGATAGGGAACAAGGGCTGCGTGTGGATACGGGCTCAGGACGTCTTTGATGCTGCACTGGGTCGCGCGCTTAATCTGTGTGTTAATCAGGTGAATAGAAATGCAACGAGATCGAAATGAAACTAATGGAGCGCTTTTGCTGAAATGTAGGAGTGAGCAAATGGGAGCTGAAAATACAGGCTCGGGGGCGGAAGCACTCACGGGGAGCTGAAAATACAGGATCAGGGGGCGGAAGCACTCACGGGAGCTGAAAACACACGATCGGGGGGGGCGGAAACACTCATGGAGAGCTGAAAATACAGGATCAGGGGGCGGAAACACTCACTGAGTGCTGAAAATACAGGATGGGGGAGCGGAAACACCCACGGGGAGCTGAAAATACAGGATCGGGGGGCGGAAGCACTCACGGGTTTAATTTTATTAACTTCACATTACATTGCCTAAACAGCCACCTGATTAGAATGAGTTCTGAGTGAACCACGGATTTTCCATCCGTAAGACTTCGATTTGGAGTTTTAGCCTTCTAAATTTCCCCTTTTTGGGGATCAGGGGGCGGAAACACTCACAGGGAGCTGAAAACACACGATCGGGGGGGGCGGAAACACTCACAGGGAGCTGAAAATACAGGATCGGGGAGGCGGAAACACTCACAGGGAGCTGAAAATACAGGATCGGGGGCGGAAACACTCACAGGGAGCTGAAAATACAGGATCGGGGGTGGAAACACTCACGGGGAGCTGAAAATACAGGCTCGGGGAGGCGGAAACACTCACAGGGAGCTGAAAATACAGGATCGGGGGCGGAAACACTCACAGGGAGCTGAAAATACAGGATCGGGGGGCGGAAACACTCACGGGGAGCTGAAAATACAGGCTCGGGGAGGCGGAAACACTCACTGGGAGCTGAAAATACAGGATCGGGGGCGGAAACACTCACAGGGAGCTGAAAATACAGGATCAGGGTACAGGTTCCTGTATCTGATACAGGATACAGGATCAGATTCCTGCTTAGTATGAGTTCTGAGTCCACCACGGATTTTCCATCCGTAAGGCTTCGATTTGGAGTTTTAGCCTTCTAAATTTCCCCTTTTTTGTCTTTTCTGATGATTTCTTCCGCTTATGTCCAAAGACTAAATTAAACTCCCATAGGAAAACTGTCGAAATACAATTAGAAAGGCCATAATTTTGAAAATGTGCAATTTCTTCTCTCAACTTTTGCCATCTCGTTGAGAAGCCAAACAAATCCCACCCTCCATCTTATGTGTATAAGAGTGACGTTTTTAGGTGCGCATTCTTGCATCACATGGCGCAACAGTATGCGAGTGCAGATCCTTTTTCCACGCAGAAATTGGCTTGAAAATGTGGAGAATTTCAGCGGGAGTTTGGTATTTCACAGATAGGGTTTATAGGCAAAACTTGCCTGGATTATGCAGGGCGCGTGGCTCCTCACCCAGATGCAAAATCATCAGGGCGGTATTGCATGCAGTCTACAAGCGCCTATGGATGGAGGCATAAACAAGTCTTTAGGAGTTAAAGATTATTTTTCTTTATCAGAAGCCTTTTTCCAGGTGGGATTTTTTGTAACAATCAATGTAAACAATGCGCCTCGAGTGGATTTTTATTGCATAACCATTGCCGCAAATGATTCGAAATTTTATTTGTCATTTTATCAAGTATATAAAAATTTGCTAGAAGCTTCATCTAAGAATGAGAAGGATGGGCGATGGGAGAGATGGGAGATATGGGAGGAATGAAAGAGATATGGGAGATATGGGAGAGATGGGAGAGATTTTTCAGGAGTATTTTCAGCTTCCTGTGAGTGTTTCCGCCCCCGATCCTGTATTTTCAACTCCCATTTGCCCACTCCTACATTTCAGCAAAAACGCCCTATGAGTTGCATTCCGATCTCGCTGCATTCCCATTCACCCGATCAAAATACAGATTAAGCGCTCGTCCCAGTGCAGCATCACAGACGTCCTGAACCCGTGTCCACACGCAGCCCTTGTTCCCTATCTGTCTGTCCATCTGTCCATCACGCCAGATCCTGACGAACTGTCTCTCCTCCCGTGACAGCGGGCGTGACAAACCCGTGTTAACTTTTCTGATTTTGCAATCTGAGCCTCGCTGACTTGATTGTTGAAACTGCGGATGTTGCACCTTCAGATTGCAAGCGTGTAGGCACGTGCCAGTAAAGATGGGGATGTCCTGGGATATAAGTTGCACCCCAGATAAGGGCCTTCACAGCGCCAAAATGTGTTTTCTCCATAAGGCGCGGCTATGCGAGACGCCTGCAACTGTTGCGTAACATCCTTGTGTATGAATTTCCAGTAGTTTGATGGCAATAGCGAGAGCTTCGTCGTGCTTTATCTGAAAACAACTGCCTTTTATTGAACTTTAAGCGCACAGGAAAGCGGCATTATTTTTGGGTTATATTTAAAAGAAAAATTTCAGAAATGTTCTATGAGATTTGTGCATTTATGATAGTTATGGATTTAAACATGCGCTCTCCATATCACGGAGAAATCCATTGAAGCATCTATGCGTCTCAAAGATATCACGCTCTACTTATTTAGAATAAAAATAATGTGACATAAACACATAATCACTTTACAAATCGGTCGGATGCACTATTGAAAGTAGGAATAGAAGCCTTGCTCACTATAATTAATTATGTTTTTGTGAAAATTACATAGCCATTTCAATAAAAAAACAATATCAGGAAATACAAAAATGAGGAGGTATAATCATCGTGAAGCTTCTGTAACAATTTGAGCCGCGTGAAAGGAGCTTTGGTTTCTAATATATTTACTTTGTTCGTTCTATTTGTCTTTTGTACATTATTTTACTTTTCATTAGAATATGCAAAGCATTTTTTGCATCATTATGTGCTTCAAAAATACTGAAAGGGGGTATTATGACAAGAGAAGTCATATTTCAAGACACTCGGTTCGTTTAAAGCCGATTTTATTACGCTTGACAACGATTTTCTAATTTAACAGTTCGACGAAATTGTAGTTGCTATGGGAATAAACGCGCACGATATTTCGTTTATCCCTGGATGGCGCAACACTAGCGGTTCGAATATTTTTGTATCATTGATATATAGCTACAAACTCATCAATGCAAATTATCTTCTGCTATTAAACCCGTTAAAAAATTATTAACTCTTAATAATAATAATAAATTTAGACACCCGACCTTTCGACCAAATGTACAGCCCACGGCACAGCCGCAGCTAGTTGCGCGGCGCATCCGAGTGCTGTGTACAGCTTTCAGCCTGACGGGCTGGAGGGGCCGCAACACCCACTCTAAATTTACCCAGCTCAAACTGGTACCCGATCTCAGCTGAGTGGACTGAAGCAATGCGGGATTAAGTGCCTTGCTCAAGAGCACAAATTGTCTCCTAGGGCCAGGACTCGAACCCACGACCTTCCGGTCATGGGGCAGGCGCTTTTATATCCAGCCCCTAATTGTTATAAGCTGCCATTAGCTTGTTGCTATGGCCATTATTGTATATGCAGTAACAATTATGCATAGCAATATAGGCAGGCTGTCCCGTGAAAATTCTGGAACCAATTAGCAGCTATGATCCCCTTCTACTCGTATTTCAGGCCATTGCCTCCACACCACAGACTGCAGTCCACAAAATTGAATGTGTCAGCTAGAATTTTCCAGTAAAGTCCGAGAACTTTTTCCTTTGAATTAGGTTCCCTTTTTTTGAATGGTGTCTCATTAATTATGTTTTTATTACTTAAGAGGTGGCTTTCTATTAAGCTTCATCTTTTCTGAAATGTCTGTGAGCATCTCACATTGTCTTTCACTGTCTCTAAGTCTCTTGATTGTGACTCTCTGATATCTTGTCGTCTTGTTCTGAAATATCTCTTTTATTTCCATCTCTATCTCTCTCTACCTCTCATTTATTCCTTGTTTGGGGGAAATATATAGAGATTGAAATATTTAATTGTTTGCTAATTTTTTTTCTGCTTAGTTTAGTGTCGTGTAGCGAGCCATCGTGTGAGGGAGGGTGCTGGGCTAAACAGTCAATCGCGCTATTGCACGTTGTGCGTGTGCGCAATAACTTACTTAAATGTGCGCTCCTCTGTTCGCTACGCTATTACTGTACGTTCGTTCATTTTAATTCCCTCGCTGGGCCATCGTGCCACAATGTTGATCGAGATATCGTTGTGAAATATATATATGTCGCTCCCGACAGTTAGCTTAGATCGGAGTTTTCGTTCGCTATCAAACGCCAGAGTTGTCTCATTTAGAACGTCTACTTAAAGCGATGATGCATGCAATGAAAGTCATTCAAAACGCATTGTTTAGCTATGCTTTGTTTTAACAATGACACTTAGGGAAAGGCTTCTATAAAAATCTTTTCTGAATATTTGCTTATTTAAATAGCTACATATAGTTTGTAAACTTGTAAACACTATTGATTCTGCATCCAGGTGAGGACCCACATCGCATTTCTCAAAAAATCTAAGTTGATGCAATTAGAAATCAAACCCAAAACCACCAGCCCGACTTGTACAATATCATGGAGGGTTCTGAACGCAATATTCGGGTTTTGAAAATAGCGGAAATAAATGAAAGAAATCACCAGGAAAAATATCCGTTTGACAAAAGATGGATTTCAAATAATGTAATGTAAAGTTAATAAATTCAAATCCAATTTAGCTTCAGGAAGCCCGCCATCTACAATCTATTGCATTTCGAACCTGAGTGCTCCAGTTAAAGACAGCGGCCACCCACACACACTAAGCTAGCCTATCTGTTTAATCCTCTGCAAAAATCCCGAATGTTAAATCCCGAAATTTCGACTTTATCTCACAACGGGAGACAGAAATTCCTTTTTAAGTCTAAAAAACGACATGGAAGCCCCGCCTCCTTGGTTTTTTCTGAACCGCGCACTTGAGACAGTCTGCTTGCAGTTGTGACAAAAAATCCGACTGATTAAGGATGGGGATAAGGACTGACGCCTCCCGCTGAGATTGGAGCGATGAAGGAGATTCGTAGCTCGGCTGGCAGGGGACTGACTATCTCTCTGTCCATCACGGCTGACGGAGAATTTTCCCACCTTATTCAGTCAACCACTTGCAACAAGGTTGAAAGGCTGCAAGTGGGCGTGCGCACATCCGTTTTAACTTTTTTGTTTTTTCTTGCATCAGATTGATGAGCGTGTAGGCGTGTGCCAGTAAAATTTTTGTTAGGATAAAATTTCCTCTCAACTTTTAAGTGCTTTATAATTGCGTCAAACGCGCCCATTTCTCCCCAAGGCGTGGCCATATACATGTACGACAGCCTGCAATTGTTGCGTAACATTTATTTACGGACAAAAACAATACTCATATTTTTACACATTATTAGACATCTCATTAGTAGACCCGTAGAAAACACCTAATTACTCATCAAGGACTCCTAGACAAGGTACCTACATATGCTAGGAAAATTTTGTCAATCCGGCTACTTATAGTAGGAGTGTAAGCCTTTTAAAGTATGAATTAAAACAGCAAAAGACCAAAAAATTTCGTTTTAATAATAAAAACAGCAACAGGAAATACAAAAGAAGGCGATTAGACAATTTAGCGAATGATATATTTATTAGTTAATTTTGTTGCAAAAGATAAAAATTAATTCATCGAAAACAGCAAAGCTAGAGCGCGTAACACAAAACCTTTTTTGCTTGATACTCGAAGTAAATATTTCCGAATAAATAAGAAAGAACAATAGACAAAACGCGAATAACAAAGACCTATAAAGAAAAAAAGTGACTATTAAAACACAGCTGTTCTATTTGATGCTTTTGTAATAAAAAAAGGAAAACATCAATAATGGTGCTCTGAGAATTGTATTGGTGCAGAAGAAAAAAATTGCAAAAAATTGATTTAAGAAAAAAGCAGTAAATATCCTCGAATGACTACTATCACTACTTGTAACAAGTAGCATAACTAGCGATTGCGAATCCAAATTTTTAAACAGAGTTTATTTGATTGATGGCACTGCAAATTGTATTTAACTGTCATGACAACTGGAATTATTGTAACATTCATTTTTGCATTTTTTAATTTTGCTTGAAATTTTAACTATAACAACCTAAACAAGACAGTAAAATGGTAAGAGAGCTTTTTGAACCAATGCAGTAGAAATGAACATATTATTATTATGGTTTTTAATGCACACACAAACAGAGAACTGCTAGCTAACCATTCAAGTTTGATAACAGTTCATTTAAACAAATTCATCAGTCTAAAGCATAGTTGCCTTAGACTGGAATTTTTTTTGTTATTGATTCAAGCATTTTTAGCTATAGTATTTAGGGACTCTGCTGTGGGATTTGGGGATTCTTAGTTCTGAGATTTGGGGATTTTTAGTTTTGGGATTTGGGGGTTTTTTGTTTTTTTGGATAAGGGGGTTCTTAGTTCTCAGATTTGGAATTTGGGTATTCTTAGTTTCGGGATTTAGGGATTTCTAGTTTTGGGATTTGGGGATTCTTAGTTTGAAATTTAGAGATTCTTAACTGATGGATTTGGGGATTTTTAGTTGTAGAATTCGAAGATTTCGAGGTCTGCAATTCACAGATCTTAAACAAGGAACTAATCCTAGAGCTCCAGTTTGCCCGCCTTCTTGGGATTTCCAGCCCTATCAAAGCCATTCAACTCCTCGGTGGCCTCCCTGGCCAGATAGCTAATAAAATCTTTGACCTCCCGTCCGCCTTCGTAGGCCCTGGGATTGGCCTTGTCGCCGCTGGGAGCAAAGTAGATGGTCGGGAAGCCGCGCACAGAATACGGCAGCGGCACGTCGTTAGCCGTGGCGTCCATCTTGGCGATGACAATGCTGGGCTCGTTGGACAATTTCTTGGCCAGCTCCTCGTATTTTGGCGCCAGATTCTTGCAGTGGCCGCACCAGGGGGCGTAGAACTCGACGAGGACGTCCTTGGTTGGGTCGTTAACTAGCGAGTCGAAATTTTTTGCCACAACCACTTTGACCGGGTCGGACTGCGACTCGGGGATCGGCTCCGACTTCAGGTAGGGGATCAGGCGGCCGGCCAACAGGTCCGTGAGGAAGGCGTCGAAGGATTCCGTGCTGCGGGCGGGGGATTTTCGGGGTGAATTGTACATCGCTGTCAATTCAGCGGTCTAAATAAACTAGGGGGCGGATAACTCCTGTAGGTTTAAGACTAGGGAACGGATAACTCTTGTAGGTTTGAGACTAGGGGGCGGATAACTCTTGTAGGTTTAAGACTAGGGGCGGATAACTCTTGTAGGTTTGAGACTGAGAGGCGGATAACTCTTGTAGGTTGGAGACTAGGGGGCGGATAACTCTTGTACATTTGAGACTAGGGGGCGGATAACTCTTGTAGGTTTGAGACTAGGGGGTGGAAACTTCTTGTAGGTTTGAGACTAGGGGGCGGAAACCTCTTGTAGGTTGGAAACTAGGGGGCGGATAACTCTTGTAGGTTGTAGACCAGAGGCGGATAACTCTTGTATGTTTGAGACTAGGGGCGGATAACTCTTGTACATTTGAGACTAGGGGCGGATGACTCTTGTAGGTTTGAGAATAGGGGGCGGATAACACTTGTAGGTTGGAGACTAAATAAGGGCATCACCTGATTTCAGACATCACCTGATTTCAGACCTCACCTGAACTCCTCAGACATGACAAACTTCCGTCCCTTGTCGTCCTTGACAGTCACCAGCACTTTCTGCTCGTCCGGCGTCTGTACGCCGAACTCGTCGAGCTCCTGACGCATCGAGGCGGTGTTGGCAATGCAGAATTTCAGTCCGGCTGGCGAATGCTTTTTGGCGATTTTCATCACCCGATTGCGCCAATAATTTGTGCCCTTCGGGTTGCGCTGATAGTCCACTGTAAAGTACGCAGTGACCAGCGACAGGCCGCTAGCCGTAAAGTGCTTGCTGTTCGAGGCCGTGCGCTGACCCGCTAAGCCATAGCTGCCGGGGCGGAGAGGCGGACACGGTGGATTATCAGGGGTGGATTATCTATGGCGGATTATCAATGGTGAATTTTTAAGGGAGTTTTATCAAGGGGGTATTATCAAGAGTGGATTACCAAGGTCAGATTGTCAAGGGTGGATTATTCCAGGCGGATTATCAAGGGGGATTATCAAGGGGAATCATCAAGGGTGGATTATCGAGGCGGATTATCATTGGGGGATTGTCAAGGGGAGATTATCAAGGCGGATTATTAAGGACGAATTATCAAGTGGAATTATCAATTTGGATTATCAATGGGGATTATCAAGAGCGGATTATCAATGGCGGATTATCAAGAGAGTTATCAAAGGCAGACAATTGAGGCCAGATTTTGTTAGAGGGATTATCAAGGGCACATTTTTTGGCATTATCAGGCACGGATTCTTAGGGGCGGATCATGAGGAGATTATTGTAAGGGGTGGATTATTAGGGATTGTTAGAGGCGATTGTTAGGAATTCTTAGGAGCGGATTTTTAGGGGCGGATCATTAGAATATTTTAACGTGCGCGATGCCATCAATCAATATTACGTTCATAGTTGTAACTACGCAAGCCTCACTCACATATTGATGCTAATCCACTGTTTAAGCGTCTGAGCATCCATCGAGCCAGCGTAGGCCTCAGTGTGGGGCTCAAATTTGCTGCGCAGTTTCCGGGGCCGGACAACGGCGATCAGATCCGGCGTGTCAAAGCCGTGACGGGTGTTAAAATCGGCGGACAGGCTGTGCGCAAAGGTGAAATCTTCGTTTAGTGAGTCAGCGGCCTAAAATTTGTGAGTTGGTTGTAGATTTAACTAATTAGCTGACGAGGCATTGTGCTCTTAACTTAAGTGCATAGTTACTCGCGCCGTTTACCTGTTTAAAAACGCGATAAGCCGTCGAAGACTCGTCAGCAAAGAAGCCAGCAATGAACGGCTCGACGCCGTCTAGGAGGCGTTCAAAATCGGCGTCCTGGACTAGTTGACGCGACGACGGGCCGGCTTTGGTTTTCATGTATTTGACTATGCCGTCGGCGTCGCGAGGGCCCTGGGAGAATCAGAGTGAGGTCAGGCGGGTGCACATTGAGGTCAGGTGGGTGCACATTGATGTCAGGTGGGTGCACATTGAGGTCAGGCGGGTGCACATTGAGGTCAGGCGGGTGCACATTGGGGTCATTTGGGTGCACATTGAGGTCATTTGGGTGCACATTGAGGTCATGCGGGTGCACATTGAGGTCATTTGGATGCACATTGAGGTCAGGCGGGTGCACATTGAGGTCAGGCGGGTGCACATTGAGGTCAGGCGGGTGCATATTGAGGTCAGGCGGGTGCACATTGAGGTCAGATGGGTGCACATTGAGGTCAGGCGGGTGCACATTGGGTGCATGTGTATTTATGGACAAGCCATAAATATGTACCTGATAGTCGCCGCTTAACTCGCCACCTTTGAATATCTTGAGCGTTGGGTAGCCGCTGACGCCGAACCGGTTGCACACGGCTGTCTCCGCTGTGCAGTCAACTTTGGCCAAAGGCACCGGGACGTCCTTGAGACGGGTGGCGGCCGCCTCGTACTCAGGGGCCAGACGCTGGCAGTGGCCACACCTAGAGACAAATGAGGAATGGTGAACATTTTTGCTGTTGCTTGTTACTTAAAATAGATAAAACACAAATAATAATAAATCGGATCATTTAAATAAGCTGTATAATTAGCTTAAAGATTCACTAGGGGTCATTTTCTTTACTCAAGTAGTACTTTATTTGTCACTTATCAGTTAACATGTTTCTGTAGTCATCCAACTTTTATGTAACTTTATTTATTTAAATTAAAAATTACATTAATAACTATTATAAGAAAAAGAAAAATTATTTTAGAATGAAGAATTTAAGAATTAATTAGGAAAGAGATCTTTTTCGTTTTTTACATCCTAATAAACTTACATACTTTAAACTTAAAGTATGTGTTTTAGCAACAACATTTACCTGAAAAAATTTATTTTTGTTTTATGGAATTTAAACTTAGCTATTTCTAGAGCAAGTAGAACAACTAAACATTTCTACTGATAAGAGTTTGTGATTAACATTTTTTATAAAATTAACAAAATTAATATTTTTAAGAAAGAAAATGCATTTTTAAGCCAAGGCTTCCCCTTAATGCTTTTAAGGGGAATAAAAAATTAAAATATCAATTAAAGGGCTTAAATAATAAAATGAGAAAATTTTAACATTCTTGACTTGTAAAAGCCTGCGAAATCAATATCAAAATAAAAAATTCTTTTATTGCTAAAATCGATAACCAAGCATTCATCAATGCTTTTAATTTAATTTGATGGACAATGCTAGAATAATCCGACGCCTAAGTCTTTGTAAAATACTGTGTGTAAAAATAAACATTCACGTAGGAATATGCAAGAAAAGCATAAAAAACATTCCGAATGAGTATTTCGGTAAGATAGATTTAGTACATACCACGGAGCATAGAACTCAACCAGAATTACTTCATTTTGCTTTATGTTTGTGTCAAAATTAGCATCAGTAAAAACTAATACATCCGATGCCAAAGCTAAAGCACAAAACGCATAAAAAATAGCTACAGAAAGCAATAGCTTTATCATTATATCCCCGTTAATCTTCCACTTGAAAACGACTTAACTATGAAATCAACGGAATTTCTGATATGATATGATAGTATCAGATCGTTACCACGATAATTGAAAGAAATTGCAAGCGCACATCGACGTTTTAAATTTTACAACGATATGTCAATCTCTGATTGGTTTAGCAACAAAAGGTAAAACAAATGATGTCTTTACTGTTGCTATACGTCTGGAATAAATATAAATAAGATAAAATATTTGTTCGCAAATTTTATTGATAAAAACTTTTAAGAGAAATTAAAATCAATAATTTAAAGTTAATTCTTAAACGATGCGCGACACTTCTAGCTTCTAACCAAGCGAAGGATGATTCTAACCACCGCCGCCGTTTCTATTTGCTCTAAACCGTTATCTCTCGCACTTAATATTAACCTGTAATTGTTACATCTTTGACTGCAGTCATGGTCCTGCACCAGACGGCTGACAATAAAAAGTATTTAGCATTTTACAAAAGATACTGGTGAAAAAAATCACGGCACGACTCGACTCGGACATTTTTTCTCCCTGACGCAAATAGGGCGTGGAAACCCGGCTCGGGACCCCCCTGATCAGTGGTAGCCAGAGAATCTTGCGACTCGTGGGTCGTGAACTTGTATAATCATAAAAGCAATTAGCAGCTAAAACAAACTTCGATTTTACATATGTACGTAGCTGACTCCTTTCAGTTGGATCGCTAGCTAATTACCCATGTGTCGAAGAAAGCACATTTTTTCTGCATGACTCATTTGATTTAAACTTTAGCTACGGTATCAATGCTGTCAATCAGCATGCGCGTGTCTGCATGCCCAGCTAGCAACCGATAGGCAACTCTTGTAGTTGGTTTGTCCGCTTATGAATTATGAAAGCTGGTTTAAGACATGCGATATTAATTAAAATTTGAAAACTATCTGCTTTAAGAAAAGCAAGCAAGCAGGCAAGGCCGGACCAACCCGCAATGACATCCTCAATTCCAACCGCAATGACATCCTCAATTCCACCCAAAAAGGACATCCTCAATCCCACCGAAAATGACATCCTAAATCCCACCCACAATGACATACTCAATCCCACCCACAATGACAGCCTCAATCCCAACCTCAATGACATCCTCAATCCCACCCGCAATGACATCCTCAATCCCACCCGCAATGACATCCCATTATCAATATAAAAAAATCAAAACGCTTGGCTTCAACGAGATTTAACGAGATTTACTAAAATACAAAACGCAAAGAGATACACATTGTCAGCATTCGGATTACAAACTCTTTTTACTTAATTCATTGCACAAGCCGCAACAGTGCTTTGTAAAGCATTTCAATTCGTGAGAGGAAAAAAAATTAGATAGTTAAGAACTAAAAAGTAACGTATTAACTAACAATCAAAGCATTTTTAACAGCTTTTTCCTATACTAAGAAGAAAAACAAGAAAAAATGAGGCTTAATAGAAAATTCTATATAGCATTTTGTTAGCTAGGAACTATAAGCAATATAATTATTTCAACAGTCCGCAATTAGTTTACTTTAAAAACGCGCCTAAATTACCCAATTGTTTCATACTACTTACGAGTAGACTGAAAAGTAAAATATTTCTAAAATAACAAATTGGCGTTGCATTTAGAAAAGAAAAGATGAATTTGTCAGCTCTGTCTACAGCAGATAAATCAATTTTAGTATAATCAAGACTAAACAGCATCTGTGAATGCATTTTTAATTGATAATCACGCTACACTACTATCAGTACTAATCGCATTGGATAGTCGCTTTACGAAAAGAAAAAACAGTGTAATAAAACAGAAAAATAAGACGCAATAAAATAACGAAACTGCGGACTAGGCAAACAATAATAAGCAGGCGTTGATAAAACAACATTTGTGGAAGTCAAACCTGACTGAAGCGCCAAAAAGTTGCAATCAAATAGTCATTTTTTTAATACGAAAGGTCAGAAGCAAATGAAGCAACTTAGGCTTGAGAAATCAAAAACAGATAAACAAGATAAGAAAAACAGGCACTCAAAGTAAAAAAAACAAGCAAAAGGCAATTTGACTGCCTTTTAGGAGGTAACTAAAATAATTGATAGCTCGTATTAAGTAAAAATATGAGAACGGCTTTGATTCAGTAAGTGCTGGCAAATGAGGAAAATTAATATCAACTATAGAATTGAAAAATACATATAGCAGTTGGTCTGATTTAGTATTTTGTTGTTGCTATAACATGGGTTCGCTGTAGCTCCTGCTGTGCTCCTTCAGAAGGGGAGACTGAGGATGGGATTGATGAGGGGAGACTGAGGATGGGATTGATGAGGGGAGACTGAGGATGGGATTGATGAGGGGAGACTGAGGATGGGATTGATGAGGGGAGACTGAGGATGGGATTGATGAGGGGAGACTGAGGATGGGATTGATGAGGGGAGACTGAGGATGGGATTGCTGAGGGGAGACTGAGGATGGGATTGATGAGGGGAGACTGAGGATGGGATTGCTGAGGGGAGACTGAGGATGGGATTGATGAGGGGAGACTGAGGATGGGATTGATGAGGGGAGACTGAGGATGGGATTGATGAGGGGAGACTGAGGATGGGATTGATGAGGGGAGACTGAGGATGGGATTGATGAGGGGAGACTGAGGATGGGATTGATGAGGGGAGACTGAGGATGGGATTGATGAGGGGAGACTGAGGATGGGATTGATGAGGGGAGACTGAGGATGGGATTGATGAGGGGGGACTGAGGATGGGATTGATGAGGGGGGATTGAGGATGGGATTGATGAGGGGGGACTGAGGATGGGATTGATGAGGGGAGATTGAGGATGGGATTGATGAGGGGAGATTGAGGATGGGATTGATGAGGGGAGACTGAGGATGGGATTGATGAGGGGAGATTGAGGATGGGATTGATGAGGGGGGACTGAGGATGGGATTGATGAGGGGAGACTGAGGATGGGATTGATGAGGGGAGACTGAGGATGGGATTGATGAGGGGAGATTGAGGATGGGATTGATGAGGGTAGATTGAGGATGGGATTGATGAAGGGAGATTGAGATATGATTAATTAGGTAGAGAATATGATTGAGAAGGGGAGATTGAGGTCGGGATCAATAAGGGGAGATTAGGATTATGACAAAAATCATATATTGAGAAGGTTTAGGGGATGGTATTACCCATCACAAAGACACAATTGCGAAATTTACTGCAAGGTTCCATTTTTAAATACTTACTAGTTTGAGTCGGCAATTAGAGGAAGCCGATATCACTCAGATTCACAAAACAAAAATTAGGCAGCAACAGGCGTCAGCAACATTTAGTTTCGTTTCCATACGAATCGCACTACTCACAGTAAGCTCGGAGTTCGCTCTAATCAAATCAAATTAATCAATTAAGTTGTCAGTTGGACATCAATTGGCTTTTTTGTCGACTGCGCTGCCGCCGGCGTCCTCGAGCACCCAGTCGCAGGCGCGCCGATAAGCGGCCAGACAGTCCGGGTTCGCGTCGATAAAGCGGCGCAGCAGCTCTGGCCGGTCCGTCATGACACCCTCGCAACCGGCCTGAAGCGTCGATATTCAATAATATTGACCCACTATGACCTACTTTAACATTCAATATTGACCTACTATGACCTACTTTGACATTCAATGTTGACCCACTATGACCTACTTTAACATTCAATATTGACCTACTATGACCTACTTTGACATTCAATGTTGACCCACTATGACCTACTTTGACATTCAATGTTGACCCACTATGACCTACTTTGACATTCAATATTGACCCACTATGACCTACTTTGACATTCAATGTTGACCCACTATGACCTACTTTGACATTCAATGTTGACCCACTATGACCTACTTTGACATTCAATATTGACCCACTATGACCTACTTTGACATTTAATATTGACCTACTATGACCTACTTTTGCATTCAATATTGACCTACTATGACCTACTTTGACATTTAATATTGACCTACTATGACCTACTTTGACTTTCAATATTGGCCTTTTGTGACCTATTTTGACATTCAATATTGACCCACTATGACCTACTTTGACATTCAATGTTGACCCACTATGACCTACTTTGACATTTAATATTGACCTACTATGACCTACTTTTGCATTCAATATTGACCTACTATGACCTACTTTGACATTTAATATTGACCTACTATGACCTACTTTGACTTTCAATATTGGCCTTTGTGACTGTCGTGTCGTGGCTAACTCGCCAAAAACTTGCCTCACTTAGATGTGAGAGCCGTTTATTAAATATAAGCACAAGCGTGCACATTAAAGTCAGATAGATAGAAATAGGCTTAAGCCTCGCGCGTACACAGGCAGGCGGGGGGGAGAGAGCAAACAGGCCTGAATCAGTCAACAGCGCGCCAACCCCAAATAAGTGCACAAGCACTAACAGTCAAGTCACGGCACGACAGTGACCTACTTTGACATTCGATATTGACCTACTTTGACCTACTTTGACATTCAATATTGACCTACTATGACCTACTTTGAAATTCAATATTGACCTACTTTGACCCACTTTGACATTCAATATTGACCTACTATGACCCACTTTGACATTCAATATTGACCTGCTATGACCCACTTTGACATTCAATATTGACCTGCTATGACCCACTTTGACATTCAATGTTGACCTACTATGACCCACTTGGACATTCAATATTGACCTACTATGACCCACTTTGACATTCAATATTGACCTACTATGACCCACTTGGACATTCAATGTTGACCTACTATGACCCACTTTGACATTTAATATTGACCTACTATGACCCACTTGGACATTCAATGTTGACCTACTATGACCCACTTGGACATTCAATATTGACCTACTATGACCCACTTTTACATTCAATATTGACCTACTATGACCCACTTTTACATTCAATGTTGACCTACTATGACCCACTTTTACATTCAATATTGACCTACTATGACCCACTTTTACATTCAATGTTGACCTACTATGACCCACTTGGACATTCAATATTGACCTACTATGACCCACTTGGACATTCAATGTTGACCTACTATGACCCACTTGGACATTCAATGTTGACCTACTATGACCCACTTGGACATTCAATATTGACCTACTATGACCCACTTGGACATTCAATATTGACCTACTATGACCCACTTGGACATTCAATATTGACCTACTATGACCCACTTGGACATTCAATATTGACCTACTATGACCCACTTGGACATTCAATATTGACCTACTATGACCCACTTGGACATTCAATATTGACCTACTATGACCCACTTGGACATTCAATATTGACCTACTATGACCCACTTGGACATTCAATATTGACCTACTATGACCCACTTGGACATTCAATATTGACCTACTATGACCCACTTGGACATTCAATATTGACCTACTATGACCCACTTGGACATTCAATATTGACCTACTATGACCTACTAATTAACCTACTGTGATTTGCCGTTGACATCAAATTGACCCATGTAAACAACCTACATTAACCTAATTCGACTTACACATTTCCTTGATTTCATACTGACCTATTTTGACCTACCACCCGAGCCACAGCCAGACCTCCCAACTTATCACCCACCGAACTTCCCACCAGCTCACCTCGAAGGCCTGTCGAAAGTGCCGCTCCTGGTTCAGCACCCAAACGTAGGTCGGCACGCCCCGTTCGTGCAGGTGCCGGATGAGCTTCGGCGACATCAGCAGCTTGTCGAATAGGCCAACAAGAAAGCGGGCCAGCCGGCTGGGATAGGCGGCGGCGAACGGTTCGAGTTCGAGCAGGGCGGACAGCATCGGCGGCTCGAAGAAAGCGTCCTTGATCGGCACAAACGGCAGGAGGCCGACGGCGTACAAAAACACCGTGGACAGGATGGAGCGCATGGAGAACAGGGTGGCCACGCGGGGCTCCATGGCGCGGAGCTGGTTGATGACCCGGTGCGACCGGTTGCCCCAGACCACCGTTTCCTGCCTGAGGAAGTGGCAGCGGGGTTTCAGGGGAAAGGGAACATCAGGATCTGAGCATTGACGTGATGGTGAGAATTTTACGAACAGTCAAATTTGAGTTCAAAAGGAGAAGCTCAGACAAGGGGTTCAGTAAGGGGAGCTCAGGCAAGGGGTTCAGGAGAGAGACAAGGGGTTCCTGAGGGGGAGCTCAGACAAGGGGTTCAGGAGGGGGAGCTCAGGCAAGGGGTTCAGGAGGGGAGCTCAGACAAGGGGTTCAGGAGGGGAAGTTCAGGCAAGGGGTTCAGGAGGGGGAGGAGTTCAGGCAAGGGGTTCAGGAGGGGGAGATCAGGCAAGGGGTTCAGTAAGGGGAGCTCAGGCAAGGGGTTCAGGAGGGGGAGCTCAGGCAAGGGGTTCAGGAGGAGGAGCTCAGGCAAGGGGTTCAGGAGGGGGAGCTCAGACAAGGGGTTCAGGAGGGGGAGCTCAGACAAGGGGTTCAGGAGTGGGAGTTCAGGCAAGGGGTTCAGGAGGGGGAGATCAGGCAAGGGGTTCAGGAGGGGGAGATCAGGCAAGGGGTTCAGGAGGGGGAGATCAGGCAAGGGGTTCAGGAGGGGGAGGAGTTCAGGCAAGGGGTTCAGGAGGGGGAGATCAGGCAAGGGGTTCAGAAGGGGGAGGAGTTCAGACAAGGGGTTCAGGAGGGGGAGCTCAGACAAGGGGTTCAGGAGTGGGAGTTCAGGCAAGGGGTTTAGGAGGGGGAGCTCAGGCAAGGGGTTCAGGAGGAGGAGCTCAGGCAAGGGGTTCAGGAGGAGGAGCTCAGGCAAGGGGTTCAGGAGGGGGAGCTCAGACAAGGGGTTCAGGAGGGGGAGTTCAGGCAAGGGGTTCAGGAGCGGGAGTTCAGGCAAGGGGTTCAGGAGGGGGAGTTCAGGCAAGGGGTTCAGGAGCGGGAGATCAGGCAAGGGGTTCAGGAGGGGGAGATCAGGCAAGGGGTTCAGGAGGGGGAGATCAGGCAAGGGGTTCAGGAGGGGGAGCTCAGGTAAGGGGTTCAGGAGGGGGTGTTCAGGCAAGGGGTTCAGGAGGGGGAGCTCAGGCAAGGGGTTCAGGAGGGGGAGACCAGACAAGGCGTGCAGAAGGTAGAGTTCAATAAAGAGTTCATGATAAGTTCAGAGAGAGAACAGCGTCGGCGTCAGACATTAAATTAGCGCATCAATCACTGATAAATAAGGATCAGCATTACGTCCCGTATTGCGTCATCATCGCTGCGTAATTAATCCAACAAACTGGCAATGCCCCAACAAACAAACACGAACCTGCTATGCTGCACAACCAGCTTACACACGGCCTCCAGCAGATCCGGCCGGTCCTCTTTCACGTCGATATTCAACGGCACGTCAGGGAAGGCGGCGAAAACCTCGGCTAGCAGAGGGATTCGTCGATCTTCGCCAGCCGAGACGGTCAGTCCGGGCTCGAAGGTGACAGCCAGGTCGCGTCGAATCGGCGGGAGCTCGGCGTAGTTGAGCTGGTCGATGCGGCCGGCCTTGGCGCACAGGCGGCTCAGGTCGTTGTCGTGGGCAACCACCACCTGCGGCCACCGGACGAGGGGGGAGGGGGCGACAAGTGGGCCGCTGTGGAAATGCTAGATACAGAGGATGGGGAGCTGGAGACAGAGGATGGGGAGCTGGAGACAGAGGATGGGGAGTGGGAGACAGAGGATGGGGAGTGGGAGACAGGGGATGGGGAGTGGGAGACAGAGGATGGGGAGTGGGAGACAGAGGATGAGGAGTGGGAGACAGAGGATGGGGAGTGGGAGACAGAGGATGAGGAGTGGGAGACAGAGGATGAGGAGTGGGAGACAGAGGATGGGGAGTGGGAGACAGAGGATGGGGAGTGGGAGACAGAGGATGAGGAGTGGGAGACAGAGGATGAGGAGTGGGAGACAGAGGATGGGGAGTGGGAGACAGTGGATGGGGAGTGGGAGACAGGATGGGGAGTGGGAGACAGAGGATGGGGAGTGGGAGACAGAGGACGGGGAGTGGGAGACAGAGGATGGGGAGTGGGAGACAGAGGATGGGGAGTGGGATGCAGAGGATGGGGAGTGGGAGACAGAGGATGGGGAGTGGGAGACAGAGGATGGGGAGTGGGAGACAGAGGATGGGGAGTGGGAGACAGAGGATGAGGAGTGGGAGACAGAGGATGAGGAGTGGGAGACAGAGGATGGGGAGTGGGAGACAGTGGATGGGGAGTGGGAGACAGGATGGGGAGTGGGAGACAGAGGATGGGGAGTGGGAGACAGAGGACGGGGAGTGGGAGACAGAGGATGGGGAGTGGGAGACAGAGGATGGGGAGTGGGATGCAGAGGATGGGGAGTGGGAGACAGGAAGGTTCAAACTAGGGAACGAGAGAGAGGAAATGAAAGAGAGGTACTTAGAGTGAGACAGGAGAAGGTTAGGGTAGGCAGACAGACAGAGCGAACCTGTCCATCGCGGGTGATCTGGCAGTCGAGCTCGAGCATGTGTGTCCGGTGCAGTCGGACAGCGGCGTCAAAAGCTTCCATGGTATTCTCGGCCAGTTCAGCGGCGCCGCCCCGGTGGCTGATGTGGGCGGCGGCGAAGCTGCGACGGCGTCGACGATAGAGCAGGTTGGGGTAGCGGAGCAGCAGGCCGGAGAGCAGGGTGTAGGCTGAGAGGGCCGCGGCGGCGGCTGCTGCGGGCGACTGGAAGTCCTGCAAGTGCGGGGTGCGGCTTTGACTAGGCAGTTCTAATATCATGCTGCAAAGAGCAGCAGCTTTGTTCGTATTAGTCTTAATAATACAACTGCCAATTCTGATACTTCATACTATGCCTATTGTTACTATGACAACTGTTACTATGACTAATGTTACTATGACTACTGTTACTATGACTGTTATTATTATTATGTCTTATTATTACGTCGATTGCCTGCTGGCTGACGCCGGCGCCCCTGATTCTGCCGGCGGCGCGGCCTTCATTCGCGCCCAGGCCCTGAGGCGCGCCCTGTGACGCTGATTTTCCATCTGACAGCGTACTGTGTTGTTGTTGTTGTTACTATGACTACTATTTCTATGACTACACTGTTAATATGACAACTGTTACTATGACTGCTGTTACTATGACTGCTGTTACTATGACTACACTGTTACCATGACTGCTGTTACTATGACAACTGTTACTATGACAACTGTTACTATGACTGCTGTTACTATGACTGCTGTTACTATAACTGCTGTTACTATAACTGCTGTTACTATAACTACACTGTTACTATGACTGCTGTTACTATAACTGCTGTTACTATGACTGCTGTTACTATAACTGTGTTACTATGACAACTGTTACTATGACAACTGTTACTATGACTGCTGTTACTATGACTGCTGTAACTATAACTGCTGTTACTATAACTGCTGTTACTATAACTACACTGTTACTATGACTGCTGTTACTATGACTGCTGTTACTATGACTGCTGTTACTATAACTACATTGCTACTATGACTGCTGTTACTATGACTGCTGTTACTATAACTGCTGTTACTATAACAGCTGTTACTATAACTGCTGTTATAGTAACTGCTGTTACTATAACTGCTGTTACTATGACTGCTGTTACTATGACTGCTGTTACTATAACTACACTGTTACTATAACTGCTGTTACAATGACTGCTGTTACTGTGACTGCTGTTACTATGACTGCTGGTATTATGACTGCTGTTACTATAACTGCTGTTACTATGACTGCTGTTACTATGACTGCTGTTACTATGACTGCTGTTACTATAACTGCTGTTACTATAACTGCTGTTACTATAACTGCTGTTACAATGACTACTGTACTAAAACGCTTACTACTACCACTTTTATAGTAGTTTCCAATACTTCCGTTGTTACTTACAACTCTTGAGATTCCTATACCAGTACTTCACTATAATATAGCAGCTCCTATGATTAACTAAAACCACAAAAACAACTTTAAATTAATATTTCTACTACTCTTTGTTTAGTAATAAAGGAAAAGCATAGAGTTTGTGTATTGCTCATTACACGTCAGTAAAATCCAGCATGACACACTAATAATAGAGGCTGCTTTTTTGGTAAACTTTATTATGTTATTAATAATAATAATAATAGTAATAAGTCTTGCTTTCACTTTTGCACGAAAATTATATCCAATAAATTGTATCCAATAAAGTGCACACAGGTGTAAGATAATAAACATTAATAGGGTAACATAACTCGTCGCTCACTAAAGACCTACCACTTGTCGATAAGCTACCAACCGATTGAGACCATTCTGAGTTTCGAAAAATCTTTGAGAGGAGAAATTCGAACAGAAAGAAAAAACATAAGGTTGAATAGGCCGCCGACTCCTAATTAAATAAATGGCATATATACTGCACAGATACGCAACGCACTACTTACTTAGTGACGGGTCTAGTAAGTAGCATAGACGGGATAATAACTACGAGAATTAATAATTCCTACAAGAACACAAAAGCACTTTTTTAAAAATCCAAAAATGAACAACTCTTTCTTTTGGATAAAACTGCGCCCTGTAAGCATTCCAGGCAAGTAGATTTTTCTTTCATATAAATTGATCGATTTTTTCACGGTTCAAAAAAAGACAGTTGCCAAATGAAAATAAAACTGTTTATCTCAGGAGAAATAGACAGTTGAAAATTTTATTTTAATGAAAACTTAAGAAGGCAGAGGCCTAAACTCAAGGATAGTGGATGGAAATCTAAGGATCTCGTAAGTCTCGTAACAGCCCAGCAAACTAAGATGAACCGAATGTAAACCTTCGAACTGAAGCTAGGGGGAGAGGGGATTGGGCGTGGGACAAACAATTTTTGCAATACGCACTAAAAAAAATCATTTATTTTGAAAGAAAAAAAGTACAAACACACAGTTACATCTGCGCACATGACACACCAAATTTGTCTATAAACCTCACAGACAACAAAAAAATATGCAATTTAGAATTGAGTTTTCGAGCTAGCCAACCAGTTGACACCCGACCGGGCGTCTCCCTATGGTTGAAGGACCCTAGAGACCCCAAACTACAAAGCAACAACCGCGCCCCCTCTCTCCAATCCAAAAACAATCCCAACAAATTTCCATCCGAGAAACAAAAAAAAGTAATATAGAATCAGCCGAACGAGAAGCTGAAGCCGGGCATGCCGCCGGCGCCGCCGCCGCCCCTGTGTCGACCTTGGTGCTGGTGGCCGCCCTGATGAAACGACGGGAACCCGCCGGCGCCAGCGCTGCCGCCAAAGAATTGCGCGAAAATCAAGTTGGGATCCATACCAGAGAAGCCGCCCGGCCCGCCCTGCTGCATATCTTCGAGATCTTCGCCGGCATCGTAGCGTCGGCGTTTCTGCGGATCGGTCAGGACCGAGTAGGCCTCGCCGACGTCTTTGAAAGCGGTCTCTTCGGCTCGCTTCTGCTCGTCAGTAGCGTTCGAATGTCGGTCTGGGTGGTGCAGCAGGGCCTTCTTTTTGTAGGCCCGTTTGATCTCGTCGTCGCTGGCCTGCTGACTGACGCCCAAGATTTTGTAATAGCATTTGCGCTTGGACTTCTTTAGGGCTAGCTGAGCCTCCTGGGGAGAGGGGAGAGGCGGGGCGAGGGTAGATCACCTATGAGATCGTTGCTTCTGAATCTATTCTAAATTATGAGATCATTGCTTCTAAATCTACTCTAACCTATAAGGTCATTGCCTTTGAATCTATTCTCACCTATGAGATCGTTGCTTTTGAATCGATTCTCACCTATGAGATTCTTGTTCCTGAGTCTATTATCACCTATGAGATCGTTGTTCCTGAGTCTATTCTCACCTATGAGATCGATGTTTCTGAGTCTATTCTCACATATGAGATCGATGTTTCTGAGTCTATTCTCACCTATGAGATTGAGGTTCTGAGTCTATTCTCACCTATGAGATCGATGTTTCTGAGTCTATTCTCACCTATGAGATCGTTGCTTCTGAGTCTATTCTCACCTATGAGATTGATGTTTCCGAATCTATTCTCACTTATGAGATCGTTGTTTCTGAATCTATTTTTACCTTTAGTTATCACCCAAACAATTATTAATTACAATGCCAAACTATTCCCAGAGCAAAATAAAACACGATAAAAAAAACCAACCTGCAGCAGGGCCCGATTCTCCCGGCTAGGATGCCGTCGCTGCAGCTCTTCGCAGGTGCGCACAGCCTCGTCGAATTGTTCCAAGCGTTGCTGCACCTGGGCAAGCCGCTTCATAGCGTTGGCGTAGTCCGGCTGAAGGTTCAGCGCCGCCCGACAGTCGTCCAGGGCCTCCTGGAGCAGGTCCAAATGGAGCAGGCTGAGGGCGCGGTTGCAGTGCACCTGGATTTGAGGATAACAAAATAAAATTTGAAAATGGGATTGCAGACACAATAAACACATGGGAGCGTGAGGATTTGGGAAAACTAACCTATAGGAGCTTGAGGATTTGGGAAAACTAACCTATGGGAGCTTGAGGATTTGGGAAAACTAACCTATGGGAGCTTGAGGCTTTGGGAAAACTAAACTATGGGAGCGTGAGGATTTGGGAAAAATAACCTATGGGAGCTTGGGGATCTGGGAAAACTAACCTATCGGAGCTTGAGGATTTAGGTAAACTAACCTATAGGAGCGTGAGGATTTGGGAAAACTAACCTATGGGAGCGTGAGGATTTGGGAAAACTAACACATAGGAGCTTGAGGATTTGGGAAAACTAACCTATGGGAGCTTGAGGCTTTGGGAAAACTAAACTATGGGAGCGTGAGGATTTGGGAAAACTAACCTATGGGAGCGTGAGGATTTGGGAAAACTAACCTATAGGAGCTTGAGGATTTGGGAAAACTAACCTATGGGAGCTTGAGGATTTGGGAAAACTAACCTATGGGAGCTTGAGGCTTTGGGAAAACTAAACTATGGGAGCGTGAGGATTTAGGTAAACTAACCTATAGGAGCGTGAGGATTTGGGAAAACTAACCTATGGGAGCGTGAGGATTTGGGAAAACTAACACATAGGAGCTTGAGGATTTGGGAAAACTAACCTATGGGAGCTTGAGGCTTTGGGAAAACTAAACTATGGGAGCGTGAGGATTTGGGAAAACTAACCTATGAGAGCGTGAGGATTTGGGAAAACTAACCTATGGGAGCGTGAGGATTTGGGAAAACTAACACATAGGAGCTTGAGGATTTGGGAAAACTAACCTATGGGAGCTTGAGGCTTTGGGAAAACTAAACTATGGGAGCGTGAGGATTTGGGAAAACTAACCTATGGGAGCGTGAGGATTTGGGAAAACTAACCTATAGGAGCTTGAGGATTTGGGAAAACTAACCTATGGGAGCTTGAGGATTTGGGAAAACTAACCTATGGGAGCTTGAGGCTTTGGGAAAACTAAACTATGGGAGCGTGAGGATTTGGGAAAACTAACACATAGGAGCTTGAGGATTTGGGAAAACTAACCTATGGGAGCTTGAGGATTTGGGAAAACTAACCTATGGGAGCTTGGGGATCTGGGAAAACTAACCTATCGGAGCTTGAGGATTTAGGAAAACTAACCTATAGGAGCTTGAGGATTTAGGAAAACTAACCTATAGGAGCGTGAGGATTTGGGAAAACTAACCTATGGGAGCGTGAGGATTTGGGAAAACTAACACATAGGAGCTTTAGGATTTAGGAAAACTAACCTATGGGAGCGTGAGGATCTGGGAAAACTAACCTATGGGAGCTTGAGGATCTGGGAAAACTAACCTATGGGAGCGTGAGGATTTGGGAAAACTAACACATAGGAGCTTTAGGATTTAGGAAAACTAACCTATGGGAGCTTGAGGATCTGGGAAAACTAACCTATCGGAGCTTGAGGATTTGGGAAAACTAACCTATGGGAGCTTGGGGATCTGGGAAAACTAACCTATCGGAGCTTGAGGATTTAGGAAAACTAACCTATAGGAGCTTGAGGATTTAGGAAAACTAACACATAGGAGCTTGAGGATTTGGGAAAACTAACCTATGGGAGCGTGAGGATTTGGGAAAACTAACCTATGGGAGCGTGAGGATTTGGGAAAACTAACCTATGGGAGCTTGGGGATCTGGGAAAACTAACCTATCGGAGCTTGAGGATTTAGGAAAACTAACCTATAGGAGCTTGAGGATTTAGGAAAACTAACCTATAGGAGCGTGAGGATTTGGGAAAACTAACCTATGGGAGCGTGAGGATTTGGGAAAACTAACACATAGGAGCTTTAGGATTTAGGAAAACTAACCTATGGGAGCGTGAGGATCTGGGAAAACTAACCTATGGGAGCGTGAGGATCTGGGAAAACTAACCTATGGGAGCGTGAGGATTTGGGAAAACTAACACATAGGAGCTTGAGGATTTGGGAAAACTAACCTATGGGAGCTTGAGGCTTTGGGAAAACTAAACTATGGGAGCGTGAGGATTTGGGAAAACTAACCTATGAGAGCGTGAGGATTTGGGAAAACTAACCTATGGGAGCGTGAGGATTTGGGAAAACTAACACATAGGAGCTTGAGGATTTGGGAAAACTAACCTATGGGAGCGTGAGGATCTGGGAAAACTAACCTATGGGAGCTTGAGGATCTGGGAAAACTAACCTATGGGAGCGTGAGGATTTGGGAAAACTAACCTATGGGAGCGTGAGGATTTGGGAAAACTAACCTATGGGAGCTTGAGGATCTGGGAAAACTAACCTATGGGAGCGTGAGGATTTGGGAAAACTAACACATAGGAGCTTTAGGATTTAGGAAAACTAACCTATGGGAGCTTGAGGATCTGGGAAAACTAACCTATGGGAGCGTGAGGATCTGGGAAAACTAACCTATGGGAGCGTGAGGATTTGGGAAAACTAACACATAGGAGCTTTAGGATTTAGGAAAACTAACCTATGGGAGCTTGAGGATCTGGGAAAACTAACCTATGGGATTTTAAGAATTTGAGAAAATTAACAAATGGCAGCTTGAATATTTGGGAAAACTAACACACCGGAGCGTGAGGATTTGGGAAAACTAACAAACTGAAGCTTTAGAATTTAGGGAAAAAGTTGAAAATCTCAACGCACCTTAGCATTGTAGGCAGCATGTTTCGGATCGATAGTCAGAGCTTCAGTGTAAGCCGCGCAAGCCGCTTCGTAATTCTTCTCTTTAATCAGAGAATTGGCCTCGTCCTTGGCCGCCGCCAAACGTTTGCTACGTCTGAAAGCGGCTTTAGCCTTCTCGCAGTCGGGATTCATCTTCAAGGCTTGGGCGAAATGCTGCTGCGCCTTGTCGTGCATCTCCTGATAGTAGAGAGACAGGCCGCGCAGCAGCAACAGCTCGGAGGCCACCTCCGGACCGCTGCTATCAAGCCGAACCAGATCGGTAGTCAGCATCGCCGCCTCGTCGTGTCGGCCCAATTCAATCAGCAATTCCGCTCGTCTAAGCCTCAGTTTAGTGCTGTGCGGCGCGCTTTGCAAGCATCTGGAGTGGCGGGGGACGGCGTGGGCCGATTCTTGGATGACTTCAGGGGTGATTCGTGGTTGACTTCAGGGGCGATTCTTGCATGACTTCAGGGGCGATTCTAGGATGACTTCGGGGGCGATTCTTGCATGACTTCAGGGCGATTCTTGCATGACTTCAGGGGTGATTCTCAGATAAGGAAAATAAGGTCAGGTGCGATTCCCAAATGACTTCAGGGGCGATTCTTGGATGAGATCAGGGGCGATTCTTGGATGAGATCAGGGGCGATTCTTGGATGAGATCAGGGGCGATGCTTAGATGCGGACAATGAGGCCAGGGGCGATTTTTAGATTACTTTTCGGGAGATTCTTAGAAAAGGTCAGGGGCGATTCTTAGATGAGATTGGGAGTGATTCTTGCATTAAATCGGGGACGATTCTTGGATAAGATCAGGGACGATTATTTGATGTCTAGATGTCACCAGTGACCAATCTTATCGGAATTAGGGATTATGAAATCAGGGATGATGATTTATTGTATGAGACGGTATTGCATACTTTTAGTGTGATTATTAGGGGCTAGTCTAAGAGTCACAGAAAATGGCGATTCTATGGGATATTGGGTGATTCCAATTCAATCACCAAAAGTCAGTCCAACGCACCTATCCAGGTGGTAGAGCGCGGTACGAGCGTCACCGCCGCTAAGCCGCTTCTCAACGCTGGACAACTGATCCTCGATATCCTTCAGCACTAGCAGCTGTTGTTCGGCCTCGTGACAGCTTGCATCCAGTACCAGAGCTTTTTGAAAGGCGATGACAGATTCGGAGAACTCGCCCAGATTTAGCAATACTTTGCCTAATCGAAGGTAGCCTTTAAGAAAGTCTGGATCGATTGCTACGCTGGTGCGACAGTCTTTCAGAGCGTCCTATCAATCAAACATTAGGCTTAATTAGTCGCTTACATTTGGATGCTTGCAGCACAAAAATATGTTGCTTACATGAAATCGATTTAGCATGATAGAAGCCGCGGCCCTGTTGCCATAGTAACTAGCAACTTTCGGACTCAATTCGATAGCTCTATCGTAGCATCTTATAGCTTCGGCGTATTTTTTCTGAGCAAACAGGGCGTTGCCTTCGATTTTGACTTGTTCAGCCGCCAAGTCTGAGTCACCCTCTGGATCGGACATCTGGGGAGCTGGTTCTCACTTGCCGGGTGGCGGGTGGGCGCTGAAGAAATAGAAAGGACAGTTGCCATGTGGATGGTGGAACTATGTGGAATTGTGTAAAATAAAATCAAGTTGTCTTATTAAAATATTGGTGTTGTATTATGCTTGTACTTAAAGATCATTAGGTGTTAAAAGTAATGTTTTTTATTTTATTTTATGTATTAAAACTAACTGGCACCAACTGACCAAATTTTCTGGGTTGAATATGCATATAGCAAAAATATGTAAATTCATGAAAAATACTGTGAACCTATCTTGTTAAAATAAATTATTATAACATTGTTGCATAAAACTAATTTGCAATATGATTTAAACATTATTAAAAGTTTAATTGACTATATTATCCAGAGCTATTGAAGACATAAATATTGAAAAATTCTTTGCAATTACTTTTTTGTACACTTACTCTGTCTTAAGAATTTAACTGATAGGGTACTTCAAAACTTAAATTGGTCAATTCTAAAAAAATTACCATTGCAATAAATAGTTCAAATGAATTAAATATCCCTATAAGGTACAAGTATGCTCTTGGGCCAATTGCACTAACCAAATAATATTGTAATATTAGCTCCTTAGACAATAAATGCATTCTAGTCCCTAAGGCTAATATACTTAAATTTCATAATTACTCTTGCTATTTGCCTAAAGTAGAATGCAATGTTTGGGTCTTCTACAAATTTTGAAACTAATTTAGAAACTATACATGGCCAACCTAAAAAATTTACAATATTTGGTGCAATTTAGTTTTAGCAAAATTTGTTACTTAGATTAAAGAAAATTTGAAAGAGTATCAAAAAGTCCCATATGCTACTATTTGACTATAAAGCTTTATATCACTATTCACAAAATATATTTACCTAAATTACTTTACTGATTTTGCAATTTATATCACTGATTTAGGTTGGCAACCATTTTACCCATCTATCTAGATGGGTATTAGCCATATATATTGGATATTATACATTATAATAACAATATAATACAATAATACAAACCATACATGCCCAACACCTGTCCAACCTGTCCAAACCGGATGAGTGAAACAGCCGCCAGCCAAGGTAAGTTGCAAAATTGCTGATGAAAGTTGCAAAATCATTGGTAAGAATAGCAAAATTGGCAATTTAAGTCACAAAATTGTTGATAAAAATTGCAAAATTGGCAATGTAAGTTGCAAAATCAGTAAAAATTAATGAGGTAAAAGGAGGTTGAGGAGATAAAGTCGCAAAAAGGAGGGGGTAAGTTGCAAAAGGAAAGGGGTAAGTTGTAAAAAGGAGAAAAATAGAAGAACTGAGAATATTTAGGCAAAAGTGGTATGTAGGGCCTTTTTTTGGTCCTTTGAACTATAGCCCAAAGTAGACCTAAGTTGCGAAATTGGTCGAAATTGGGGAGGTAAGTTGCAAAATTTTTCTAGAAGTAAAACTAAGTCGCACCAGATGGGTGAAATTTTAAGGTTAGGCATGTATGATACAAACATCTATATAGAAGAATGTAGAAAGCTACATAAATATTTATCTTTATTAATAGGCCTCAGACTAGAGCCTACTAATAAAGATAAATATGTATTTAGCTTTCTTAAATTCTATTACATTACTATAGGGCCTGTAAAAAATGTAATTTAGATTTTAGTAATTAAGGTTTTTGTAGGCCCTAACTTGATTTGACACTGTCATTGTCAATGCAACAGAGTTGCCATAATAAAAAGCAGATTATAACAAAACAATTTATACACTAGGCCCTATTGCCAATCAGAGATTCAAATATCATTGTCTAACTAGCCCTAAGCATTAGGCAAAGCTAGAGTCACTTAGTCATCTGCATGTGGAAGGACTATGGCAAATGGTCAGATTGTCATCTTCCAATCATCTTTACTTTAGCTAGCTATTTACAAGTGTATAATATTTACCCTGACATTATGATGCACCATACATGCGCAACACCCGGCCGACCCGGCCGAATCGGCCGGGTGACAGGCCTGCCAAGCAAGGGACGTCGCAAAATCGGCGATGCAAGTCGAAAAATCGCCGATGTAAGTCACAAAATTGGTGAAAAACACGAGGGGGTAAGTCGCAAAATGGAGAAGAATTGGGAAGATTCAGGCAAGAATCGTTCGCGGGACCTTTTTTTTTTGGTTCTTCGAAATTTTTGTGGCCAACTAAGTCACAAATTTTTCCACTGACAACCTATGTCGCACTTACACTGAACAACGTCGCACTTTTGGTCAGAAACAATGTCGCACTTACACTAAACAACGTCGCACTGGCCGGGTAAGATTCAGGAGGTTGCGCATGTATGTGATGCACCTATCCATTGCATAGCATAGCACAGCCTAGCTTTAGCTAGCTACATACAAGGCTTAGAGATAACTAGGCCTACCCGCTGATTTAGAGTAGGCCTAGCGACCAAATTCTAGACCACTTTTAGACAACTAGACAACAAGTTCAGACCAGAGTGCATGTTAATTGCATCACTTGTCGCTCCTACTAACAATTTAACAATCAACAATTTAACTATTTGTGTCAATCTCATTCAATTGTTGCTTTATTGGTCGCGATCAAGGTACAATAATTTCAATAAATTTCTGATCATCGGACTACAAAAGAGAAAAGACTCGATTGGTCTGACTGACTCATCAATAGGCCCCAAATATAGTAAGCCTTGTGTGACGCTACGTTACAATTGAATTGCAAAGTTTGATTAGGAGCTAAAATTTATCTTGGAGCGTACTGGATCCATGACATTATATGGACCATTTGCAAACTTTAGAATACAAGTTAGAGTACGAATGGAACCAAATGAGTTAGCCAACTTAATTGTGAATTTCCATTAGGTTGATTTCAAAGGTCAAAGTACAACCCAATTTGACGAAAATCCGGTAATTGTCAATGTAAAACAATTTTTGGCTTTTGTACATAATTTAAAATAGAATTTTTTTAATTTCTAAAAATAAAAAATTAAATAAAACTTTCGCAGGTTTTTTAAAAACTTACTATTTTCACAACAAGTAGATTCTGGGTTTCCTATTTTGTTTAAATCAAAAAGCCAATATGGCATTCTAAAAATCTGGATGCATTTGGGCAGCTCGGATGCCACTATACCCATTGTTGATAGGCATTCAATAATTACTCATTGTAGTTAATGTGAATTAAGTAGAAGTACGAGTAATTGACAAAGTGAATACAAGTGATCAGTGCACAATACAAACATTATGTGGACGTGTGTTACGTATTCGGCATCACAATGCAAAAAGGCTAAATGCCAAAATGCTATCGGGGCTTCGATTTCAGGATGCTATGGCATCGATTATGGCATAAAGAAGCAATAAAAAACAAGGCGATTCACCAATCAGTCTCTAAATGAGTTTTCTCTGATAAATGCAAAACTAGTTTTAAAAATAATTTCACTAACTACATATGTACCCGCTGCATACTTTTTATGCCATTACTATTTCACTATCAAAACCGTAGGACCGATGATTCTAGGATCAACTTCTGCAACAAAACTATTTATTTTCAAAAGCTATTTAGTAGCACAGATTTTAAGATTCTCACTCATACCGAATGCTTAATTATTGTAGTCGAAAGAATTCTTGCCTTTGTCAAATTTAGACTGCGCTCGTTTTCAAATATAATAAAGAATTTTCCAGATTAATGCTCAGATTAAACAATTTTGCTGAAATGACGCATTGCTAAAAATAAAAGCCTGGTATCGTAGCATGCATGCGTATATTTATTAACAAACTAAATGAAATATTACAGTCTGGAATAATATGAACCAGTCATTAATTAAGTGCTTATTTACAAAAAACCTACTCGTATTTCCAACATTTGTTTAACTACGCCGATAATTTGACTAACCTAATTAATTGGGTTTCTAAGAATTACACAGATATAAACAAACAGTTTAGCCAGCTAGTCAAGAAGAAACCGCCGCACCAGTTGCCGCCGCTTCAGCTCTATCATCGCCGCTATCCTCGTCCGATCCAGACGAAGATCCGGCCGCCACCGCACCCGCCTGCTGCTCCTGGCCGCCTAATTTCGGTTTCTTGCCCTTGGCCTTCTTAGCCTTCTTTTTAGCCCGTTTGGCCCGTTTCTTAGCCTGCTGCTGCTCCAACTCGGCCTGTTTAGTTTGCACCCGTTCAATGAACTCCTGCTCGGCCTTGGCCTCCTCATCGTTCCTATCCATGTACTCGCGTCGTTCAAATTCTCGACGTCGGATGCCGCGATAAATGTCGAAATCGCCGGAGCCGACGCCGGCCGAGCTGCCGCGCACGTTGCGCACAAATTGCCAGGGCTCGCGCGGTTTGTGCTCGCGTCTCGGGCCGGGCAGATTGACAGGTTCGTCCGGTTTGGCCATCAATTTGTCCAGACGTTTACGAGCCAAATCGTAGCCGGTTTTTGGTTGGCCACGACGTATCGGCTCGGTGGTCCGGCCCGTGTCGATGGCCACGATGAATTTTCTGGCGCCGTCGGTGGCCTCGTCATCGCCGACGCTAGAAGCAGCTTCGCCGGCTGCCGAATTGCTTTTAGGCACCGTGGTGGCGCCTGAGGTAGCAGCGGACTGAAAAGTGTGATGGACAGATTTATGACCGAATGGGGTTGATTTTGTTTGATAGCATTTTGATGTGAGAATTTTGTAATGCTGTGATGTGAGATCTAGATGACACAATCCAGTTGATTTAGGTAACACTAACGAATCCAGATGTGAGATTTAGGTGACACTCCACATGTGAGATTTAGGTGACACTCCATATGTGAGATTTAGGTGACACTGCAGATGTGAGATTTAGGTGACACTCCAGATGTGAGATTTAGGTGACACTCCAGATGTGAGATTTAGGTGACACTCCAGATGTGAGATTTAGGTGACACTCCACATGTGAGATTTAGGTGACACTCCACATGTGAGATTTAGGTGACACTCCACATGTGAGATTTAGGTGACACTCCATATGTGAGATTTAGGTGACACTGCAGATGTGAGATTTAGGTGACACTCCAGATGTGAGATTTAGGTGACACTCCAGATGTGAGATTTAGGTGACACTCCAGATGTGAGATTTAGGTGACAGTAAAGAATCCAGATGTGAGATTTAGGTGACAGTAAAGAATCCAGATGTGAGATTTAGGTGACACTCCATATGTGAGATTTAGGTGACACTCCATATGTGAGATTTAGGTGACACTCCATATGTGAGATTTAGGTGACACTGCAGATGTGAGATTTAGGTGACACTCCAGATGTGAGATTTAGGTGACAGTAAAGAATCCAGATGTGAGATTTAGGTGACACTCCATATGTGAGATTTAGGTGACACTCCAGATGTGAGATTTAGGTGACACTCCAAATGTGAGATTTAGGTGACACTCCAAATGTGAGATTTAGGTGACAGTAAAGAATCCAGATGTGAGATTTAGGTGACAGTAAAGAATCCAGATGTGAGATTTAGGTGACACTCCATATGTGAGATTTAGGTGACACTCCATATGTGAGATTTAGGTGACACTCCATATGTGAGATTTAGGTGACACTGCAGATGTGAGATTTAGGTGACACTCCAGATGTGAGATTTAGGTGACAGTAAAGAATCCAGATGTGAGATTTAGGTGACACTCCATATGTGAGATTTAGGTGACACTCCAGATGTGAGATTTAGGTGACACTCCAGATGTGAGATTTAGGTGACAGTAAAGAATCCAGATGTGAGATTTAGGTGACAGTAAAGAATCCAGATGTGAGATTTAGGTGACACTCCATATGTGAGATTTAGGTGACACTCCATATGTGAGATTTTAGGTGACACTCCAGATGTGAGATTTAGGTGACAGTAAAGAATCCAGATGCGAGATTTAGGTGACAGTAAAGAATCCAGATGTGAGATTTAGGTGACAGTAAAGAATCCAGATGTGAGATTTAGGTGACACTCCATATGTGAGATTTAGGTGACACTCCAGATGTGAGATTTAGGTGACAGTAAAGAATCCAGATGTGAGATTTAGGTGACACTCCATATGTGAGATTTAGGTGACACTCCAGATGTGAGATTTAGGTGACAGTAAAGAATCCAGATGCGAGATTTAGGTGACAGTAAAAAATCCAGATGTGAGATTAAGGTGACACTCCACATGTGAGATTTAGGTGACACTCCATATGTGAGATTTAGGTGACACTCCAGATGTGAGATTTAGGTGACAGTAAAGAATCCAGATGTGAGATTTAGGTGACACTAAAGAATCCAGATGTGAGATTTAGGTGACACTCCAGATGTGAGATTTAGGTGACACTAAAGAATCCAGATGTGAGATTTAGGTGACAATCCAGATGTGAGATTTAGGTGACAGTAAAGAATCCAGATGTGAGATTTAGGTGACACTCCATATGTGAGATTTAGGTGACACTCCATATGTGAGATTTAGGTGACACTCCAGATGTGAGATTTAGGTGACACTCCAGATGTGAGATTTAGGTGACAGTAAAGAATCCAGATGTGAGATTTAGGTGACAGTAAAGAATCCAGATGTGAGATTTAGGTGACACTCCATATGTGAGATTTAGGTGACACTCCATATGTGAGATTTAGGTGACACTCCATATGTGAGATTTAGGTGACACTGCAGATGTGAGATTTAGGTGACACTCCAGATGTGAGATTTAGGTGACAGTAAAGAATCCAGATGTGAGATTTAGGTGACACTCCATATGTGAGATTTAGGTGACACTCCACATGTGAGATTTAGGTGACACTCCAGATGTGAGATTTAGGTGACAGTAAAGAATCCAGATGTGAGATTTAGGTGACAGTAAAGAATCCAGATGTGAGATTTAGGTGACACTCCATATGTGAGATTTAGGTGACACTCCATATGTGAGATTTTAGGTGACACTCCAGATGTGAGATTTAGGTGACAGTAAAGAATCCAGATGCGAGATTTAGGTGACAGTAAAGAATCCAGATGTGAGATTTAGGTGACAGTAAAGAATCCAGATGTGAGATTTAGGTGACACTCCATATGTGAGATTTAGGTGACACTCCAGATGTGAGATTTAGGTGACAGTAAAGAATCCAGATGCGAGATTTAGGTGACAGTAAAGAATCCAGATGTGAGATTTAGGTGACAGTAAAGAATCCAGATGTGAGATTTAGGTGACACTCCATATGTGAGATTTAGGTGACACTCCAGATGTGAGATTTAGGTGACAGTAAAGAATCCAGATGCGAGATTTAGGTGACAGTAAAAAATCCAGATGTGAGATTAAGGTGACACTCCACATGTGAGATTTAGGTGACACTCCATATGTGAGATTTAGGTGACACTCCAGATGTGAGATTTAGGTGACAGTAAAGAATCCAGATGTGAGATTTAGGTGACACTAAAGAATCCAGATGTGAGATTTAGGTGACACTCCAGATGTGAGATTTAGGTGACACTAAAGAATCCAGATGTGAGATTTAGGTGACAATCCAGATGTGAGATTTAGGTGACAGTAAAGAATCCAGATGTGAGATTTAGGTGACACTCCATATGTGAGATTTAGGTGACACTCCAGATGTGAGATTTAGGTGACACTCCAGATGTGAGATTTAGGTGGCGCTCCAAATGCGAGATTTAGGTGACACTCCAGATGTGAGATTTAGGTGACACTAAAAATTCCAGATGTGAGATTTAGGTGACACTCCACATGTGAGATTTAGGTGACACTCCACATGTGAGATTTAGGTGGCGCTCCAAATGTGAGATTTAGGTGACACTCCAGATGTGAGATTTAGGTGACACTAAATAATCCAGATGTGAGATTTAGGTGACACTACTGATGTGAGATTTAGGTGACACTCCATATGTGAGATTTAGGTGGCGCTCCAGATGTGAGATTTAGGTGACACTGCAGATGTGAGATTTAGGTGACGCTTTACATGTGAGATTTATGTAACGCTATCGAAGTAAGTTAGTAGATACAGATGATTCGATAGGTAAGATTTAGGTGATTCTTTTATTGCATTTTATGCTAAGAAAAAATACAATAGAAAATTTCAAAAGTCGTATTTAATCGTTACAGCTGTCCATCAATCTGCTTTTCTTTTAGCCGTTTATTCGGCAGATTGCATTTAAGCAGAAAGCAAAAATTTAAAAAATGCAAACGGAAAAAAGTATTTCAGTCTGAAATAAAATATGAAATCGTGTTAAGAAAGACCGTTTAGTAGAAAAAGCATTAATCGGTATTTTGTCAATATTTTCGAGACAGTAGATAATGATTCGATTTACGCTACTCACAAGTAGGGTAGACAAAAAATTGTAAGAATAAAAAACGAAAATAAATGCAAAAAATCAAAACTGCGATCTGTAGGACAGTGTAGAAAATATATACTTTTCGAGAGATAATTTGCAGCATTTACTACTGTAGATTTTTCATTAAATAAAATTCAGTTTGTTGTTGGAAAATTTGTAGCTTGCTTTTTTATCTTCTGTGGATAAAGCTATACGAGTTAGTTGGTGTCTTAGTAAGATACAAAATAAAAAATTATACAATCAGTAGCCAATTGTTAAGCCGCAGTTAGTTAGTACTTGAAGGCGCCAGCAGCTGCCGCCGAGCGCAGAAAGCTGCGCAGCGTGGCTTCGTCCAATTCGTTGAAAGCCTCGGTGGAGACAATCCGAGTCAGATGGTGGATGGCGAATTCGAAGCAGAACTTTTGCAACTCCTGGCCAATTAAATGCAAATTAATAAAGATAAACTTGTTGCGCTACTATAAGTAGAGTGGTGAAACGACAATAGCTTAAAAAAGCAGTTAGATGTCATTGATATCAACAAATACTAACATGTAGAATCTCAACCATGAGAATCTCTGACCAGTAGAATCTCACCCATGAGATTCTCTGACCTGTAGAATTTTACCTCTCCGAGTGTCTGACCTGTGGAATCTCAACCATGAGAATCTCTGACCAGTAGAATCTCACCCTTGAGAATCTCTAATCCGTACAATCTCACTCATAATAATCTCTGATTCGTATAACCTCACCCATGAGAATCTCTGACCTGTAGAATCTCACGTCTGAGAATCTGTGACCTGTGGAATCTCACCCATGAGAATCCCTGACCCATAGAATCTTACCCTTGACAATATCTGATCAGTAGAATCTCACACATAAGAATCTTTGATACGTAGAACCTCACCTATGAGAAACTCGGACCCGTAGAATCTCACCCATGGGAATCTCTGATCCGTAGAATCTTACTCATGAGAATTTCTTACCCGTAAAATCTCACCCATAAGAATCTCTGATTCGTAGAATTTCACTCATGAGAATCCTAAAAATCATAAACTTATAAATAATAAAAAATAATGAGACTATTTTTCCTGTAAAAACTCTAATTCAAATGTTTGCTGAACATCAGGAATCTAAATCAACAAAGAAATCCCATTAGACCCAGAGAAACATAAAATTTTTAAAAACGTACTTTTAAGAAAACTCACGTCAAAAATCTAAACTACTGAATTAGATCAAAACCAATTAGAAAATTAAATAAAAAAACAAGAACACTACTAACAGTAGACAAGTCAAAGATACTATAAATTTCAATGCCAAAAAAGCCTACCGAAGCGGAGAATTTCACCGCAGCTGAATACAGCCTCATAGCGTTGTCAATTGTGATGCCTTTGCGTATGATGCGCTCGCAATGAGCTTTTAATTGTGCTTCGAAATAACAATTGGCCAAGTCTAGCAGGCCGATAGCCTCTTCCGGGGACAGGTTGACGTTGTCAGTGTAGAGGAATTCAAGGAAGGCCCAGTACACAGGGTAGGCGAAGTCACGGATTACAATCTGCGATGTGAGTCAGTAGAATGTGCGAGATTGAACCTCACTTCACGCTCAGATTTGTGGCTTCTGTAGCTCAGTTTTTACTGTCTCCGCTACTCTTCTCCGCTCTCTACTCCCTCAGCTCCTCTTCTCCGCTCTCTACTGTATTTCCTCTAGGTACAATATTCAACAATAATTCTTTTAGTAGCAATTCAAGCAAGCAAAAAGCCAACCCAAGCGCCCCACTTGATGGCTCACCACACCCGAGGCCTGACTCTGGCTCCAGTTTTCATTGAACATAGTGCGAAAATGATCGCATCGGATTCTCAATATGCTACGGTGAGCGTAAATCAGCTTGCCGTCAACTTGAAACGTTACATCGCTAGTGGCAGGATCGTTGAATGCCATTTGAATGCTTTGAGCTATTGTGGTGGAATAGTTGGGCTCTGAAACAATAGAGGCGGGTTATTGTGATTTTTTTACTAATAATACTCTAAAAAGGAGTAGTCTTGTGGAGAAAAAAAGTGAAAAGATTCTCAGGAGCACCTAAAGGACGATTCTCAGGAGACCTGTAAGGCGGGATTCTCAGGGAGGAACGCTGTAAGAGTGGCGATTCTCAGGGAGAGAGGCTGTAAGAGTGGCGATTCTCAGGGAGAGAGGCTGTAAGAGTGGCGATTCTCAGGGAGAGAGGCTGTAAGAAAGACGATTCTCAGGGAGAGAGGCTGTAAGAAAGACGATTCTCAGGGAGAGAGGCTGTAAGAAAGACGATTCTCAGGGAGAGAGGCTGTAAGAAAGACGATTCTCAGGGAGAGAGGCTGTAAGAGAGACGATTCTCAGGGAGAGAGGCTGTAAGAGTGACGATTCTCAGGGAGAGAGGCTGTAAGAGTAACGATTCTCAGGGAGAGAGGCTGTAAGAAAGACGATTCTCAGGGAGAGAGGCTGTAAGAAAGACGATTCTCAGGGAGAGAGGCTGTAAGAAAGACGATTCTCAGGGAGAGAGAGGCTGTAAGAAAGACGATTCTCAGTAAGAGAGGCTGTAAGAGTGACGATTCTCAGTAAGAGAGGCTGTAAGAGTGACGATTCTCAGGGAGAGAGGCTGTAAGAAAGACGATTCTCAGGGAGAGAGGCTGTAAGAGTGACGATTCTCAGGGAGAGAGGCTGTAAGAAAGACGATTCTCAGGGAGAGAGGCTGTTAGAGAGACGATTCTCAGGGAGAGAGGCTGTAAGAGTGACGATTCTCAGGGAGAGAGGCTGTAAGAGTGACGATTCTCAGGGAGAGAGGCTGTAAGAAAGACGATTCTCAGGGAGAGAGGCTGTAAGAAAGACGATTCTCAGGGAGAGAGGCTGTAAGAAAGACGATTCTCAGGGAGAGAGAGGCTGTAAGAAAGACGATTCTCAGTAAGAGAGGCTGTAAGAGTGACGATTCTCAGTAAGAGAGGCTGTAAGAGTGACGATTCTCAGGGAGAGAGGCTGTAAGAGTGACGATTCTCAGGGAGAGAGGCTGTAAGAAAGACGATTCTCAGGGAGAGAGGCTGTAAGAAAGACGATTCTCAGGGAGAGAGAGGCTGTAAGAAAGACGATTCTCAGTAAGAGAGGCTGTAAGAGTGACGATTCTCAGTAAGAGAGGCTGTAAGAGTGACGATTCTCAGGGAGAGAGGCTGTAAGAGTGACGATTCTCAGGGAGAGAGGCTGTAAGAAAGACGATTCTCAGGGAGAGAGGCTGTAAGAGTGACGATTCTCAGTAAGAGAGGCTGTAAGAGTGACGATTCTCAGGGAGAGAGGCTGTAAGAGAGACGATTCTCAGGGAGAGAGGCTGTAAGAGTGACGATTCTCAGGAGGGAGGCTGTAAGAGTGACGATTCTCAGTAAGAGAGGCTGTAAGAGTGACGATTCTCAGGGAGAGAGGCTGTAAGAGAGACGATTCTCAGGGAGAGAGGCTGTAAGAGTGACGATTCTCAGGGAGAGAGGCTGTAAGAAAGACGATTCTCAGGGAGAGAGGCTGTAAGAGAGACGATTCTCAGGGAGAGAGGCTGTAAGAGTGACGATTCTCAGGGAGAGAGGCTGTAAGAGTGACGATTCTCAGGGAGAGAGGCTGTAAGAGTGACGATTCTCAGGGAGAGAGGCTGTAAGAGTGACGATTCTCAGGGAGAGAGGCTGTAAGAAAGACGATTCTCAGGGAG
This sequence comes from Macrostomum cliftonense, assembly GCA_950096795.1. Taxonomy (NCBI): domain Eukaryota; kingdom Metazoa; phylum Platyhelminthes; family Macrostomidae; genus Macrostomum; species Macrostomum cliftonense. Next base: position 476,156 of record CATNEM010000095.1, on the reverse strand, counting down.
AGAGGCTGTAAGAAAGACGATTCTCAGGGAGAGAGGCTGTAAGAGAGACGATTCTCAGGGAGAGAGGCTGTAAGAGTGACGATTCTCAGGGAGAGAGGCTGTAAGAAAGACGATTCTCAGGGAGAGAGGCTGTAAGAAAGACGATTCTCAGGGAGAGAGGCTGTAAGAAAGACGATTCTCAGGGAGAGAGGCTGTAAGAGTGACGATTCTCAGTAAGAGAGGCTGTAAGAGTGACGATTCTCAGGGAGAGAGGCTGTAAGAGTGACGATTCTCAGGGAGAGAGGCTGTAAGAAAGACGATTCTCAGGGAGAGAGGCTGTAAGAGTGACGATTCTCAGGGAGAGAGGCTGTAAGAGTGACGATTCTCAGGACGGAGGCTGTAAGAGTGACGATTCTCCGAAGGGGGAGGCTGTAAGAGAGACGATTCTCAGGGAGAGAGGCTGTAAGAAAGACGATTCCCAGGGAGAGAGGCTGTAAGAGTGACGATTCCCAGGGAGAGAGGCTGTAAGAGTGACGATTTTTAAGAGCGCAGTAGAATGAAAAAAATAATCAGTTCAAAAAAAATTTTCTCACTAAAATCCAATCGTTTGCAGGTGACAGGCGGATGCGACATGCTAGCGAATACGTCGTTCACGCAGGCGAATCTAGTTACTATGGGAACAGACAGAGGCTGACCGCGGCACAGGCCCCAGGCTAGCACTAAACCAGTTTCAGTCATTCCAGCCGACGTGTGACTATAATGAATAGCGCCGATATCAATAAGCCTGCCCCGCTGTTGCAGTACCAGTATAGGAATGAAAGAATTGTTCCCGTTGCTAGTTGGCGGATTTCCACCGGCGCCTCCCCCACCCCCGCCGTTGCCATTGCAGCCGCTGCTTCCGCCATTAGCATTAGCCGATTTCCCTATACTATTAGTATTCTTTGAACGACAATTGGAACACCCCAACTGGCCGTAGGAGTTGTCGCCCCAGGCGTACAGTTCGCCTTCGTCGGTCAGGGCAAGCACGTGACATTGGCCGCAGGCTAATCTATCAATAAATCGACGCTCTAGAGATTTTAATCTGACTGGCGCGTTCTGATTTGGGCCGCTATTGGCGCCGATGCCTAACTGGCCGAACTTGTTGCAGCCCCAGGAGAACACTTCGCCGGATGAGGACACGGCGAACGAGGCCGATTGACAAGCGGCGATGCTCACTACTCGACGATTAGTTAGGGGGCCGGCTAAGCGTCTGGGCGAAGGCTGTTTCACCGTGGTGCCAGAGCCGACCTGGGTTCGGTTCGGTTGCTTGGCTTGGTAATGGGATTTAAATTATGAATAATAAACGGTCAGATGGATACTAGAAACTACCTAGTTACACGGATAATGGACAATACCCAGTCAGACAGAGGAGAAAATACCCAAAATACCCAGTCAGATGGACAGAGTGAAAAATACCCAAAGAGACACTGAGTGGAAAATACCCTAAGAGACACGGAATGGAAAATACCCAATGACCCACTAAGTGGAAAACACCTAAAAGGACACTGAGTGGAAAATATCCAAAGAGACACTGAATGGAAAATACCCAGAGACACTGAATGGAAAATACCCAAAAAACACTGAATGGAAAATACCCAGAGAAACGGAATGGAAAATACCCAAAGAGACACTGAGTGGAAAATACCCAAAGAGACACTGAGTGGAAAATACCCAAAGAGACACTGAGTGGAAAATACCCAAAGAGACACTGAGTGGAAAATACCCAAAGAGACACTGGGTGGAAAATACCCCAAGAGACAATGAATTGAAAATACTTAAGGAGACACTGAATGGAAAATACCCAAAAAACACTGAATGGAAAATACCCAAAGACCAACTAAGTGGAAAACACCAAAAAACACACTGAGTGGAAAATATCCAGAGACACTGAATGAAAAATACCCAGAGACACTGAATGGAAAATACCCAAAAAACACTGAATGGAAAATACCCAGAGACACGGAATGGAAAATACCCAAAAAACACTGAGTGGAAAATACCCAGAGACACGGAATGGAAAATACCCAAAAAACACTGAGTGGAAAATACCCAAAGAGACACTGGGTGGAAAATACCCCAAGAGACACTGAATGGAAAATACCCCAAGAGACACGGAATGGAAAATACCCAAAGAGACACTGGGTGGAAAATACCCCAAGAGACACTGAATGGAAAATACCCCAAGAGACAATGAATGGAAAATACCCAAAAAGACATAGATAGGAAAATACCAAAACACACTAATGGAAAATACCCAGACAGAGAGTAGAAAATACCCAGAGACACAGCTCCAAAGCAACGGACACAATGAAGCAGCCCACCTGTCCCGAATCGTTGCAGCCCCATGCGTAGACTTCGCCGTCCTGCGTCAACGCCAAAGAGTGGCCGCCGCCGCAGGCGATGCTGCACACTTTGAGCAGGCTGGACAGAGCCGGCTGCAGCAGCTGGTTAGTATTGCCGTTGCCCAACTGGCAGTGACTGTTGACGCCCCAGGTGTAGAGATCGCCGCTGTCGGTGAGAGCCAGCAGGTGCGGACCCGTGCCGGTGGCCAATTCGACAACGCCGCAGCCGCAGAGGGCTTCGATTTGAACGGCGAGGCCGCCTGGCGCGTTTAGCTGGGCCTCGGAGATGAGGCCGGAGCCTGGGGGCGGAGTGGAGAGTTCGGGCGGGGTGGGGAAAAATGGAATTGAGAGAAGCTGACGTGAGGCAATGCAGTTTGACAGGCAGCCAAAGGCACATACAGATATGAATAGCTAGACAGAAAGCCAGACATACAGACAGATAGACAGGCAGATAGAGACAGGCAGACAGACAGACAGACAGACAGGCAGACAGACAGACAGACACACAGACAGACAGACAGACAGGCAGACAGACAGAAAGACAGACAGACACACAGACAGACAGACAGACAGACAGACAGACAGACACACAGACAGACAGGCAGACAGACAGACAGACAGACACACAGACAGACAGACAGGCAGACAGACAGACAGACAGACAGACAGGCAGACAGACAGACAGACACACAGACAGACAGACAGACAGACAGGCAGACAGACAGAAAGACAGACAGACACACAGATAGACAGACAGACAGACAGACAGACAGACACACAGACAGACAGGCAGACAGACAGACAGACAGACACACAGACAGACAGACAGGCAGACAGACAGACAGACAGACAGACAGACAGACAGACAAACAGACAAACAGACAGGCAGACAGACAGACAGACAGCCGCTATCATTACCAGCGGTGGCGCTGCCAACGCAATAGACGCAATCATCCGTGGTCACCAGCAGAGCCTCGTTGCCAGACACGCCGTAGACGAAGGCGAAGGCGACCCGGCTGAGCAGATCGGCGTCAATAAGGCTGAACAGGGACCAGCGGTCCAGCAGCGACTGGGTGACGGAGCCGGCGGCGTTAAAACCCGTCGGTACGGCGCCGTTTGGTGATTCCGACATGCTGTGGGATCCCTGCTGCTTGACGGGTGGGCAACTGGCTGAAGAAAAAACACGGAGCATAATTGAGCGGATACTTTCAGCACGCTGGAATGCGAAATATCCCGAAAATAGCTAGAATTTCCCATATGTGAATGAGAAATCACAAAAGTTATCCCAAAGAAAATGAGAAAGTCAAATAATACAGGGTTGAAGAAAATTGTATTTTATGGAATATTTTAGCTGGGATGAAAAATCCCTATATATATCCCATGGTTAATCGAAGGATAAATTTCCTTCGTTATTTAAAGTCCCTAAATATCCCATAATGCAATAAAAAAATTCTAAATTATCCCATGATTCTATGAATAATCCTACAATATCCCATGGTTCGATGAAATATCCTAAAATATCCCATGAGTCATTGAAAAATCCTAGAATATCCTATGGTTCCATGAAAAATCCTAGAATATCCCATTCTTCGATGAAAAATCCTAGAATATCCCATGGTTCGAGGAAAAATCCTAAAATATCCCATGGTTCAATGAAAAATCCTAGAATATCCCATTCTTCGATGAAAAATCCTAGAATATCCCATTCCTAGATGAAAAATCCTAGAATATCCCATGCTTCGATGAAAAATCCTAAAATATCCCATTCTTCGATGAAAAATCCTAGAATATCCCATGGTTCGATGAAAAATCCTAAAATATCCCATTCTTCGATGAAAAATCCTAGAATATCCCATTCCTAGATGAAAAATCCTAGAATATCCCATGCTTCGATGAAAAATCCTAAAATATCCCATGCTTCGATAAAAAATCCTAGAATATCCCATGCTTCGATAAAAAATCCTAGAATATCCCATGCTTCGATAAAAAATCCTAAAATATCCCATGCTTCGATAAAAAATCCTAAAATATCCCATGCTTCGATAAAAAATCCTAGAATATCCCATGGTTCGATGAAAAATCCTAGAATATCCCATTCTTCGATAAAAAATCCTAGAATATCCCATGCTTCGATAAAAAATCCTAGAATATCCCATGCTTCGATGAAAAATCCTAGAATATCCTATGATTCGATGAAAAATCCTAAATTATCCCATGGTTCGATGAAAAATCTTAAAATATCCAATGGTAAGATAAAAGATCCTATAAGAATTATCTTAAAGTGGGATTAAAAAGTCAAAAAATTTCTTTTGCTGTTGGATAATTATGGATTTTAAAGTGTCAAAAATTAAAATCTAAAAAAGTCATGAAAACAGTAAGCCTAAACTTTAATTAAAAGTAATGAGTTAGACAAAAGTAGTACATAACATTATATTATACCGAATACATGCACAACGCACATAGAAACAATTTTAACATGAAATTAATGGGTAAAAATTGGTCAAATGCCGTAGAAGATTCATACTATAACAAATGACAAAAAATAGTTCTTTAAACAGTTTGCTATTAAATGGGCTAGATGAGAAATGCATTCAGCTTAGTTGGATGCAATGTTGATTATTTTACTGCATTTTAACTGGCTCAGTTTATAAAGAAATCAATCGAGCAATGACAGCATTAAGGAAAACACTGAGTTAAGCAACATTCATTGATTTCGAAAGGTCAGTCGAAGTAACCAATAATTATTAACAAATGGGTTTTTAGCGATAACAAAACGGAACAATATTTTATCCCAAATATTACATACTTAAAATATGAGACAAAGAATTCAGAAAATCCGTCAGACAAAGTCAAACAACCCATCAATCAGCCACAAACGATCAATCAATAAAATCAATCAACCCAATTAGACGATAACTCAACTTAACCGCAAATCAAAATATAATCTATCAATCCCTGAAACATTGACCCATCAATCAATCAGCCCATTAGACTGACAATTCATCAATCAATCAGTTGATTAAACTGACAATCCATCAATCAAATCGTCGATTCATCAATCAATCAATTGATTAAACTGACAAACCATCAATCAAATCGTCAATCTATCAATCACATTGTCAACCCATCAATCAATCAGTCAATCCGTAATTAGTCAGTCAATAATTCAATCAATCAATTCTTAACCGTCCAAGCAAACGAAGAGGCCGTGGCGGCGCCAAAACCGGCGGCGCCTGCAGTAGCAGCGGCGGCGGCGCCGGCGCCAGCACTAGCAGTGGCGCGCAATCCAATTTGACGCAGCAGATCTTTGCCAAACTCTTTAGTCTCGGCATAGTCCAGGCACAGTTTAGCAGCTTTAGCCGCTTCCTCGTGCTGGCCGCGCTCCAGATAGTGCTTGGCCAAGTAGCGGTAGGCGGCTGGCTCCGCTTTGGAATCGGTTGAGCCGCTCTTCATCACTGTGCTCAGCAGCATCAGGTAGGCGTTGCAAGCGTTGTCCTAAAAAGGGATTTTTAACATCCAGCGGGTGCTAGTCAAAATAAAATTCAGAAAAGATCGTGCCATCCTCATGCGAAGTCTCTATAGAATATATCGGCATATGGCAGCACTTTCGAAGGTCTCTTTTATAAGGTTTATAATCCACCTGCAATAGTTAGGCAACTCCGACAAGCGATCAGGATTCTCTTCACGTTGTCTTGTTTTTTTGGGGATGCCCCGTCGAACGATGACTGAGATTCTTATTCTTAAATGGAATTTTCTTATTCTGCTCAGAATCTCATCCTTTGAAGAACTATTCTAT
>CATNEM010000095.1:400000-462500 GCA_950096795.1 Macrostomum cliftonense | reverse complement strand
AATGCCCAATCATGAGTGACAGTTAATGAGTACACTAAGGTCTTACCTTCACCATTTTCATCTCTTGGCAAGTTATTATCGTGTTGAGGTGAACGAAAGTGGGCCATAATAGCTGAGAACGATGAGAATACCAATGAGCAAACGTTGCAACCAAGTCGCTGTTCATACTGAAATAACCAGAATAAAATAAGACAATTCACTTCCACGTGACAAGAGCAATTCGAAAATTGCAAAATTCACAGTTAAGATTCGTACTACCATGGTTGGCACGTCAACAAGTTTTTGCTGTTTCTGCTGTTTTTGTTTTTGCTGTTGATCCTTTTGTTGTTGTTGTTGATCTTGCTGCTGCTGCTGCTGCTGTAGCTTTTGTTGTCGTTGCTGTTGTTTTCGTTGTTTTCGTTCTTGTATCTGTTGTTTTCTTAGTTTGCGCAGTTGCTGACGCATTAGCTGTCGCTGTTGCTGTCTTTCTTTTTGTTGCTGTTGCTGCTTCTGCTGCTTTAGTTGGTATTGATGCTGTTGTTGCTGCTGCTGTCTCTTTAAAACTTCCTGATGTAGCTGTTGCTGCCATTCTTGAATGTCTAATTCTTGTTTAGTCAGAATCGGCGGCACTTCATTCGAAGCCTCCTCAGGGGATGTCGAAATTTCCATTGGGGACGGCTGCCGCTCAACAAACTCATCGATGACGTACCAAGTCGGATCAGAGTCCGACGGAATGCCAAGTGGGGAAGGCGGACAATCGATCGTGTCCTCAGCGGCACTCCAAGTTCGATCGGATGCCGACGGGATGTCCAGCGGAGGCAGCGGCTGGTCGTCCATCAGGCCCAGCAGTCTGGCTACCGACATGTAGTGCCTGCCCGAAGCCCTGTGCAGAGCCATGCCGCCACACTGGCCGCTGACGGAGACGCCGCACTCGACGCAGAAGTTCACGCCGGCCACGGGTGACGGAGATCGCGACCGGTCAGTGCCTGCCGCCGCTGTCTTTGCCAGGTGCTCGGCGGAGCGCCGGTGCCAATTCAACGCCGCCTCGCTGGTCACCGACACGCGGCAGCGACGGCACCAGAACGGCCCGAAAACCGTCGCCTCCAGTCCGACTGCCGCATCCGGACTGCCCGGGTGACTCGGCAGCGGCTGCTCCGGCGGCGGCCACGGCAGCGACTGCAGTCTCAGGAGGCCGTGCTGCGGGGTAGCGGCCGAGGGCGGGCTGGGGCAAGGCGGCTCTCCAAAGGCTTGCGGCCGGGCGGGCTGGGGCAAGGCGGCTCTCCCAGGGCTTGCGACCGGGCGGGCTGGGGCAGGGCGGCTCTCCCAGGGCTTGCGGCCGGGCGGGCTGGGGCGAGGCGGCTCTCCCAGGGCTTCCGATTTTAAGATGAGGAGTCGTTAAGTTGAGGAGGCGATTCTCAAGGTGGATTTGAGGAGGCGATTCTCAAGGTGGAGTTGAGAAGCGGATTCTCAAGACGGATTTAAGGAGGCGATTCTCAAGGTGGATTTAAGAAGATTCTCAAGGTGGATTTGAGGAGGCGATTCTCAAGGTTGATTTGAGGAGGCGATTCTCAAGGTGGATTTGAGGAGACGATTCTCAAGGTGGATTTGAGGAGACGATTCTCAAGGGGGATTTGAGGAGGCGATCTCTAGATGGATTTGAGGAGGCGATTCTCAAGGTTGATTTGAGGAGGCGATTCTCAAGGTGGATTTGAGGAGACGATTCTCAAGATGGATTTGAGGAGGCGATTCCCAAGGTGGATTTGAGGAGGCGATTCTCAAGGGGGATTTGAGGAGGCGATTCTCAAGATGGATTTGAGGAGGCGATTCTCACGGTGGATTTGAGGAGGCGATTCTCAAGGTGGATTTGAGGAGACGATTCTCAAGATGGATTTGAGGAGGCGATTCTGAAGGTGGATTTGAGGAGGCGATTCTCAAGGTGGATTTGAGGAGGCGATCTCTAGATGGATTTGAGGAGGCGATTCTCAAGGTTGATTTGAGGAGGCGATTCTCAAGGTGGATTTGAGGAGACGATTCTCAAGATGGATTTGAGGAGGCGATTCTCAAGGTGGATTTGAGGAGGCGATTCTCACGGTGGATTTGAGGAGGCGATCTCTAGATGGATTTGAGGAGGCGATTCTCAAGGTTGATTTGAGGAGGCGATTCTTAAGGTGGATTTGAGGAGGCGATTCTCAAGGTGGATTTAAGAAGATTCTCAAGGTGGAGTTGAGAAGGCGATTCTCAAGGTGGATTTGAGGAGGCGATTCCCAAGGTGGATTTGAGGAGTCGATTCTCAAGGTGGATTTGAGGAGGCGATCTCTAGATGGATTTGAGGAGGCGATTCTCAAGGTTGATTTGAGGAGGCGATTCTCAAGGTGGATTTGAGGAGACGATTCTCAAGATGGATTTGAGGAGGCGATTCTCAAGGTGGATTTGAGGAGGCGATTCTCACGGTGGATTTGAGGAGGCGATCTCTAGATGGATTTGAGGAGGCGATTCTCAAGGTTGATTTGAGGAGGCGATTCTTAAGGTGGATTTGAGGAGGCGATTCTCAAGGTGGATTTAAGAAGATTCTCAAGGTGGATTTGAGGAGGCGATTCTCAAGGTTGATTTGAGGAGGCGATTCTCAAGGTGGATTTGAGGAGACGATTCTCAAGATGGATTTGAGGAGGCGATTCTCAAGGGGGATTTGAGGAGGCGATCTCTAGATGGATTTGAGGAGGCGATTCTCAAGGTTGATTTGAGGAGGCGATTCTCAAGGTGGATTTGAGGAGACGATTCTCAAGATGGATTTGAGGAGGCGATTCTCAAGGTGGATTTGAGGAGGCGATTCTCACGGTGGATTTGAGGAGGCGATCTCTAGATGGATTTGAGGAGGCGATTCTCAAGGTTGATTTGAGGAGGCGATTCTTAAGGTGGATTTGAGGAGGCGATTCTCAAGGTGGATTTAAGAAGATTCTCAAGGTGGAGTTGAGAAGGCGATTCTCAAGGTGGATTTGAGGAGGCGATTCCCAAGGTGGATTTGAGGAGTCGATTCTCAAGGTGGATTTAAGAAGAAGATTCTCAAGGTGGATTTGAGAAGGCGATTCTCAAGACGGATTTGACGAGGCGATTCTCCAGGTGTATTTAAGAAGGCGATTCTCAAGATTAGATTTGAGGAGGCGATTATCAAGGTGGATTTGAGGAGGCGATTATCAAGATGGATTTGAGGAGGCGATTCTCATCGTGGATTTGAGGAGGCGACTCTCATGGTGGATTTGAGGATTTTTTTAATTAAAAACCAAATGTAAAAAGGACACCTAAAAGGCCCCTTGTCTCAAAAAAATCTAAAGACAAAAATGTGTCCATAAAAGAAAGCAGTACGAATCGCACTAGTCGTAAATAGAATTGAAAGGTGGTAGCTGTCTTTTATTTGTCAAACAAAACTTTAAAAGAACAGTAAAAAGGTGGATTCTATACGAAATTGTTATTAAAATTTGATTGAGTTTTTTACGGTAAACAAATAGAATTTTTATTATTATTTGAAATGCAAACAAAAGCGTAAATAGAAGTGTAGATAATCAAATGCAGGTATAGTTGGAAGTCTGCGAAAATAATAATCAGCTAACATACAAAGTTGATCAAGTCTACGCTGGCAATATTGTAAGGATATTAGAAGCAATTAAGCTTTGATGACTGTTAGCATTTATTTCTGAATAATCATTATTTTGATAATCAATTTTTTTGGCGCATGCTTTAAAACTTATTCCGCATTTTTTGCCAAGAAAGCGCTGAAAACTGAAACAGCTCTGCACAGGATGGGACAAGCACAGAAGAAAATTCTTCCATTCCATACAAACTTCGCGCAAAATTAACGCCTCTCGCCACACCGGTTTTTATAAATTTGCCAGTTTTTAACGTGCTTTCGGCCCTGCTGATGAGACAAAAAACTGCTAGGAAACATCGAGGCGTCACAGATTAGGCACTTGAGCGGCAGTTGGCGGTAAAAATTGGCCTGCGCAACTGTGGGATGAAGGACGGCGGGTGTGAGGTGTGTGGCTGATAGCGGGTGTGAGAGGTGGCTGATAGCGGGTGTGAGGGGTGGCTGATAGCGGGTATGAGGGGTGGCTGAAAGCGGGTGTGAGAGGTGGCTGATAGCGGGTGTGAGGGGTGGCTGATAGCGGGTATGAGGGGTGGCTGAAAGCGGGTGTGAGGGGTGTGGCTGATAGCAGGTGTGAGGTGTGTGGCTGATAGCGGGTGTGAGGTGTGGCTGATAGCGGGTATAACAGGTGTTTTCTTGGTCTTTTAACCTGTTATCTTCTGCCATCACACCAGCGAAAGAACGAACGAACGACAGAGAGACTTTCTGTTTAGGTCCCATTATGGGCCCGAAAAGCAGTGAGTCTTTGACTCGTTTCTCGCGTGTATTTTATTACTTTGTGCAGGAGGGTTGCTGGCCAAAGGGGAGAGAGATTCAAAGTACTAGGCTTCAATGAGCGGACATATCTGCACGCGTCTTGTGCGTGGCTAGCAAGAATACTTTAGTTTAGTAAAATTCCAAGCGCTCGAGCATACGCTCCCTGCGTGACTGCTACAGTATGGAAAATAGCAAATTAATGACAAACTATGTAGGAATTCTAACTCCTACAGCTAGTGTGAGGTGTGTGGCTGATAGCGGGTGTGAGGTGTGGCTGATAGCGGGTGTGGGGTGTGTGGCTGATAGCGGGTGTGAGGTCTAGTTGATTTTGAGGTCTAGTTGTACATAAAGCTTCTCAAAAGTACACGAATAAATGCTTACCATCAATTGATTCCAGTTTATTTCTGTGCCGATCAGAATCGAAGTGGTCTAAAATTCTTTGCAACGAAGAATAATTGATTTGGCACAGGGTGCACTGAAGCTGAAGATCCAACTGCGTCTGGAATAATATATATTAATATTGAATTGATTAGATACAGGTACATAGCTCGATGATTATTACAGGCATTGAACAAATGCAAGTTAACATGGGAATTTTTGAATTAGAAAAACTAAATTATCAAGTCAAATTACATATTTTTTATCTACAGATGGATCTCACAATCAGAATCTAAAGACTTATCAACACTTCGATTTTCACACATTTAAAAGCCTAAAAAACCTAACTACGAGTAACTGAATCATCTCGAAATGCCTCACCCCATAGTCTTCTCTGTCAGCTCTTCGCTGCTCTTTAGACGGAATCTTAGCGCCTTTAGAAGCCGTTTCAGAAGCCGGCCGTCCAACTGCTGGATCGTCGGATGCCGACGGGATGTCCAGCGGAGGCAGCGGCTGGTCGTCCATCAGGCCCAGCAGTCTGGCTACCGACATGTAGTGCCTGCCCGAAGCCCTGTGCAGAGCCATGCCGCCACACTGGCCGCTGACGGAGACGCCGCACTCGACGCAGAAGTTCACGCCGGCCACGGGTGACGGAGATCGCGACCGGTCAGTGCCTGCCGCCGCTGTCTTTGCCAGGTGCTCGGCGGAGCGCCGGTGCCAATTCAACGCCGCCTCGCTGGTCACCGACACGCGGCAGCGACGGCACCAGAACGGCCCGAAAACCGTCGCCTCCAGTCCGACTGCCGCATCCGGACTGCCCGGGTGACTCGGCAGCGGCTGCTCCGGCGGCGGCCACGGCAGCGACTGCAGTCTCAGGAGGCCGTGCTGCGGGGTAGCGGCCGAGGGCGGGCTGGGGCAAGGCGGCTCTCCAAAGGCTTGCGGCCGGGCGGGCTGGGGCAAGGCGGCTCTCCCAGGGCTTGCGACCGGGCGGGCTGGGGCAGGGCGGCTCTCCCAGGGCTTGCGGCAGATTTTTGGATTATTGTTTTTTTGGTACATATTAGGTGATATTTTAACGGGGCAAAGACTAAAAAAACTAACACAAAAGCAACAGGCAAAACATGATTGGATGTTATGTATTTATAATGATTTATTTACAAGTCAATTTAGCATGTAGTTAAAAATCACAGAGGCACGATTGCTTCTCAAAAAATAATTCCGAATAAAAAATGAATACTACTCGATACTACTGTTTAGTACTATCAAAAAACACAACATCCTCCGTGCCGACAACTTCAGCGTAGTGCACAGTGTCTCTGGGCACAAACAGCCTATCCCCTGGCTGCATCACCACCTCTTGGCCGTGCATTCTGAATAGAAATTTTCCAGACACGATGGCGTCAATTTTATCAACGGGATGCGTGTGATCGGGGAACACAGTTCCCGGGCCGAATGTGTACCGGCAGCAGGAGTAGCCTAGAGAGCGAAGCTTGCGTTGCATCGCCTCGCACGACAGCGGGCCGTCTTGTTCGGCGTTCCACTTCAGGACGTTGAGACCGGCGGTGTCATTGCCAGGTTGTTGACTCAAATTCGACATGGGAAGATTTTAATGAGCGTGAAGATCTGAAAAAAATGAGTAATTGGCTACCAGTCTGAGTGAGCATCTGCGAAAATGAGTCATTGGCTACCAGTCTGAGTGAGCATCTGCGAAAATGAGTCATTGACTACCAGTCTGAGTGAGCATCTGCAAAATTGAGTCATTGGCAACCAGTCTGAGTGAGCATCTGCAAAAATGAGTCATTGGCAACCAGTCTGAGTGAGCATCTGCAAAATTGAGTCATTGGCTACCAATCCTAAATTTCAAGCTAAACAAGAAGAGGTCACGTATCATCTTTTATTTACAGTACATTACAACACACGACATTGTTTGAAAAAAAAATTGAACAAAAATAATAACGCAAACAATTAATAAATTTAAAATGCCTACTACATAAAAAATGGATAACCATTGCTTTCTAATTGGGTTTACGGATACGAGTGCAACATAGTTTTCTGCTGTGTTTCCGACTCAAATATTTAGGATAAAAAAATATGGGTATTTAGAACCCAGTAGAGGGAATTAAATGAGGGGCATTTTGATTACACTAGAGGGAATTAAATGAGGGGTATTTTGATTACACTAGAGGGAATTGAATGAGGGGTATTTAGAATACACTATAGGGAATGAAATAAGGGGTATTTAGAAACATACAAGAGGGAATTAAATGAGGGGTATTTAGAACCCAGTAGAGGGAATTGAATGAGGGGTATTTAGAACCCAGTAGAGGGAATTGAATGAGGGGTATTTAGAATACACTAGAGGGAATCAAATAAGGGGTATTTAGAACACACTAGAGGGAATTAAATTAGGGGTATTTAGAATACACTAGAGGGAATTAAATGAGGGGTATTTAGAATACACTATAGGGAATTAAATAAGGGGTATTTAGAAATATACAAGAGGTAATTAAATGAGGGGTATTTAGAACACACTAGAGGTAATTAAATGGGGGGCATTTAGAACACACTAGAGGTAATTAAATGAGGGGTATTTAGAACACACTAGAGGTAATTAAATGGGGGGCATTTAGAACACACTAGAGGTAATTAAATGAGGGGTATTTAGAACACACTAGAGGTAATTAAATGGGGGGCATTTAGAACACACTAGAGGTAATTAAATGAGGGGTATTTAGAACACACTAGAGGTAATTAAATGAGGGGTATTTAGAACCCAGTAGAGGGAATTGAATGAGGGGTATTTAGAATACACCCTTGAGAATTTCAAGCGGGGTATTGACAATACACTTTAAGGCGTTAGGAAGACCAAAAACCCAAGTTTTGCCCTCAAGCAGTCGGCGCTGCAATCCTATTGGACTGAGCAAAAAGCCGCGCACTCTCCAGTGTCAGCGGCCAAGGCAGGCCTCTGTCCAACAGCCATTCCTCCAGCAAGGCAACTTTTTCAGCCAAATCCGTGGCGGAAGCCAGCTGCCGTTTAGGAAATTCCAATCCGGATTCTTTGTGCACGCGAAGCAGATCGGAGAATCGGCTCGACAAGGCTCGCCTAGATTCTTCCTCGTCTTTTGGCTTTGAAGGTGTAGGTCGCGAGTTCGATTTCTGTTTTTCATCGATTACATATTCGTCATCTTCTTCATCAAATTCATCATCGAAATTTTTGTTTGTTATTGATGCCGCACTATTAGTATTGGTTGGCACGGCAACGGGGGCGGCCGTCGACAATTGAGGTATTCGCTGCACTTGGATGTGTATCATCTGTAGATTGCAGGTGTTCATAAGAAACTTTTTTAAAAGAGCCTCTCTAAAATGGAATTTTCTTTATTTCTGTCTCCATACCTGCTTATGCCCGGAACTCGCACTTGTCACCGGAACGCAGTAAGTCGACACCGACGGCTGCTGCGGTTGCTGTTGAAGTGACCCCGACGATTTAATAGGCGTCAAAGAGCCTACTGATGAATTGGCAAACGCAAACGTACTAGTTGGCAAGATTCGAGCTCCGGACTGACGGACAAGACTGGCAATACCGTCTAGAGACATCTGGCTGCACTCTGAGCCGGCCGGGGAGGCCGAAGCCATCGATACTAAACGGTTGGCGGCGGCAGCTGCGCCGACAATTGGCGGCGACATGGCCGTTGGCGCGGCTCGAGATGTCGACGAATGCGTTGAAGCGGCGGCGGGCGAGATGGCGGGACTCTGCCGATTTTTGTGCGTTAGGGAGAGGGGAAGTCGATTCTGATTAACTCGATGCGATTTCATAAGGATTTTTTAATATAGGGATTTATCATTTGAGTTTATAGATGAGGAAGGACCTTGATAGGGATCATGGATTTATTGACGAGGAATTTAGACTTATCTGTTACGAGGATTTAGAAATTACTTATATATAGGAATCTATGAATCTATCTTGCATGTTTCTATGGAGATCTCCGATTGAGGATTTTGAACTTATCAACATGTGGATTAAGGACTTGTCAACAGGGATCTAGGACTTGGCCATTGGGATTTAGTACTTTTAGATAACGATCTAGAAATTATTGATGGGGATTCAGAAATTATCGATAGGGATTCAGAAATTATTGATGGGGATTCAGAAATTATCGATAGGGATTCAGAAATTATCGATTAGGATCTAGAAATTTCAATGAGGATCAAGAAATTTCGATGGAGATCTAGAAACTATCGATGGGGATCTAGAAATTATCGATGAGGATCTAGAAATTATCGATGGGGATGTAGAAATTATCGATGAGGATCTAGACATTATCTATGGGGATCTAGACATTATCGATGGGGATGTAGAAATTATCGATGAGGATCTAGACATTATCTATGGGGATCTAGACATTATCGATGGGGATCTAGAATTTATCGATAGGGATCTAGACATTATCGATGGGGATCTACAAATTATCGATGAGGATCTAGACATTATCGATGAGGATCTAGAAATTATCGATGGGGATCTAGACATTATCGATGAGGATCTAGACATTATCGATGAGGATCTAGAAATTATCGATGGGGATCTAGAAATTATCGATGAGGATCTAGAAATTATCAATGGGGATCCAGAAATTATTAATGGGGATCCAGAACTTTTCGATGAGGATATAGGACTTATCGATAGGGATAGCAAAGTTGCATTGATAGGAATCTCATAGTTTTAAAAATAGAACTTAAACTGTATTTTCACTAACCTTTTCAGCAGAAGCAGCCTCCATGGTCTCTTGTCGCTTAGCAACAAATGCCAGCGTCAAATCGGCAAATAGCCGACGCTCCCGTTTATCAAGTAGAGAGTCGGTTTCTTTTTCAAATTGGGCCAATAGCTGTCGCATTGTAAGCAATTGCAGATCAACATGGGCATATTTGGACATAAAGTCTAAGAATAGAAGCACCTGCTCGCGCAGATCGGTTGTCATTTTTTTTCTCTGTGAGCTGCGAGATAAACTGTCAATAAACCTGTCAATCAATGCGTAAAATTTTAATTTAATTAAACTTTAAACCTAAAGTTGAGGCAATTCATATAAAAGATAATAATTTGGTCCCCTAAGCCATAAAACAGCCATGAGGAAATTCATTAAATAATTATCAAAAAATTCAGCAAAAAATTATCTAATTCACAAGACGATAATTCATGGTTTTTATAGCATGAGTTGAAATAAAGAAGACCAAGTCAACAAAAAATTCTAACTTAAACTGAGATCATTATGATGTCATTCAATTCTATATGTACATGAAAATTCTACTTGTAAAAAATCTATAGCAAAAAATATCACAATCAAGGTTTATTTTTGTAATAAAATGTGTCTAAATAACTTTTGGTCTAAATGTCAGCTAAATGTTTTGGCCTCACTGCTGCAATGAGGATAATTATCCTTTAGGTTTGTATAGGTATTTTAGTTATTTTTTGCACTTTTGCATTTAACATAGTTGTACTATATAGATGCTTTAATTAATATTATAAAGTAACAAAATAAAAGCTATCTTTATGATACCATAGCCCTACTATGTAGCTTTATTTACTGTAAATTAAAGAGTGTTAGTTTAGTTTAAGTTTAAGTTTATTTAAGTTTGCTGACTTAAATGTAAAAATAGTAATCAAGCATAAAACAAAGAGAAAGAAAATAGTTTTTATTAACACAAAAGAAATATATACTTCCATGTATAGGCATATACTCAAGATAAGGCTTGGGTAGGCTCTATAAATAGGATTTAGCAGGATCTTAGCCATATTAGGCTCCTCAATTTTTTTAATCAATATTTTTTAGATAAAAAATCTGACACTTTTAGGATCTGACACTCTGACACTAATTAACTGTAAACTTATTTTGGTTGCAAAAGCCTTAAAATCTAATTAGTCTAGTGTTTTATAAATATGTAATAGCTTTACTACAAAAAACAAAGAGCAAGAAACAGGCCCAAGAAAGGGATCAAATGAGGCATACATAAGAAAGAAAGAAAAGAAAAAAGCAAAGAGAGAGTGTGAAAAAATAGCAAAACAAAGGACTTAAAAAAGAAGTTGAAATCTCAATTGAAAAAATAACAATCAGAGCAAGATAGGTTGCAATTAGAGAAAGGCTAGTTGTAATTTTTATTAAAACTAAGTAGGATACTCTTTAATGGTCCTTTAGCAACCCCAATTTTGTTTTATTAGTCCTAATCTTAACCAATCTCAATTTCTATATTAGCTTGATAGAGTATGGCAAGTGAACTAAAAATAAAAATTTGCAGTTCTTTTGCTAAATAAATAGAGCTTCACAAACTTTTATTTTCTTGAAGTGCTACAGTGGTAAATTTAATAACCCTATATATATTGTGGTAACTCTATATATAAAATAGGGAAAATAGCTAGCAAAATAGTCAAAACAAGAGTAGTATATCTAGTTAATGCTTTCTAAGGTTTAGAAATTTCTGTCTAACTACACCATGCCTTAATACTCTAGTTTCAAATTATTGGAGCTATAGTTAAATATACTATTTGAAGGGGGAAATATGGAGATTAGTACCAAACATTCATACAACTGCTTAAACTTTGGTAGTAGTTTTTTAACATATCTCTACTTTTATATTAGCAACTTCCCAATAGTGCTTTCACTATGAGGGGACTCTCAAAACAAAGTTATATATATATATAACTAGGTGCCTATTTGTCATTTTGCAATCTCTAGCAATCAATTTCTATACTTTAGCTCTAGTTTTTTTTAGCATTTCCCAAGTCTTTTTATCATAAGGGGACTATTAAAACAAGGTAGCTATAATCTATAATATCATTTGTGTGCAACTTGGAAAATTCAGTTGACCAATACAACTTAGTTGCAACAAAGTTGCAACTTACTTGGGGCAAAAGTTTGAAGGACAAAAAAGGTCCTACAAACCACTTCTTGTCTATATCTTCCTACTTGTTATGCTTTTGCTTGTATTCTCTTCAAAATTTTACACTTACACTGCCATCTTATAACTTACCCCTTTCAATTTTACAACTTACCCTTTCAATTTTGGAACTTACCCCTTAGCTTTTTACCAAATTTGTGACTTACATTGCCAATTTTGCAACTTACATTGGTGATTTTGCAACTTACTTGGTCAGCTACCAAATCAGTTGGCCAGGTTGGCCAACTTTTGTATATATGGCCATGTATATAGAATATAGATATATTGACTATTTATAAGCATTTGCTATATCTAAATAAAAAGAACTTAATACTTTGTTACTTATACTTTGTTAGCTTCCTGGGTTTATTTTTTTTCTGGGCACAGGATGCAAAATTGCATCATGTTCTTGATTTTGGGATGCAATTTCAGGGTTTGGGATACAATTTTTCAAAAGTCTTATTAAAGAAGCATGTTATTAAAAAGAATTAAAAAATCAGGATGCAAAATTGCATCCTATATCAAATTTCAGGATGCGATTCTCAAAGTCAAGGTGCTATAGCATCCCTATAGCACAAAAAATAAACCCAGTTAGCTTCTATACACATTTTCTAGGGGCGGTGATTACTCTAACAGTCCCATCCATATGGCACCATGCCGATGCCAATAAGGCCCAGCTTATTTACATAGCAATATGTTTGAATAGGGCTAATGTAATACTATCTGTTGTGTCAATAAGGCCTGGCTTATTTGCATGGCACTTGTGCCAATAATGACTAGCAACATCTACTTGCAATTCATAGGAATATATAGGGGTCCCCTAACACTGTCTTTTAGTGGCAGTTGCAGCAATAATGTATGCAGTTTTTTGGGTACATTTTTAATAAGTTTAAAAACAAAGTTGCCCTTAATAGATTTTTATACATGTACATGTATGCATATCCTTGTGCACTTATGCACAAGGATCACTTGAAGTTATACTAAAGCTTACTTAAGTTTGTCCTCAAAATTTATTGCAGAATGTAACACAAACAATTTGTCATATATTAATCACTTTTATTATTTTTTGCACTTCTTTAATTATAGACACAGATACAAATTGCCATGCAAATAAGCCAGGCCTTATTGGCAGAGCAGATAGTGTTATATTAGTCCCATTCAAACACATTGCCATGCGAAAAAGCTAGGCCTCATTGGCACAGTAGATAGTATTAGGTTAGCCCCATTCAAACACATTGCTGTGCAAATAAGGTGCAGTCCAGCCTAACCATGACAGCATGGTTCTAATAAAAATCAAAGATCTATTTTACCTAGGCCTAACTAATTTGGATATCATTAGGTGGGCATCGTCACTTGAGCTAGCGCACGCGCTACCCTGTTTCTATTTCGTGAACCCACCTGTACAAAAATTAAATCCGTAGAACTAGTTTTAACAAGCTTTTACTACTATAATATAAAAATAGTGAAAAACAAGAAGACTCTTAAAGCAGCATTTAAAATAATATTATTTTATTTTATCCTAACAATTCTGTGGCTATATTTCTGCATAAATTTGTTGATACTATCGATAATGTATTTAACTTTGACATAAGAATGTATTTTTAGCGATGAATAAAAAATATAGTTGTTCGGTTGCATCAACTTTTGCTAATATTCCAGAATTTATTTTTATCAATAATTTAGCTGTTGGTACTAAATATGTGAAAGTGATGGCAATTAAGCAACTAAGAAGGCCATAGAAATTATAATTTTTATCAAAAAGCTATTTAATTTTTATCTGTAATTTTATTGATAAATTTCGCTTTTTTTCTGGCCGAAATAAACATTACAGAAGGAGACCTAAATAGAATTTTTTATTTAAATTAAAGCAAAAACTCTGGCAGTCATGCACGAGGAGAATTTGCTCCTGTAAATTTTCTAATTATCCTGCACATTTATCTTATTTTTCTTGCTATTTTATGGTTTAGTTAACAAAATTATATGAAATATCTAGTAATTTTTAGAAATTTAGTAAAAATATATTTTTTCAGACAAGGCCTCGTTAGGCCTTTTGTCTTTTAAGTAGACTAACTATTTCATGTAACATAGTCAGCATTCAAACAGAAGCACTGATAGTGTAAATCCACCGTGAAGTGAAATTTAATGCATTTAATGCACACAATCTTTCGATTTTTTCTGAAAGCAACTTCACAGAACTACATGCTTATTACCCTAGGATGCAATCATAATAAAAAACAGATTTTCTCGGAAAATCACTTTTCTTACATTTTTTACATTTTGACGCATCGAATGTTCACGCATGAATTTCAGCGTTCAACGAATGAAACCCCGAATAATTTTAAAAGGCGCCGAGCAGGAATACCAGCTCACTGCAAAAGTGACAACGATTGGCACTAGCGGCTTTGGAATCAATATTAAGGTGCATCAGAACCGAATCTATACTAATAGTGAATAATTCATTTTTATTTTCTAATAATTAAAGTTAGTTTTATTGCGCAAACCTATAAAACATTTATTTTTCAGGCTAAGGGGGTGGAGACACAGCATGCAACATTGGAATTTTCGGACGAGGATGGCAGTTTAATTCTGAGGGACCTGGACACAGAATGCGTAAGTCTTTTCAAACCAATCTCTAATTGTACTCCTTGTAGTGAAATTACAAGTAACCTAAAAAAGTGCAAAACCTTGACAGGGCACACACATCAACGATTGCCAAGTACAAAACGCTTCAGTTCGAGTTGTACACGGCGATCGAATTCGTTTTGGCGACGCAGCCTTCCAGTTGCTGACGGTGACTGAAGCATCAAGTTTGTTAGCCCCTTCGGCGCCAGCAGCATCGACATATTCACCTCGATCTGGCGGCCTCATCCGCGGCGGTGGCAGCCGACTCTGTCGGCCAGTAAGCGCCGGGCCGAATCTGCCGCGACCTCCGGCCGTTTCGTCGGCGCCGACCGTAGCTCCAACCTCGCAGTTGCCATTGACAACAGGTGTCAACAGCGCCGATCAGCTGTTGCAAAGGCGATTGGCCGTAGCAGAAGAAGCAACAGCCGAGGCCAAAGCTGAGGCTGACAGTCTCAAAGCTCAGCTGCATCGGCTGATTGGGGAGCGAACCAACGACGCCGCTGCCAAGCGCGAAGAATCGGAGGCTCGCGCTGCCGAGTTGGCCGCCGCACGTCGACTAGCTGACACAGCTCGACGCGATGCGGAAATTTCCGGCTGCCTGGCCGGCCAGCTGCGAGAGGATCTGTCAGCAAGGGTATGATTATGTTAAATACTTGATGGTTTTTTGAAAGCTGATTTAAACGGTTTCTAACCGCAAATTGATCTATCAACTTTAGGACTCGACAATTAGTCGATTAAACCGCGACATTGACACGTTAAAGGAAGAGATCAAATCGAAGGATCTGGTGATTTCTACTCTGCAAGCGAAGGTAGGCAGCGCAACTTGTTCGCTGGAAACGATTTTTGTGCGCGCATTAATATTTTTTTGATTAATATTTCGGGTGCTGTAGAAATTGTCGAGCGCGCATTTTGTTCGTGATCAAAATTCCATTTTTCGGCCTGAATTCTAGCGTAGCTTCTAATAATCGTGCTGAATTAGTGAGACAAGCGTAACTAATAAATTTAGGTTGCTTTTTTATGCCGTTTTCAATGCTATTTTGCCAAGCACATTAGTTTATTATTGATTGATTGATTGAAACTTATTGATTGAATCGATTTATACTTGTACAAGGCCTATCTTAATAATTAAAGATTTCTGTCTGTCTGTCTGTCTGTCTGTCTGTCTGTGTCTGTCTGTCTGTCTATCTTTCTGTCTGTCTGTCTGTCTGTCTGTCTGTCTGTCTGTCTGTCTGTCTGTCTGTCTGTCTGTCTGTCTGTCTGTCTGTCTGTCTGTCTGTCTGTCTGTCTGTCTGTCCGTCTGCCTGCTTGTCTTTTGTCACTTCTATGATTTTTTATCTAACAAGTGAGCCCGTTTTTAGCCAGCAACTTTAAAATCGAAAAAATCGGAGTCAATTAATGGATTCAGAATTTTTCACTATGTCAAATCGAATTTTGCTTTGACGAATTTTTCGTCACACATGCACTGTAATCTATAGCTAACAGTTTGCCTATTAAATTACTCGTACAATTTACACGCCTACCAAATCTAAAATATAGCGCGCCAATTTAAAATAGTGCTCCACATTATTTTTCTAAATTCCCAGCCGCAGCGGCAGCAGGTGTCATCCGCATCGTTAGCAGCGATTGCCGTCAGTCATTACGAGGCATCAACGACTTCTCGTAGAAACAAATATCCCATGACTGGTTGCCAAGCAACCGATTCTCTTGCTGCATCAGAGCCGTCAGATTCCTTTATTGAAGAGCGTCGATTGCGCTGCCAATGCAGGCATTGCCGTCTTCAACATCCAAGCGTTGAGGACAAAGTAGGAACTACAAGGCTACCTGCTCATCCACTTATTAGCCAAGTACATGTTTTATTAGATTCGACTTTTCATGATTTGATTTTATCCTTTAGCTATTGTTTGTTTCATTTTGAGTCTCCCAAGTAGGGATTGACGATCCACAGAGTCTTTGGAATCAAATCGTATTGCGCTGGGTTTGAGTAAGACTGTCTATTTGTCTCTACTAACCAAAAGGATGAAGTTGTAATTAGAAACTATTTACTTTTTTGTTTAAAAAGTGCTATTTTTGAACCAATCTAATGATACTGTTTCTTAGCAGCCATTAAACACTTGACCTAATAGAAGATCAGCGTTAAATTAGAGTGCACAAAAGATAAAAAAGAGGGGCGGAGAAATGAAGAGGGGCGGAGTAATGAGAGGGGCGGAGAAATGAAGAGGGGCGGAGTAATGAGAGAGGCGGAGAAATGAAGAGGGGCGGAGTAATGAGAGGGGCGGAGAAATGAGAGGGGCGGAGAAATGAGAGGGGTGGAGAAATGAGGAGGGGCGGAGAAATGAAAGGGCCGGAGAAATGAGAGGGGCGGTGAAATGAGAGGGGCTTTGAAATGAGAGGGGCGGAGAAATAAGAGGGCGGAGAATTAAGAGGGCGGAGAAATAAGAGGGCGGAGAAATGAGATGGGCGGTGAAATGAGAGGGGCGGTGAAATGAGATTGGCGGAGAAATGAAAGGGCCGGAGAAATGAGAGGGGCGGTGAAATGAGAGGGGCGTTGAAATGAGAGGTGCGGAGAAATAAGAGGGTGGAGAAATAAGAGGGCGGAGAAATAAGAGGGCGGAGAAATAAGAGGGCGGAGAAATGAGATGGGCGGTGAAATGAGAGGGGCGGAGAAATGAGAGGGGCGGTGAAATGAGAGGGGCGTTGAAATGAGAGGTGCGGAGAAATAAGAGAGTGGAGAAATGAGAGGGGCGGAGAAATGAGAGGGGAGGAGAAATGACAAGGGCGGAGAAGTGAGGCATGCGGAGAAATGAGAGGGGAGGAGAAATGAGAGGTGCAGAGACATAAACGTATATGAAACGAGACTTAAGTATGATATGAACGCATTGGTAAAACTGGAAAAAGGGCATGGAAAAAATTTTTTTCTTGCTCAGTGATTTCCGTTTTCAGTCATATTCTTTTTAAGCCCAAATAATTATGCCCATTTATACAATTTATAAATTCCAAAAAATTGTATTTAACGAATTTATCGTTATTAATTGAATGCTTAATTATTATTAATAATTAATTCCATGATTATAAGACAGTCTAGATTTGGTATGAGTTTTTAGATTTTTTTTCACTTTTAATCTCTATTTACAGATGAGTGGACTGAGGTAAACAGCTTGTTTAATTAAAATATTGCCTTCAAGTTTTTGTTTCGCATTTGCATTTTGAAAAATCACAATTTTTCATAGAGGTTTAATTTAATAATTTATTTACTTAGTTATTTTCGTGGAAATTTTCTAAAATTAATCTATTACTCATTAAAAGTAAATGCGTAGTCACGATGAGTTGTGAATTTTTATAGCTCGTAAAGCTCATAACTCATAATGCTAGTAATACGTACTCACTGTCAAACTGTGACTTTTCAAGGCACACTTTAATATAAGGCAGAAAATTGGAGGAATTATCACATAAAATACGATAAATCTAGAATGTTAAAAAAAGTACATTAAATTAAATCGTAATTAATGGAAAACTCATTGCTATAATTGACGTCAGCCACCTCACCTCCGCTCTCTCTCTCTCCTCCAATCCAGTTCCTTCGCCACAGAGACGCCCAGCGCACCGCTGAGGAATGGGCCGAGCGAGAGAAAGAAACCGCCTGGCTGCGCCGACGTCAGCGAGATCTGGAGACTCGAACTCGCGACCTAGAGGCCGAATCGGCTCGCCTAGCCGAGGAACTGGAATCGGCGAAAATCTTGGCCGCGAAGAGGCCGCGCGCCAGGCGGCTCGTCAAGAGCTGGCCGAGGCGCTCGAGCGATGCTCGACGGCTCTCTCGGCCGAAGCCGAGGCCAGGGAGGCCGCCGAATCGGCTTCGAAAAGTTTAGCCTCGCTTCGGACTCGTCTGGCCTCGCCGCTACTCGGCGAATGCGTCATTCAAGACGTGGATGGCAACGACGAAACGACGACGACAGCAGCCAACGACGATCGTCTCGTTGAGGCGGCCAAGCGACTGGCGAAGGAGCGCGGTGAATTTGAGCGACGGGTCGGACAGCTTGGCGACAAGCTGCGAGCAGCTGAAGCCACCTTGCTGGCGCGTGACAGGGCGGTGCAAAATTACAGGTGTGTTTCCTAGTCTGAATATAAGGAATTTACACGCGCTCTTGAATTAATCAGCACTGAAGTACTCGTACTCTTAAAATACTGGCACACTAAAGTACTCATGCACTAAAGTACTCATGCACTAAAGTACTCAAGCACTAAAGTACTCATGTACTAAAGTACTCGTACTTTTAAAGTACTTGCGCACTAAAATATTTTTACTCATGTAATACTCGTTACACTAAAAGAACTCTTGCACAGGAAGTGCTTGTGCAATTTTAGATGCGCGCACACTTTCATGCGTTTTCAATTAACAATAAATCACTGAATGATTAATTATTGGAAGAATCGTATAAGAATCACAAAAATCAAAATGATTTTAAAGTACTTTGCTTTAAACGCCGTAAAGCAAAGTACTTTAAAATCATTTTCGTGTGGTTTTAAAAGCTATTGCGAATTTTAAAATAATTTCGTACAATTTATTACTTGTGTACTTTTGGACTCTCCAAACTTCAAGTACCTTTTAGTAGTTGCATAATTTTTATCGCTAATGTAGTTTGAAGTTATTTTGGAACCTTTGAAGTACTCTTCAATGCTTTACACGCATAATGGTAGATCGCAACTGGAAGCTTCAGCAACGCGTCTGGCGGCTCCGCCTGGCCGCACGGCCGCCCGACTTCGAGACGAACTGGCCGCGTTGACGGCCCAGCCAGTTGGGGAGCCGCATCTGCAGCCGGTGAAAGACGCCAGACTGCTGGAATTGCAGGCGCAGCTTCACTGGGAGGCCAAGCTGGAAGCCGCTCTGGCCCGCTGTCTGGGATGCTGCGACGCTGGCGTCATCAGTGAGGCTGAGAGCGTTGACAGTTCGAAGACAGCAGAAAACATAGCAGCTGACATTTGTAAGTCCTAGCTGAGATTCCTACTGTGTCTAGTAGTATTAATAGTATGTTGAGTTATTATAGTACATGTTCTTGTATAATATTTGGTGCCTTTGTACTTTTTGGCATCAAAAGGTTATTGGTGTACTTTTACATACTGCACTTTTAATCAATGGAGTACTTAAAAGTACGTAAGCACTTTTTTACACAGAGTACTTTTAATTAATTGTGTATTTAAAAGTGCGCATTTACTTTTACACAAAGAGTACTTTTAATTGATTGTGCAATTAAAAGTACGCATGTACTTTTACATTCTGTGAACTTTTTAATGATATTTTAATCAGAAATTTGACGTAGATTTACATTCTGAGTAATTTAAGCACTTTTTCTCACGTCTTCAGATCTCGGGTATCGTTTATCCATCTGAAATTCCCCCCAAACTGCAACTCCATTCTCCCTAACCTGACACATTCGCAGCTCCTCTGGACCTCATTCATCGACTGCACTCGCGCTGGCGCGAAAACGGCGCCGACGGGGCAAAACTGAGAGAGGAACTGCGCGAGATTGAGGCGCGCGCACGCCGGGAATGTATGGCGCTTGAGGAGCGCATCGCGGCTGAGGTTGCTCGGCGGGAAGCGGCGCTGGGACATCTGGCTGAGTTGCAGGTGAGCGAGGACCATCAATTTACCCTATATTTGATCGATATTCTAATCAACCAACCATATGACAATTTCATCCACTATCTAATCCACTGTCTAATCTCTACTCTACAATCTACTCTTCCATCCAATCTACAATTCAATCTACCATACAATCTACCATCTAATCTACAATCTAACCTACCATTCAATCTACAACCCAATCTACCACCCAATCTACAATCCAATCTACCACCCAATCTACAATCCAATCTACAACCCAATCTACCATCCAATCTACCATCCAATCTACCACCCAATCTACCATCCAATCTACCATCCAATCTACCATTAAATCTACCGTCCAATCTGCCACCCTGCTGTACATCTGGTCGAAGTCTAAATTAATTATTATTTTTTTTATTACTAAAAAGAATCGTATCCAATCCGCACTTACCATGCCAACTACATTACCAAACTGACTGCCATCCACCCCATCCAGGGTCGCATCTCCGACCTGATCCAGGCCCGCCAGTTGGAGGAGACGCGTCGCCTAGGCGACGCCAAGTCGGCGGCTGAGCGCCAAGCCGGCTGGGAGGCGCGCGAAGCCGAACTGCGTCGCGAGGCCGAGTTGGCGCGTTCAGCCGCCACGCGCGCCGTCAAACAAGCCGAGGAGCGCGCCAGCGCGGAATCGGCGCGCCAAGAAGCCGCGTTGGCGGCGATGCGCGAGGAGGCGCGCCAGAGAAGCGAGGCGCTGGCGCACATGGAAGAGCGAATTAATAAGGTGCGTCATTCATCCCTGTTGTAAACTATATAAAGTGGAATCGAACCACGGATGGGTCCACGTGATCATTGGGTTTATCTGTTTATTGGGTCATGTGGTCATTTGGTCCTGTGGTCATGGGGTCCTGTGGTCATTGGGTCCTGTGGTCATTGGGTCCTGTGGTCATTGGGTCCTGTGGTCATTGGGTCATGTGGTCATTGGGTCCTGTGGTCATTGGGTCCTGTGGTCATTGGGTCCTGTGGTCATTGGGTCTTGTGGTCATTGGGTCCTGCATTTATTGGGTCCTGCGGTCATTGGGTCCTGTTGTAAACTATCAAAAAGTGGAATCGAACCTCTGCTAGGACTGTCGCAGCCGGTTTCTGCTTTTTTAAGCGTCTTCAGGCGACCTCATCAAGCAACTCGGCTGTCTTCCACCTCTAGCTAGCTGTACAGAACTCCTACTTACACTGAACACGTTTGTGTAGCGCAGTTTCTGGGTCTCTGCTGCAAGTTTGTAGCGCTTTTTACCAACTTTCTACTTGCAGTAGACTATCTCTTATACCTGTTAAACTTGCTCCCAAGATGTGATCCTTCATGTAGGTTGATCTGAAGTTAATTCTCAATGTTAAGCGATAGCCTAATTTATTTTAACGTTAATCAACGTTACTTTTAGGATCATCCCTCAGGCTTAATGCTAATTATCCTCGTAATTTTGACAATTATCTAATTTAATATGATGGGTACCCCTTCAAGGTAACTATAATCGGAGATAATCCCTTGAGTTTAACAATGTTTTCCATCCATTTAAATACAATTCATTCAAGTTGAACTAGAGTTTTCACGATAATCTTTAATTAAATGATAGTCCTTTTCAAATTTAAAGATAATCCTGTTCAGTTTAAAAAATCCCCAATAGGCAGTCAAATCGATAATTCATTCAATTGTATAACTGGATCTCCAATAATCCCCAGATAATCCCCCCCACAACAAAACATTCAGATGACTCGCGAAGCCCGCGAACTTCACGACCAAATCGATCAGCAAAGGCAGGCGGCGGAGGCGGCCCGCAGCGAAGCGGAAGCGGCCCGTCAGCGGCAGGCGGAAGCGGAAGCGCTGGCCCAGCAGCCGGCGGCCCAGGCGGCCGAACTCGAACGCGCTCTGGCCGCCTCGCAGCAGGAGAATTCGGCGCTCAAACAGGCCTGCCGAGATCAGCGAATCGAAGCTGAAGGACTGCGTCGGGACCTGCAGAGCGCCACAGCTCGCCTGACCGACATTCGCGGCGAGCTGACCGACTCGCAGAAGGCCGAACTCGAGTCGACTAGACGCCGCATCCGGGAGCTCACCGGCCAGCTGGAGGAGGCCCGGACGGCGGCTCGTTCGGCTACGGCAGTTTCGGAAGCCGCCGCCAAGGCGACGTCAGATTTGTCGGCTAGTCGGTCGGAGACTGCCGAATGGCGCTCGAAGTTCGAGGCCGAGTCGGAGTTGCGACGCAACGCTGAGGCTGAGGTTCAACGATTGAAAGCGGCCGCGGCAGAAGCCTCGTCGGCGGCCGCGGCTGCTACGGAGCGTGGTCGGAGCATCGAGGCGGAGCTGTCGGCAGTCGGCCAGCAGTGCCGCGGCGAGCGTCACGCCGAGGTGATTGCGCACCAGAAGCAGGCGCTGTCGGAGCTGAGACGCCGGGTCAAGGAGGTTGAACGGCTTCGGCCGCCTGGTAAGCTTGTTGATGGTGATTGGTGATGGAGCTTGGTGATGGAGCTTGGTGATGGAGCTTGGTGATGGAGCTTGGTGATGGAGCTTGGTGATGGAGCTGGGTGATGGAGCTTGGTGATAGGGCTTGGTGATGGAGCTTGGTGATGGTGATCGGTGATGGAGCTTGGTGATGGAGCTTGGTGATGGAGCTTGGTGATGGAGCTTGGTGATGGAGGTTGGTGATGGAGCTTGGTGATAGGGCTTGGTGATGGAGCTTGGTGATGGTGATCGGTGATGGAGCTTAGTGATGGAGCTGGGTGATGGAGCTTGGTGATGGAGCTTGGTGATGGAGCTTGGTGATGGAGCTTGGTGATGGAGCTTGGTGATGGAGCTTGGTGATGGAGCTTGGTGATGGAGCTTGGTGATGGTGATCGGTGATGGAGCTTGGTGATGGTGATCGGTGATGGAGCTTAGTGATGGAGCTGGGTGATGGAGCTTGGTGATAGGGCTCAGTGATGGAGCTTGGTGATGGTGATCGGTGATGGAGCTGGGTGATGGTGATCGGTGATGGAGCTTGGTGATAGGGCTTGGTGATGGAGCTTGGTGATGGAGCTTGGTGATGGTGATCGGTGATGGAGCTGGGTGATGGAGCTTGGTGATGGAGCTTAGTGATGGAGCTTGGTGATGGAGCTTGGTGATGGTGATCGGTGATGGTGATCGGTGATGGAGCTTAGTGATGGAGCTGGGTGATGGAGCTTGGTGATGGAGCTTGGTGATGGAGCTTGGTGATGGTGATCGGTGATGGAGCTTGGTGATGGTGATCGGTGATGGTGATCGGTGATGGAGCTTAGTGATGGAGCTGGGTGATGGAGCTTGGTGATGGAGCTTGGTGATGGAGCTTGGTGATGGTGATCGGTGATGGTGATCGGTGATGGAGCTTAGTGATGGAGCTGGGTGATGGAGCTTGGTGATGGAGCTTAGTGATGGAGCTGGGTGATGGAGCTTGGTGATAGGGCTTGGTGATGGAGCTTGGTGATGGTGATCGGTGATGGAGCTTGGTGATGGTGATCGGTGATGGAGCTTAGTGATGGAGCTGGGTGATGGAGCTTGGTGATAGGGCTTGGTGATGGAGCTTGGTGATGGTGATCGGTGATGGTGATCGGTGATGGAGCTTAGTGATGGAGCTGGGTGATGGAGCTTGGTGATAGGGCTTGGTGATGGAGCTTGGTGATGGTGATCGGTGATGGAGCTTGGTGATGGAGCTTGGTGATGGAGCTTGGTGATGGTGATCGGTGATGGAGCTTGGTGATGGAGCTGGGTGATGGAGCTGGGTGATGGTGATTGGTGATGGAGCTGGGTGATGGAGCTGGGTGATGGTAATTGGTGATGGAGCTGGGTGCGTGTAGAATGAACGGGAATTTTAGCCACACTTCCCCCTCCCATCCTGCAGTGCCCTCCCACGATCAAGCGGTCCAACAGGTGGTGCTGCTCAAGAAGGAGCTGGCCGAGCTCCGAGCCAAACAGGCCCTACTGGAGACAGACAGGTTTCCACGCGCATCAACACTGGAACAAACAATTGAGAAACCGGAGACTCCGCCAGCTCCGGCTGTCACTCACGCGGACTTGGACATGGAGCGGACGGCGCACCGGGAGACGCTGGACAGTTTGGAGCTGTCCGAGCAGACGTACACCAGTCTGCTGCGGGCGGTGGCCAGCAATCTGGACCTCGACCAGGTGCGCGGCCTTCGCTCTATGGCGCATCTGCCAAGAGACGAGCGGCAGAAACTCGCCAGAGAACGAGAGGAAACTGTGGCTCAGTTGAGCCATCGGTTGCAACTGTTCAAGGAGCGGCTGACGAGGAAGGACGAACTGCTGTCTGGATGCGAGCAGGACATGTCCAAGCTGAGACAGGCGGAGGAGCTGGCCCAGAAACGAGGAGCTCAGGTGCGATCTATCTATCTATCTATCTATCTATCTATCTATCTATCTATCTATCTATCTATCTATCTATCTATCTATCTATCTATCTATCTATCTATCTATCTATCTATCTATCTATCTATCTATCTATCTATCTATCTATCTATCTATCTATCTATCTATCTATCTATCTATCTATCTATCTATCTATCTATCTATCTATCTATCTATCTATCTATCCGTCTATCTATCTATCTATCTATCTATCTATCTATCTATCTATCTATCTATCTATCTATCTATCTATCTATCTATCTATCTATCTATCTATCTATCTATCTATCTATCTATCTATCTATCTATCTATCTATCTATCTATCTATCTATCTATCTATCTATCTATCTATCTATCTATCTATCTATCTATCTATCTATCTATCTATCTATCTATCTATCTATCTATCTATCTATCTATCTATCTATCTATCTATCTATCTATCTATCTATCTATCTATCTATCTATCTATCTATCTATCTATCTATCTATCTATCTATCTATCTATCTATCTATCTATCTATCTATCTATCTATCTATCTATCTATCTATCTATCTATCTATCTATCTATCTATCTATCTATCTATCTATCTATCTATCTATCTATCTATCTATCTATCTATCTATCTATCTATCTATCTATCTATCTATCTATCTATCTATCTATCTATCTATCTATCTATCTATCTATCTATCTATCTATCTATCTATCTATCTATCTATCTATCTATCTATCTATCTATCTATCTATCTATCTATCTATCTATCTATCTATCTATCTATCTATCTATCTATCTATCTATCTATCTATCTATCTATCTATCTATCTATCTATCTATCTATCTATCTATCTATCTATCTATCTATCTATCTATCTATCTATCTATCTATCTATCTATCTATCTATCTATCTATCTATCTATCTATCTATCTATCTATCTATCTATCTATCTATCTATCTATCTATCTATCTATCTATCTATCTATCTATCTATCTATCTATCTATCTATCTATCTATCTATCTATCTATCTATCTATCTATCTATCTATCTATCTATCTATCTATCTATCTATCTATCTATCTATCTATCTATCTATCTATCTATCTATCTATCTATCTATCTATCTATCTATCTATCTATCTATCTATCTATCTATCTATCTATCTATCTATCTATCTATCTATCTATCTATCTATCTATCTATCTATCTATCTATCTATCTATCTATCTATCTATCTATCTATCTATCTACCTATCTATCTATCTATCTATCTATCTATCTATCTATCTATCTATCTATCTATCTATCTATCTATTTATCTATCTATGTATCTATCTATCTATCTATCTGTCTATCAATTCTCCTTGCAGTTGGAAACCCTCACTGAAGAGTTGCGTACTCGAACCGAGGAGGCGCAGCTGCTGCGCGAGAGCCTCAGCCGAACAAAGAACTCGCTTAACCAGGAGAAGCGACTCAACACGGCAATCAAGCAGAAGAAAACGTTTCACATGGAGCAGCCGCTGCCGAATCAGCGGATAGAAAAGCAACAAGCTGCGTTTCATTGCCCGCCAGAGGACGTATTTGGAAAGGTTTGGAAGAAATTTTTTAGCAGATCAATTGTTCTCTATACTACTACTTTTAGTAGACTTAGTAGTTGATTCGATATAGAGGGGATAAACAAGACAGAGAGAGGATAAACACGACAGAGGGAGGATAAACAAGACAGAGAGAGGATAAACAAGACAGAAAGAGGATAAACAAGACAGAAAGAGAATAGACAAGACAGAGAGAGGATAAACAAGACAGAGACAGGATAAACAAGACAGAGAGAGGATAAACAAGACATGGAGAGGATAAACAAGACAGAGGGAGGATAAACAAGACAGAGAGGGGATAAACAAGATAGAGAGGGGATAAACAAGACAAAGAGAGGATAAACAAGACAGAGAGAGGATAAACAAGACAGAGGGAGGATAAACAAAACAGAGAGAGGATAAACAAGGCATAGAAAGGATAAACAAGACAGAGAGGGGATAAGCAAGAAGTATAGGGAAAAAATGCTGCAGTTTCTCAAAAAATGTTCCACTCTGTCAGGAAGAGGCGAGGAAGCGAGCCATTCGTGAGAAAATCCGGCGCAAAGATTACGAAATTAAAACGTTAAAAGCCGAGCTAATCTCTAAGGATAAAAATCTCACAGCGGCGTCGGAGAGGCTCGCTAATTTGGAGTCGACTCTCGTGAGTGAAAAAAAGTTATTCTTTACTTTCACTTTCGCTACTCTTGCTTAAACAGTTTAAATAAAATTTTATTTCAGGGCCTACCACATCAGTCGGAGCTGGAAACTGAGGCCAATTAACTATAAATGGAGCTGAATGCGTCTTTTAACCTGATTCAATCCTTGAAGCAGATAATATAGAAACTTCAATTTATTGATATTAGTAGTGTCTTTGTAAAATGTAGTGTATTGTTACATTCGCTGGATTTCTATTTTTATAATTCTTTGTAATTTTTAAAAAATTGCAGCTGTTTTTCGATGATATTTTTTTCACAGCTTTTGACGTTGAGTTATAAAAACTTTTTCTATTTGATTGTTCGTTTTCTAAAGTTTATAGTATTTTAAATTCTTGTCGTAACATGGTTTTACATGTTTGTGCTCTTCAACCTCTATCCTTCTCCTCCATAGATGTTCACTATTGTTCTAAATGCACTTTCTTGCTCACTGACCTTAATAGTTACTTTCACGCTTTCCCGGACACAACTTTTTACGCGTAAGGTTTATAATTATTTTAGTTTTTGTTTTGTAGGGTTGTATTATTAAATAAAATCTGAATTTATGTAAAGGTGACAATATTCCTTTTCTAAGGGATCGATTGACCAAATGCAAAAGTTTTATAACGCTTCAATTTTAGTTAAGGTTGAAAACATTTTCGTCTTAAGAAAACTTAACGAAGCTACTAGAAGTAGCCATGAAGGCATGCATGACGACATTAGCGAAATTCAACGATTACGAATGGATTTTCTTTTTTTGTGCTTTCTGATCAATAATGTCTTAAGTCCATTTCCAGTGTCTGGCGCTTCTATTCTGAGTCTGGCGCTTAAATTCTGTGTCTGGCGCTTCTATCCTGTATCTGGCACTTCAGTTCTGTATCTGGCGCTTCTATTCTGTATCTGGCGCTTCAATCCTGGATCCGGCGCTTCAATCCTGTGTCCGGCGCTTCAATTCTGAGTCTGGCGCTTCTATTCTGAGTCTGGCGCTTCAATTCTGAGTCTGGCGCTTCTATTCTGTGTCTGGCGCTTCTATTCTGAGTCTGGCGCTTCTATTCTGTGTCTGGCGCTTCTATTCTGAGTCTGGCGCTTCTATTCTGAGTCTGGCGCTTCTATCCTGTGTCTGGCGCTTCAATTCTGAGTCTGGCGCTTGAATTCTGTGTCTGGCGCTTCAATTCTGTGTCTGGCGCTTCAATTCTGAGTCTGGCGCTTCTATTCTGAGTCTGGCGCTTCTATTCTGAGTCTGGCGCTTCTATCCTGTGTCTGGCGCTTCAATTCTGAGTCTGGCGCTTCAATTCTGTGTCTGGCGCTTCAATTCTGTGTCTGGCGCTTCAATTCTGAGTCTTTTGCTGGAATCCTGTGTTAGGCGCTTCAATTCTGTATCTGGCGCTTCAATTCTGTATCTGGCGCTTCAATTCTGTATCTGGCGCTTCAATTCTGAGTCTGTCGCTTCTATTCTGTGTCTGGCGCTTCTATTCTGAGTCTGGCGCTTCAATTCTGTGTCTGGCGCTTCAATTCTGAGTCTTTTGCTGGAATCCTGTGTTAGGCGCTTCAATTCTGTATCTGGCGCTTCAATTCCCACGCTTCTATTCTTGTCTAGCGCTTGTATTCTGTGTCTAGCGCTTGAATTCTATGTCTGGCGCTTATAGTATCTATTATCTTTGTATGCAATTTCACATTCTGCTCCTTCCGTTCCTAATAATTTTCCGGTGCCTCTGTACCCTACCGTTGTCTTCCTTTTGTTTAATAGGATTACGACTCCCAAATAATAAATAGCGTCCTCTAAAGTTTTGCTTTGTTAGTATTGATAGAACGTTAAATAAAGGATCAGCACACTCTTTTGCCATAAAGCAACGATTTAACGACGAATATTCAGACAAGCGGACAATAAGCCAGTCAGACAGACACTCAAGAAACCGAAAAAAAATAATTCTCACACTGGACAATCGTCTAGCAAAAATCTTTAGAGCAAAAATCCTTAGAAAGAAGACCGACAAGGGGTCTGTTGCAACAGCTGGTTTCTTTCAATAATTCAAATGGTGTCTTTCTATTTTTAGACTAAAAGAATAATAATGGATTGCATGAGAAATTTAGGCCAATAAGCTAGGAAGCTAAGTTGCAAGCGGTCGGCAGTCTTTGTTCTCATGGAGGGCAAGATACAGGCCGAGAATATGGCTCTACAGGCCAGTGTGGTTAAAATATTAAACAACTTCAGATTTAGAGGGTAGAAAAGAGGTAAAAGTAAGAAGAATATAAGAGAGGAGGTACAGGTAAAGAGGGGAGGGCAGAGAGGAGAGGAAGAGGGAGAGGAGAGAGGGCAGAGAGGAGAGGGAGAGGAGAGGGAGAGGAGAGAGGGCAGAGAGGAGAGGGAGAGGAGAGAGGGCAGAGAGGAGAGGGAGAGGAGAGGGAGAGGAGAGAGGGCAGAGAGGAGAGGGAGAGGAGAGGGAGAGGAGAGGGAGAGGAGAGAGGACAGAGAGGAGAGGGAGAGGAGAGAGGGCAGAGAGGAGAGGGAGAGGAGAGGGAGAGGAGAGAGGACAGAGAGGAGAGGGAGAGGAGAGAGGGCAGAGAGGAGAGGGAGAGGAGAGGGAGAGGAGAGAGGACAGAGAGGAGAGGGAGAGGAGAGGGAGAGAAGCGGGAATGGAGAGGGAGAGAAGAGGGAGAGAAGAGGGAGAGAAGATGAGCATTTCAGACTATTGTCTTTGAGTGAACCGGATTCCATTAGTACACCTTCAAAGGGTCTAGAGAGAGGAGAGCCCTTTGCGGGGACGCAGGTTGCTGGACCCTGAGCTCGTAAAGCAATGGTCAAGCCCAAGATCTTCTGGTCGGGTACCAGTATTTTGCCCACGTGGCCTCTGTTTCAACAAAGCTTCGAATCCTACAGCCCGCATTTCAAAACACTAACGACAGCTAAGTGGTAAGGAAATATTATAGCTTAGCCATACTATTCGTCTATCTATCCCAAGGTAAGAGAGGACCAGTATAGCCCGCATATTCCCAAGCCAAGCCCATCTTTTGAAGTTCGTTGAAGTTTAGTAGTCGATAATATAGGAGAATTTTTTTACAAGTATCCCAACACCACACCATGCCCGGCTGTTGCGCATATAATGGAAGATGAGTCACCGTCGTTCTTCGTCTGAGTTTTGTCTGCGGGGAAGTTGCAACTCCTTAACCACGCGCGTGGGAAAACAATGCTTGACTTATTGCGGACTCGAGCTTATTTATATGTGGGCGGGCGGGCTGTTTCCACCTTACTCTCTAGTCTTGAGGAAGAAGGACCAACTCAACCCCCAGTCAACCAGCAGATCTTTTGCATTTCTAAAAGCCCCCCCTTGCCCCTTGCTTGGGGGAAGTGGGGCGGGCCCCCATATATGCCGGTTCGTTCTCTTCCTTCTAAATCGGCTTTTCATTATCATAAAACTCGCTCTTGAAAACCCCCGCTTGTTGCCTACTGAATAGTTTGAAGTTTTCTGCTGGCGGCGGGGCTTCCTTATATCAATGCCAGTGGGGGCGTGGCGTCTTAGCAACTATTAGAATGCATATTTAGAAAAAGCATATCTCATGGCTAGAAAGATTGATAAAGATACGCATGTGAAATCCGCTTTATTGAATGGTTCGGCCTGTCATTACCTACTTATAAGCTAAAGAGGATGAGTTAGATTGAGAATTGATTTGTTAATTCCTCAAAGCGATGGTCACGATTAAGGAAAAATTGAAATTGATTTTCAATGGGTATCTTTATCATGGAACTGGCAATGACATTCTCTGACAACACGCTTAGTGAACAAGATTAGGAATATATAGTCTCAAGCCGAAAATTAAAATTTATTAATGAAAATGCGGGGAAAAGATAAAGGAATATGATAGATGATGGTTCGATGGATAGTTACATAGATAGATAGATAGATAGATAGATAGATAGATAGATAGATAGATAGATAGATAGATAGATAGATAGATAGATAGATAGATAGATAGATAGATAGATAGATAGATAGATAGATAGATAGATAGATAGATAGATAGATAGATAGATAGATAGATAGATAGATAGATAGATAGATAGATAGATAGATAGATAGATAGATAGATAGATAGATAGATAGATAGATAGATAGATAGATAGATAGATAGATAGATAGATAGATAGATAGATAGATAGATAGATAGATAGATAGATAGATAGATAGATAGATAGATAGATAGATAGATAGATAGATAGATAGATAGATAGATAGATAGATAGATAGATAGATAGATAGATAGATAGATAGATAGATAGATAGATAGATAGATAGATAGATAGATAGATAGATAGATAGATAGATAGATAGATAGATAGATAGATAGATAGATAGATAGATAGATAGATAGATAGATAGATAGATAGATAGATAGATAGATAGATAGATAGATAGATAGATAGATAGATAGATAGATAGATAGATAGATAGATAGATAGATAGATAGATAGATAGATAGATAGATAGATAGATAGATAGATAGATAGATAGATAGATAGATAGATAGATAGATAGATAGATAGATAGATAGATAGATAGATAGATAGATAGATAGATAGATAGATAGATAGATAGATAGATAGATAGATAGATAGATAGATAGATAGATAGATAGATAGATAGATAGATAGATAGATAGATAGATAGATAGATAGATAGATAGATAGATAGATAGATAGATAGATAGATAGATAGATAGATAGATAGATAGATAGATAGATAGATAGATAGATAGATAGATAGATAGATAGATAGATAGATAGATAGATAGATAGATAGATAGATAGATAGATAGATAGATAGATAGATAGATAGATAGATAGATAGATAGATAGATAGATAGATAGATAGATAGATAGATAGATAGATAGATAGATAGATAGATAGATAGATAGATAGATAGATAGATAGATAGATAGATAGATAGATAGATAGATAGATAGATAGATAGATAGATAGATAGATAGATAGATAGATAGATAGATAGATAGATAGATAGATAGATAGATAGATAGATAGATAGATAGATAGATAGATAGATAGATAGATAG
Organism: Macrostomum cliftonense; assembly: GCA_950096795.1. Classification (NCBI taxonomy): domain Eukaryota; kingdom Metazoa; phylum Platyhelminthes; family Macrostomidae; genus Macrostomum; species Macrostomum cliftonense. Next base: position 430,845 of record CATNEM010000095.1, on the reverse strand, counting down.
ATAGATAGATAGATAGATAGATAGATAGATAGATAGATAGATAGATAGATAGATAGATAGATAGATAGATAGATAGATAGATAGATAGATAGATAGATAGATAGATAGATAGATAGATAGATAGATAGATAGATAGATAGATAGATAGATAGATAGATAGATAGATAGATAGATAGATAGATAGATAGATAGATAGATAGATAGATAGATAGATAGATAGATAGATAGATAGATAGATAGATAGATAGATAGATAGATAGATAGATAGATAGATAGATAGATAGATAGATAGATAGATAGATAGATAGATAGATAGATAGATAGATAGATAGATAGATAGATAGATAGATAGATAGATAGATAGATAGATAGATAGATAGATAGATAGATAGATAGATAGATAGATAGATAGATAGATAGATAGATAGATAGATAGATAGATAGATAGATAGATAGATAGATAGATAGATAGATAGATAGATAGATAGATAGATAGATAGATAGATAGATAGATAGATAGATAGATAGATAGATAGATAGATAGATAGATAGATAGATAGATAGATAGATAGATAGATAGATAGATAGATAGATAGATAGATAGATAGATAGATAGATAGATAGATAGATAGATAGATAGATAGATAGATAGATAGATAGATAGATAGATAGATAGATAGATAGATAGATAGATAGATAGATAGATAGATAGATAGATAGATAGATAGATAGATAGATAGATAGATAGATAGATAGATAGATAGATAGATAGATAGATAGATAGATAGATAGATAGATAGATAGATAGATAGATAGATAGATAGATAGATAGATAGATAGATAGATAGATAGATAGATAGATAGATAGATAGATAGATAGATAGATAGATAGATAGATAGATAGATAGATAGATAGATAGATAGATAGATAGATAGATAGATAGATAGATAGATAGATAGATAGATAGATAGATAGATAGATAGATAGATAGATAGATAGATAGATAGATAGATAGATAGATAGATAGATAGATAGATAGATAGATAGATAGATAGATAGATAGATAGATAGATAGATAGATAGATAGATAGATAGATAGATAGATAGATAGATAGATAGATAGATAGATAGATAGATAGATAGATAGATAGATAGATAGATAGATAGATAGATAGATAGATAGATAGATAGATAGATAGATAGATAGATAGATAGATAGATAGATAGATAGATAGATAGATAGATAGATAGATAGATAGATAGATAGATAGATAGATAGATAGATAGATAGATAGATAGATAGATAGATAGATAGATAGATAGATAGATAGATAGATAGATAGATAGATAGATAGATAGATAGATAGATAGATAGATAGATAGATAGATAGATAGATAGATAGATAGATAGATAGATAGATAGATAGATAGATAGATAGATAGATAGATAGATAGATAGATAGATAGATAGATAGATAGATAGATAGATAGATAGATAGATAGATAGATAGATAGATAGATAGATAGATAGATAGATAGATAGATAGATAGATAGATAGATAGATAGATAGATAGATAGATAGATAGATAGATAGATAGATAGATAGAAAGATAAATGGACAGATGGCGGATGGACATAGTGCTTTTAATAAAGTTGGGCCTTTCTGCAGTGATATTTGGACACACGAGAAGTAATTATTATGCAATTGCACAAGCATAATGCGTTTTATAAAAAAATCGCTACTATCAAGTGTCGAGCCCAGACCATAATAGGAAATAAAATAGGCAGACAGCATAAGGAGACTGAGCTCAATCAAATGGAATGCACTAACACATGGCACTGCCCCCGAAAAGAATTGCAGATTAAAACTCCAGTGTTTCGCCCTCGTACGCTCGTATAAAAGAGGCGTGAAGATGAGCGGGTTAGTTGAAAAAAAACTATAAATTGAATACCACACTAATAGTCATGTTGAACAAAATGTCTCAATCAAATTCTATAGAAAGTCAATGACGGCTTGTATAGGCATAGAACATTGAGGACATAAAAATCAATATATTTATTTCCCAAACAGATGGTCAGGAAGAGGGACTTGTGACTTTTTTCCTTATGAATTTCTCAACATATAAGGATTCTTCCCTTTGTAGGGTAAACAGACCGCTTGCTGAAAAACCCGATTAAACTGAGTTCGGACTTCACATCCAACGTTTCGATACACTTTTAAGTTTGGTCCCGTAGTTTTCCGACTGTATTTTTTTGTTATTTCGAATGCCGGTTGTAAAGTAATAAAAGAGAATTGCTTTTATGCTAACGAATTTTATTAAAAGGAAATGGCTTCACTGTACTTGGTTTGGTCACGTCCTGTGTATCACAGTATAGGAAATGAATGGCTGGACAAGAGATGAACCAAGAGCCTATACATAGCTAGCGTTGGTCTTTGTTCTCTGGGGGAAATTTTCTGCGACTCAAGAACGGAGGAAGAGTTTTTCATGTGACGCTTTGCTTGCTTGCACCTACCAAAAATCCAAAAAGTACTTTACGCTGAAAACATCGGAACTCAAACTCAAAAATAAAAACTTATAAGTCGTAAAAGGTTTTGCAGCCTCAATAGTTAATCATACTTAAACATAGTAGCAATACATAGAAATACGATAATATGATATGAGAAAATTAAAACTATACTGAAATCAAACCCAAATACACATATTTTTAATTTTATGGTACTTTTTATTCAACCAATCAATGGAAAACGAAATTTTTTTGAAACATGACACTTGCCGAAAGAATAATTAACCAAATATGGCTGACGGACGATGCTCCTTAAATGAGCAAATCCAAACTTTTTGCCCGTGTCATACATGGGGATAAATCATCGAAGCTCGATACCACGGATCCCTTGTTCGGCGCATGTCCTGCCTGCCCACAGCGGGGTCGTATGGGGGCCCCTTAGGGGGCAGTGTGCATGGGACCAGGGAAGAAGAAGTTGTGTGACGAGTTTCCTCCCGGCAATGAAGCTCCCTCCTCCTAGAAGACACACAAGTTTAAGAATCGAGAATTCGCAATGAGGGTTCGCCCACATCCTTAGAAACCAAACCAAAGGAAGAAAGATGGGTGGTAATTCCTAGATTCAATGAGATGGGATGAAATATAGGGGACCTAGTCTAATTTTAAGTATGCGGGACAATATGGGAATTGTCTCCCATACCCCTATTTGCTATGCCCTCGTGGGCCTGGGCGAACAATAAAGATCTTCCAAATTCGGCAAACTACCAGCAGATACTCGGCGATGGAAAACGGGGCGCAAATTTTTTTCCTTGCCCACATGTTTTTAATTCTTCATTTCTTGCGCCTTGGATTCACCAAATAAGATGAATAATAATATGCAGTTTTTTAGTGAGACAGGCTTCCCCTATTGACAAGCTGGGATGTGTGATGGATGGGGGCTTCTCAAGTTTAGGGGCTACGGAGGTTTGGCAAACCTTAAAGGGGAAGGGGCAGATTCATTACTGAAAGGTGGGATGAAGGGATAGCTTAACTACTGAAAGGTGAGAGGAAGGGATAGCTTAACTACTGAAAGGTGAGAGGAAGGGATAGCTTAACTACTGAAAGGTGGGATGGAGGGATAGCTTAACTACTGAAAGGTGGGATGAAGGGATAGCTTAACTACTGAAAGGTGGGATGAAGGGATAGCTTAACTACTGAAAGGTGGGATGGAGGGATAGCTTAACTACTGAAAGGTGGGATGAAGGGATAGCTTAACTACTGAAAGGTGGGATGAAGGGATAGCTTAACTACCGAGGGATTGGATTGGTTTTGTATTTAACAATAAAATGTTATCCTCTAGTCGTTGACAATGGGTGGTCTCTGACGAGCTAAGAAAATTGTTTAGTCATCTTCAAAAACCAGTTTAGGTTTAGCTAGGCTTCTTTAATTTGCTTTCCGATAGCAACAAGAAGAAGTGATAAGAAGAAAGCAACCCGATTTGGTCCGCACGCGCAACTGATTTGGAAATCTCGGAAATTTCTCCCTGTTTAACCTTTCCTGTTTGGGACGCAAAGTTTTTATATTTATAGCGATGGCTTATAGGTTAGAAAAGTCGAGTCATCAAAGAGAAAGTTTGTCGCAACTATTCGAAGCATCTTGCTTTGCTGGTGCTTGCGCAAAGAGCGGGGAAATTTACCTGCAGTTAATGCTTGAATTCTTTTAGAAGTTGCCCGATTGGCCTTGTTTATATCTGCAAGACCAAACTTCGATGTCTTTGAACTAAACCATTACTTTGGACGCCAGATCAAGGAATTGGTTTCTTATCAGCTGGGAATCTGTCGTCGTCAGCAGATAAGCACGTGGCAACAACAACTTTCGGTGCTGCAAGCTCCCCACTTGCCCTCCTATATGCTGGTTGCGATTTTATTTTTAACATTTACTGGATCGGAATTTCTGAAGTCTGCAGAAAGACGAGGGGGTTAATAAAGACGGGTTTGATGTTGCATATGGGATACAGACTTTTTTGAAGTAAGGTACTCATTTGCTAAACGAACAAATTACCATAAAAAATAAATCTAATTTGTTTGAAACAATGTTTTAAACAACTTTTTGTTTAACTTGTAAATCAGTTACTAGAGTAAATAGGAATTTAAGACGTTTACACAGTTCGACCCCTAGCCACACGAGAGGGGCTATATAAGACGAAGGAAATGCTTTGTTTATACTGAAACTAACCCCTCTTTACCCCCTCGTCATATAGAGAGAACAGGAAACTTAATAAATGACGCTTTTGCTTGCCTAACTTTGTTTATTGCCATAGACTTTCTGTTGTAGAATCTCTATTAAGTGGGACCTATACGGACATCCTGCATGGGTCTGGGTGTGCGTAATGATCGTATTTTGTTTGTTGCTAACGGGACACCCCCTCCACGGGACAAGCCGCTTTTATAAAAGTGAAAGTTTAGATTTAGGATTTGCCTAATTCTATTGCTCTGCAGGCATCATAAAGCTATACTCTCCCCTGGATTCGTTTTTAACAACTTTTACCCAAAAAGTTTATAATAAAGTTTATGATTTGGCTATCCCACTGCTGATTATATATATATATATATAAGCGTGTAATAATAGTGGGTGCAGATTTAAACCCTTCAAGGGGATTTTTATTGTTTGACAAGGAACAGTGTAAAATGCTTATTGATAGATTGGTGACACGACAAAAGCATAAATTCGTTTAGGAAGCATGCAGTGATATTCTAGAATATTCCATACTAAAGGGTGATTAAGGACGCTGAAGGATGGCAATGAGAAAGCTATATAGACTGTAAAAACATCTTTACCCATTACCGAAATTTCGCCACATTTTCTATAGCTTGTAGGCGCTTTACAAGCGTACATCTTTGAAATGATTAATTATTGTTGATTGCATGCTACATTCCTTCTACATGTCATGTATGAAAACCCGGCAAGTTTATGGACCAATTAAAAAATATGTCCTAACTAAAATAAAAAAACATGCAGCTAAACGAGAAATAAAGTGACACTATAGAATTTATGCGGGAGAAAACTTTGTAAAAATTTTTTTCAAAATTACTTTAATAGACAATTCGCGTATAACTGCAAAATTGATTGCGTCATCATTGAGCGATCAAAAACCATATTAGGCGCCTTGTAAGCTCCAAATCAGGCGCTTTTGATACTCCAAATCTGGCACTTTTGATACTCCAAATCAGGCGCTTTTGATACTCCAAATCTGGCACTTTTGATACTCCAAATCAGGCGCTTTTGATACTCCAAATCTGGCGCTTTCGAAACTCCAAATCAGGCGCTTTCGAAACTCCAAATCAGGCGCCTTTGAAACTCCAAATCTGGCGCTTTTGAAACTCCAAATCAGGCGCTTTTGAAACTCCAAATCAGGCGCTTTTGATACTCCAAATCTGGCGCTTTTGATACTCCAAATCAGGCGCCTTTGAAACTCCAAATCAGGCGCTTTGAAACTCCAAATCAGGCGCTTTTGAAACTCCAAATCAGGCGCTTTTGATACTCCAAATCTGGCGCTTTTGATACTCCAAATCAGGCGCCTTTGAAACTCCAAATCAGGCGCTTTGAAACTCCAAATCAGGCGCCTTTGAAACTCCAAATCAGGCGCTTTTGATACTCCAAATCTGGCGCTTTTGATACTCCAAATCAGGCGCCTTTGAAACTCCAAATCAGGCGCTTTGAAACTCCAAATCAGGCGCCTTTGAAACTCCAAATCAGGCGCTTTTGAAACTCCAAATAAGGCGCTTTTGAAACTCCAAATCAGGTGCTTTTGAAACTCCAAATCAGGTGCTTTTGAAACTCCAAATAAGGCGCTTTTGAAAATCCAAATCAGGTGCTTTTGAAACTCCAAATCAGGTGCTTTTGAAACTCCAAATCAGGCGCTTTTGAAACTCCAAATCAGGCGCTTTTGAAACTCCAAATCAGGTGCTTTTGAAACTCCAAATCAGGTGCTTTTGAAACTCCAAATCAGGCGCTTTTGAAACTCCAAATCAGGTGCTTTTGAAACTCCAAATCAGGCGCGCTTTTGAAACTCGAAATCAGGCGCTTTTGAAACTCCAAATCAGGCGCTTTTGAAACTCCAAATCAGGCGCTTTTGATACTCCAAATCTGGCACTTTTGAAACTCCAAATCAGGCGCTTTTGATACTCCAAATCTGGCACTTTTGATACTCCAAATCAGGCGCTTTCGAAACTCCAAATCAGGCGCCTTTGAAACTCCAAATCTGGCGCTTTTGAAACTCCAAATCAGGCGCTTTTGAAACTCCAAATCAGGCGCTTTTGATACTCCAAATCTGGCGCTTTTGATACTCCAAATCTGGCGCTTTCGAAACTCCAAATCAGGTGCTTTTGAAACTCCAAACCAGGCGCTTTGAAACTCCAAATCAGGTGCTTTTGAAACTCCAAACCAGGCGCTTTGAAACTCCAAATCAGGCGCTTTTGAAATTCCAAATAAGGCGCTTTTGAAACTCAAAATAAGGCGCTTTGAAACTCCAAATCAGGCGCTTTTGAAACTTCATATTAGGCGCTTTTGAAACTCCAAATAAGGCGCTTTTGAAACTCCAAATAAGGCGCTTTGAAACTCCAAATAAGGCGCTTTTGAAACTCATTTTGGTGCCTTTACATTTAGTTTATCGTTTCATTTAATAAAAAGTTAAATCCTTGATGCTTGCAGCTTTAATCTATGTGGTGATTATTTACTTGTCTGAGTACGTAAAAATACGAGCGTAGATCTTCATTTCTATATATCTTCTTTAAAACATGGCAGCTCTATAATCTGTTTCTGTCGTTTTAGAACCCTTTGATGTAATCTTGAAGTCGTGAATCAGAATTATCATTAATAATACCCATTTCTGCCAATGGTATCTTTGACTTTGATCTTTGGTTATCTCCGCCGACAATACTCACAAGGCCATTGCTGTGGTATTGTCCACGTGCCTTACTAACCTACTATAGCAAAGCATCAAGGATGCGATCACTATTGAAAGGAAGTCTTTGCTTATCTTCAGCATTGGTGACGTCATATTACAACAGCCGGGGCGGCATACTTGTTGGGGGACGGGGACTAAGACTACCCTCATTATTCGGATAAAGACTTTAAACAGCAGAGCACAAAGACTACTTTAACGATATCGCCTGCATCCTAAAATTTAAGTCGAGTCTTTTTACAGTTTGCACGCATCATGCGGGCGGCCTCTCAGCTGGAAGAGATGGGAGTTGGGGAGGCACCCCTATATTGAGAAATTGATGGCTTTGAGAGAAATTCTGCGGGCAGAAACGTGTCATAGGAATGGGGAAGGCATCCCCCCCTTCTATCCTCGGTTCCCAAAGTGGGAAGTTTCAACCAACCAGAGCGAAGCAGCCAATCCGGACAAATAGGGGGAAGACAATTTGACGAGGCCAACCAACCGTAAGCCACCATAAGTGGGCAACAAGGACAGTTGGGTATAAATAAAACATCCTCATTTGGGATTTGGAGTCACATCCGCTACTTTGAAACTTCGAAGCAGAGGCAGAAATCTCTTTGCTGTTGAAGGCAGCCAGGCAAAAAAAAGCTAAAGCATGTCGGCAGACTTCTGCGTTCGCTCGCTTCTAGCATCCTCGGGCGTCACTTCGTCAGCGGTGAAGTCCAGCCACCGTCGAGAAAGCGGCGGCGGCGACGAAAGTCGCAGCAGCAGCTGCACCGTCGGCATCAGCGGCAACGACGATTTTGCCGAAACAACGGACACATCGCCGCCAAGATTCGAACCATCGTCCTCCCTGTCTGGCTCGTCGGGCTTGCTAATGACAACTGCGATTGGCAACAACACACCGTTGACGTCGGCGCTTCATCATCAGCAGCATCAGCCTCTGACTGGGACGGCTTTGTGCAACGTCGACGAGGATCAGGAGGAGGAGGAGGAGGAGGTCGAGGCCGTGGCGGATGAAGCTTCGAGTTCGCGATCGAATTCCGTTGACAACGACCTTGTCGTTGAGGATCGGAAATTCGGCGAAGCTGGCCAAGCAGCTTGGCAGAGACAGCAGCCGGCAGCGGAGGGGCAGGCGGCTGCTGGAGGCACCGCCCCCAAGGAGCGGCTTCGGCAGCAACAGCAGCAGCAGCATCCCGAAGCTAACCAGATGGCTCAGCATCTGTGCGAACAGCTGAAGCAGCGGGTCAGCCAGGATCTGGGCAGAATTGTTGATGCAATGATGACGCAGCTAGTTCAGAATCTTTACTCGGCGACGGCGGCAGCTGCGGCCGCGTCGGCGACAGCCCAGCATCAGCCGCATCATCAGCAGGCCCGCACGCAGCTGCAGGCGGCGCCGTTTTTCTATCCGCCTTTGTTCATGCCGCCGCCTCCGCCGCCTCCGCCACCGCCGCCGCCGCAGATGCTTCCTTCTTATCTGTTTCAGCAGCAGCGACAGCAGCAGCAGCAGCAGTACACCTGGCTTCATCCAGCCCAGCCAGTGGTCAGTTCCGCATCTTCAGCTGCTGCTTTCGTTGAATCGCCCGCTGCAGTTGCTGATATTGACGAGGAGACGCCGAAAAGAAAGCGAGCAAAGGTGAGAGATTTTTGGGGATTTTTTCAAGGCTCGATTCATCCTTGACATGAATTCTTTCATTAACGAGTTACTAATTAGATGGCGAGTGATTTATGAATCTATCCAAATATATAGTTACTCCCGCCGTTTACCCTACATTTTGTTTAGAGGGTTGCATTTAAAAGCCGCCAATTTTAATAATAATCAAATCATTCTTGAAATTCCGCCAGATCACGGACATCCGCTGCCCGGCGCCGGTCTACGCCGCAGGTGCCGCGGCAGCATCCGCCGACTGCAGTCGGTCGTCAACGCCAGCGAATCACGTGACCGCCGGAGCCGAGTGCCGGGTGTCCTCAAATCTCAGGCAACAACAACAGGCCGATGAGCTGAAGGTAGGTGAACAAAGACCTTTCTTTTTACTGTTTTCTTCACTTCATTAAACAATCTTATCCATAGTTGGTGTCTCTATCTGCACACTTCCTACTCAAACTGCTCGTCACTACAAACAGAGGGATAGTTTATAAAAAAGCGGAGATTGTGACCCCATACCAATCTTTATGGAAGACAGTATATATAAAAAATCTTAAGTGCCCCATCGACAGTTTTAACTCGTGCTCAAATATTTAATCTTTTTTTGATTTTCTTTTTTTTCGTCCACATGGATGGATCTTTGCCAACGTAAACAGGGGGAATTTATTTTGAAGCCTCTTATAGCTTCCCTTCACTCTGTCCTCGCAATCTCTCTCTGTCTGTCCAATATTTACTTGCCAATCAATGCTTTATTATTGGGAGTTGGCTTGGACTCGAATGGGAACAGTTTCAACAGTGTCAACAAAGACCCCCGCTCTTGGTTAAGAGGAGACTAACCCTTAACTTTCTTTCATTTTTTATTAAAGATCGAGGATTTTTTGCGACACCATAATATACCTTCAACACTGACCCATCTCCTGCAGGCTTTCACTTTGTCGCCAACGCATCTAAGAAAAGCCAAGCTGATGTTTTTCTACACCCGTTATCCAAGCACGGCAACGCTGAGAACCTACTTCCCGGATGTGCAGTTCAACAAGAGCAACACAGCCCAAGTGGTCAAGTGGTTCTCCAATTTTCGGTAAGTTTTCAATTTTCAATCTCAATTTATTGCTATTATATTGGTTGTTGTAGGGATTTAGATTGAGAAACACTATGGGATTAATGAGTATGAACATGATAGCTACGAGGATATGAGCTCGCTGTCATGAGGATATCCTTCCACTCGAGTATGTCTTGAGATTTCTGGCTATACGCTCGTAAGATGAGAAAATCAAGCTGTTTTCACTCGCCACTTGGCCGATATTTGCAATCTAACCGAGTCGATAAAAATCCCCCTTATTCGCAGGGAGTTCTTCTACATCCAAGTGGAGAAATTCGCTCGCCAAGCTCTGCAGAGCTGCAGCGCGCCAGGCGACTCGACCGTTGCGTCAATGGACGAATTGCTTCGAGTTGACGAGAATTGCGAGATCTTCCGGGTGCTGAACACGCACTACAACAGGAGCAATCGGTTTCAGGTAAGCTTGGGCCAATCTGGCGACTTTCAGCTTCACCATTTTATAGTAAAGATGGCTATTAATTTGAAAATACGAATGGCATATCTAAAGTCGAAATGGCAATCAAAACAGTAAAAATGGCACTGAATATAGCAAAAAAGGCATTCAATATAGCAAAAAAGGCATTTGATATGGTAAAAATTCCACTCGATACATAAAAATTGGCACCCAATATAATAAAATGGCAGTCGCTATCGTAAAAATGGCACTCAATATGGCAAAATGGCATTCAATATAGAAAAAATGGCAATCCAAATAGTAAACATGGCACTCAGTATATTGAAATGGTGATTAAAAATAGTCAAAATGGGGACAACCTAACTAAGTGACAACCTCAGATCAACAAGTAATTTAATTCTCAACATTCAACATCGCCAACCAATCCCGCAGGCTCCGCGCCATTTTGCCGGCGTAATTGAGACGGCGCTCCGAGAATTTGTGGCCGCGCTGGCCGCCCGCCGGGACCAGGAGCACTCGTGGAAGAAGCCGATCTACAAGGTGATCGCCAGGCTTGACTCCAGCCCGCCCGACTATTTCCGCCTGCCGAATTGGTCCGGCTATGAGCAGTAGCGCTATACTCTACTGTCAGTAGCTAAGTAAAGAAAATTACCATCTAAAATGTATACAATCAAGAAGTTAATAATGAACTGATTAGTTAGGGATAGCAAGAGTATTAAAATCCAATAGCCACGCCTTCTAGATACACCTAGAGCGACACCTAGGCAGAGCATTTTTTGGCCATTCTATTTGCGAACAGTCTTGCTTTGTATTTTGTTGCATATTTTTCTCTCTTGTTGATTTAATCCACTCTCAGATAGTTTCTTTTACTTGTCAGTGTTTTTTTGCTAACAATCTGCTTTCGCGTGAAGTTAAGTCCATTGCTTCTTTGAATTATATATTTTTCGTTGCCGATAGAAGTACAAGGTTCTTTGAATTATGTACTTCAATCATTGCTGCGTTTTTTGCTCAGACATGTTTCAAGGATGCGTAAAAGTTGTATAATTTGTTAGCGCTCTTCAAACATAGTTTTCCTTTTCTCGTGTATTTCGCATTTTTTTCTATTCGATGAAAAACTGTTTCGCAAAATAAAGTTTCGATTTTTTCTCTATACGCCTCGATCTCGTGTTGTTATAACTTATACATGCGATATCGTAAATATATCATTGGTATGATTTATAATTGTCGAATCAAAGCATTCAAAACTACACAGTTAAGTTGTTTATCGGTCTCTTAAATATTTTGTACAAAAACTAAAAAGACAGATATGCAGCATCAAATTCAGGATCTGGAAGGGTGTCAGCATCAAACTGAGGATCTCGGAGGGTGTCAGCATCAAACTGAGGATCTCGGAGGGTGTCAGCATCAAACTGAGGATCTGTGAGGTTGTCAGCATCAAACTGAGGATCTCGGAGGGTGTCAGCATCAAACTGAGGGTCTGGGAGGTTGTCAGCATCAAACTGAGGGTCTGTGAGGTTGTCAGCATCAAACTGAGGATCTCGGAGGGTGTCAGCATCAAACTGAGGGTCTGGGAGGTTGTCAGCATCAAACTGAGGGTCTGTGAGGTTGTCAGCATCAAACTGAGGATCTCGGAGGGTGTCAGCATCAAACTGAGGATCTCGGAGGGTGTCAGCATCAAACTGAGGGTCTGGGAGGTTGTCAGCATCAAACTGAGGGTCTGGGAGGTTGTCAGCATCAAACTGAGGATCTCGGAGGGTGTCAGCATCAAACTGAGGATCTGTGAGGTTGTCAGCATCAAACTGAGGGTCTGGGAGGGTGTCAGCATCAAACTGAGGATCTGTTAGGTTGTCAGCATCAAACTGAGGATCTGTGAGGTTGTCAGCATCAAACTGAGGGTCTGGGAGGTTGTCAGCATCAAACTGAGGATCTCGGAGGGTGTCAGCATCAAACTGAGGATCTGTGAGGTTGTCAGCATCAAACTGAGGGTCTGGGAGGTTGTCAGCATCAAACTGAGGGTCTGTGAGGTTGTCAGCATCAAACTGAGGATCTCGGAGGGTGTCAGCATCAAACTGAGGATCTGTGAGGTTGTCAGCATCAAACTGAGGGTCTGGGAGGGTGTCAGCATCAAACTGAGGATCTGTTAGGTTGTCAGCATCAAACTGAGGATCTGTGAGGTTGTCAGCATCAAACTGAGGATCTGTGAGGTTGTCAGCATCAAACTGAGGATCTGTGAGGGTGTCAGCATCAAACTGAGGGTCTGGGAGGTTGTCAGCATCAAACTGAGGGTCTGGGAGGGTGTCAGCATCAAACTGAGGATCTGGGAGGGTGTCAGCATTGAACTGAGCAAAAAATGAACGCGCCACAGAAAAAAAGCATTTATCAATTTCTTTTTTACCTCGCAATGCAGCAAGCAATAAAGCAATATCATATGATAGCCTGTCGTCAAGATACATTATATTTAGGAATTAAACGGTAACTCAGTGTGTAATAATATTTATAATAATATTCAAAGCATGTTACTTAAAAGCTAGGCAAACATTCATAGCTAATTATATAGCATCAATAAGCATATTTACATACTATATAGTATTAATAATAGCGAACATAAATGTATAGTTATTACGCAAAATCAATAAGCGGGGGGAGTGAAAACTTAAGATGGGGTTGAAACAGACTGAGACATTTTCAAACACTCATTGTTAACAATAATGCCGTTACATGGAAGGTCACAAAATAATAATTTTTTTGTCAACACCGCGACCAAACTAAAAATGAGGAATGATAAACTGTAGGGGCGCAGTGGGACAAAGTAAGTTAAATAAATTGATTATTCAATTTTGCAACTACCTTTACATATATATATATCAACTTAATAATCTAAGTAACACCGGAAATAAAAATAAGCATTAAGAAGAACCAAGACAGCCTATTATTGCAAACAATTTCCGTCCATTTGTTTCATTGAAAGATTGCATGTGTTAGCTACTACTTTTAGTAGGCAATGTGGCAGTATTTAAATTTTTAGGAATTAGGGATTTTTTTAGAATGCGGGAAATTGAGACAGTTATTCTTTTTTTTGTGTAGCTTTATAAGGCGCAGGCAATAAGGACGGTAATTGTCAGTCCCGTGAAACCAAAGTCGCATTTTATACTACTACAATAAATTCTACTAAGGTTAAGTAATATATTTAGCTTTTTTTCGATTAAGTTACATATTCAAGACGCGAAAACAATACACCGAAAAAACAAAAGCCTAAAGGTCAGAATAATTGTATAGAAAATTAATCATATAACATATTCGAATCTAAAAGAGCAGTATTATAATAAACAAGGCTAAATACTCTCAATTATTCAAAACTAACAGTCACTGGTCAGTGCATGCGTGTGAAGTCCCAAACAATACAATTATATATAGATGAGATTTGTGCAGTAAAGCAGGTTGAAACTGAGTCAATAGAGATGATAATACAAATATAATGGTTTAATACCAGTAACTATCGAAGTAAATTAATAACTTTTAGGATAAATTATATTAACTAATTAATTAAACTAACTCTTGATTCGTGTACTTTTAAACCCGTTTCGTCACGCAATCTACTGTGGATAGCTTTTAATTAGTTTGCCTAAGTTTTTCCGGCAAATAAATTGAATAACCACTGATTAAAGTACACTTTTTCCAGTACTGCACATTAAACAGTTCGTGATTATTGTTAATAAAATTTTCTAGACATGCGCATTAACCAGCTCTTAGTTATTGTACATTGAAATTTTCCAGCAATGCACATTAACCAGCTCTTGGTTATTGTACATTAAAATTTCTAGCAATGTACATTAACCGGCTCTTGGTTATTGTACATTAGAATTTCGAGCAATGTACATTAACAAGCTCTTGGTTATTGCACATAAAAATTTCCAGCAATGTACATTAACCAGCTCTTGGTCATTGTACATAAAAATTTCCAGCAATGTACATTAACCAGCTCTTGGTCATTGTACATAAAAATTTCCAGCAATGTACATTAACCAGCTCTAGGTCATTGTACATAAAAATTTCCAGCAATGTACATTAACCAGCTCTAGGTCATTGTACATAAAAATTTCCAGCAATGTACATTAACCAGCTCTTGGTTATTGTACAACAAACTTCCACTAATGTACATTAACCAACTCTTTATATTTTAAGGAACATCACTGCACGTTATATTTTAAGGAAAACGAACATTAATTCGTGCAAATAAGTAATACTAGCTAATGAGTTTCCTGGATATATGATTTAATACGTATTCATTAGTCTTTTTGATTAGAAATACGAGTAAAACTAACCGGTGCCTCGCAGGAGATAATCGCACATAACAAACACAATGAGAAAACAAAAAGCAAAGTGCTAGGGTAAGCAGACAATCCGGATAGGGAAGGGGTACAGAAGCAAGCAATAATTAATACACTAAGCATGCTCACAAAGCATCCACACGGGCAATGATAAATCTATCCGCAAGCTATTCGTGATCGGAATCGCCAGCTGCGCCAGAAGGAAAGCTGTGCAATTCTTCTTGAAGCAATTCCAACAACGGTTCCAGCAGTTTAGAATAGCCCAACTCGGTCAGATTGCAATAGTCGTACATGTCCCGATGGGACAGGCTCTCGTCCGGCTGCAAGAAATTCTCCCAATCGGGGATTAGAACCGTTGTCCGTGGCAACTGGGCTAGCTGTTCGCTTAATAGCCGGTTGACCTCGGCGTGCTTCGATCGGCGAGGATTTTTGCGCTCGCCAACGGGCAGGAGGCCCAGGACGATGACGTTAGCGCCGGGGAGGTGGCGATGGACGGCCTCAGTCAGGTTGCGGATGCCTGAGCAATGAAGTATAGATAACGAGTGAAAGTAAAATTAATGGCACGGTTGAAGCTGATTTTTACTGAGAAATGAAAGGGTAGAATTGGTCCCAAATAAAACAGATAATACAAGGAAAACATGAATCTGCCATTTGACTGGAAGGACGTGGGTTCGAGCCCCAGCTCTAGGAGACAATTTTTACACTTGAGCAAGGCACTTAATTCCGCATTGCTTCAGTCCACCCAGCTGAGATCGGGTACCAGTTTGAGCTGGGTAAATTTACGAGGGTGGGTGTTGCGGCCCCTTCAGCCCGTCAGGACTGAGCAGCTGTGCACAGTTCTCGGCCCGTGCCGTTCGATGTACATCTCGTTGAAAAGTCGGGTTGCTATAACAAAGGGGAATAGATGTAGAAGGCGGAGAGAAACGTAAAGAAATGGAACTCAGGGAGAGAGAGGTGAGGTGAGATAGGGGAGCTAAGTGAAGCTAAATCAGCAGGAGGGCTGCAGGCACCTTGACGCTTAAAGCGACATCGTCCCACAACCAGCGATTGGGCATGACTGTCCATTGCGCTGACACCTGAAGCGCGTTCAGTCACACTAAATACGGTATGCAGGCATAGACACACACACAGGCCGGCACCCAGTCACGCACTCACATAGGGTGTACAAGCGGTGGTTCCAGGAATGTACACTCTCTATGCCTTGGGGGTTGCCCTCATGGGCGTAAATTGCACAACTGGCCCATTGCCCAACCAATTCGTGCACAAGGCCCCAAATTAAATGTGACCCTGCACACGAAACCGCGCTAGGGAAAATAGCCAACCTACTACGACGCGGGATCGAACCTGGACCAGCGGCACACAAGCCCGGCGGGATAGGGGAATCAGCGAAAGAAGACAGGCGAATGAAGAGAATAGGAAAAACGGAAAGATAAGGAAGATGAAAATGAAGAGAAGGTAGAATTGAGATCATCAGGCAGGGAGAGAGAGTGAGAGCCGCATCAGACAAGACAAGTTGCAGTCCAGCAACAATTCTACCAGCGCAAAGAACTCACCGGCAAAGATGTCGCTAGCCAGTTCCGGATTATTATTACCGGCGTGCAGAACCACAACTTTAGGCGAGCAGTCTTCCAGTTCGCCGTCCTCAATGCGCCACAAAATATTTTCAATTCGATCTTCGTAGATACCGAAATTCAAGCAGTGCAGCGGTTCAATGTGGTGCTGCCAGGTGGTTGTGAACTGCATTCGCTGGACAATATTGTCGCCGATGAAGATGATGTCGGGCTCGCGGTCCACGGCTTTCTCGCGGAATCGTTTGTGCAGGCTGAGCCAACGACCGTCGCCAAGGAGATCGACTGGCACGGTCGGGTTCAGCACGCTGCTGCTGACGCCTTGGTTAGCCTGGAATTGATTATTGTTGTTGTTTTTTTTAAATAAAAATTTTCTATAAAAATAGAGCTTACTAGGCTACTATAAGTAGGAGGTTGAAAATATTATTTTCTATGACTATGATGGCATTGTAGCCATTTGGGATGTCTAGTTTGGGATCTGAGATTCTAAGAAAAGGGATTTGGGACGTGTAGTTTGGGACCTGAAATTCTAAGAAAAGGGATTTGGGACGTGTGGTTTGGGACCTGAGATTCTAAGAAAAGGGTATTGGGACGTGTGGTTTGGGACCTGAAATTCTAAGAAAAGGGATTTGGGACATGTGGTTTGGGACCTGAGATTATAAGAAAAGGGTATTGGGACGTGTAGTTTGGGACCTGAGATTTTAAGAAAAGGGAATTGGGACGCGTAGTTTGAGATCTGAGATTCTAAGAAAAGGGAATTGGGATGCGTAGTTTGAGATCTGAGATTCTAAGGAAAGGGATTTAGAACGTGTAGGTTGGATTTGAGACTCGAAGAAAAATGATTTAAGATTTGTAGGTTGGGATCTGAGATTCTTAGAAAAGGGATTTGGGATTTGTATTTTGGGATCTGAGATCCTAGGAAAAGGGATTTGGAACGTGTATTTTGAGATCTGAGATTCTAAGAAAAGAGATTTGGGATTTGTAGTTTTGGATGTGAGATTCTAGGAAAAGGGATTTGGGATTTGTAGGTTGGGATCTGAGAGTCTGAGAAAAGGTATTTGGAATGTGTAGTTTGGAATCTGATATTCTAAGGAAAGGGATTTGAAATGCGCAGTTATTGGGTTGGGATATGAGATGAGTCTGTGAGTCTATGAGTCTGTGTGTATGGGATTATAGATTTTGTACATTAAATTCTAGAATCTGAACTAAGTGAACCAGTGCAACTAAGATTTAAAAAGAAAATAACTATTTGAGCCTACTGCTTCCCTAATTTTAGATTATTGTTGTTGTTGTTTTAAATAAAATGCTTGTCGCAATAGAGCTTACTGGGCTACTTAAAGTAGGAGGTTGTAAATACTATTTTCTATGACTATGATGGCATTGTAGCCATTTGGGATGTCTTAGTTTAGGATCTGAGATTTTAAGAAAGGGGATGTGGACTGTGCAGTTTGGGATCTGAGATTCTAAAAAACTGGATTTGGGATGTGTAGTTTGGATTTGAGACTCGAAGAAAAAGGATTTAAGATTTGTAGTTTAGGATCTGAGATTTTAAGAAAGGTGATTTGGAATGTGTAGTTTGGGATCTGAAATTCTAAGAAAAGGGAATTTGGATGTGCAGTTTGAGATCTGAGATTCTAGGAAAAGGGAATTTGGATGTGCAGTTTGGGATCTGAGATTCTTAGAGAAGGGATTTGGAAAGTGTAGGTTGGGATCTAAGAGTCTGAGAAAAGGGATTCGGGATGTGTAGTGTGGGATCTGAGATTTTAAGAAAATGGATTTGGAATGCGCAGTTATTGGGTTGGTATATGAGATTGTCTGTGTGTATGGGATTATAGATTTTGTACATTAAATTCTAGAATCTGAACTAAGTGAACCAGTGCAACTCAGATTTCAAAATAAATAACTATTTGAGCTTACTGCTTCCCTAATTTTAGCATCTAACTTGTTGAATTCTACAAGGTTGGCAATTAAACAAAAAAGCGCCTGGTAGATACACATTCATAAAAGTTATATTTAAAAAAACTTGTTTCAAAACAACAAAACCAATATATTTTGCGCACAGTTGGATATCTATATAAAAAAAGGTATTCTTTTACGAGCTGAGATAAAAAAAAATATTTTTCTTCACTAGCCAACTTGTTCTCATAGAAAAAAATGCGCAATCGACGATACAATTTCAACGCATAAAAAAACAACATTAAAAGTGCATTCATATAAAATACATATAATTAGCATTATGATAGGACGTTATCACAGCCATTCGTACGTATTTTTTATACGAAATACAAAAAATACCACCACTACAGTTTACTGTCCAGACGCCTCGCTTTTAACCGTTTTAGCCTTTTCAGCGGCCTCTTTTCTAAGAAATTCACGCGATTCAAAATCGGCCATTCTGATTGGCTCCGGCACCCGATATCGGCAGCACTGGCCAACTAGCCACACGGCTGTGGGCAATGAGATCAGGTGACCGCAGCTGACGTACACCGGGTTTTTAACGGAATCGTCTGGTACGTGGGCGCATCCGTGAACTGCGCCGCTTTCGCCGCGTATGTAATAATCCCTGGCATTGGTTGGGAAGAATCATGCATTGTGATCTGGGAAGAAACATTCATTGTGATCTGGGAAGAATCATTCATTGTGATCTGGGAAGAATCATGCATTGTGATCTGGGAAGAAACATTCATTTTGATCTGGGAAGAATCATTCATTGTGATCTGGGAAGAATCATTCATTGTGATCTGGGAAGAATCATTCATTGTGATCTGGGATTCTGGTAACAATCATTCATTTTTATTCTCAAACCCTCAATTCTGCTATAATATATCATTCAGCCTAGTGCTCATTAGGGACACTGACTAAATGACACGGAGGTCTGGGGTTCGAGCCCACTAATAGTAGAAGATTGTGCCCAGCCAGCTGAGAGCGAGAATCAGTTTTGAGCTGTGAAATTTCAATAATAATAGTTAATGACAATGACAATTAAATTTTTAATAGAGGATTTTAATGGAGGATTTCAAATTTTGAGAAGGAACTATAGAAAAATGTATAAGTATGCATTGACACCTATTTTTAAAGTAAGTTGTAATTTTGTAACCAATCAGCAATGGAACAACACTCACTTGCCACCGGCCTCCCTAACCAGCTGACGCACCCGTCTCTGATCCAGGCCATCAACGTGAAAGAAGCTCTTAGCCGCGCCAACAGTCGGCAGGCCGGCCAGCACGCCGACATGACAGGCCAGGCCGAAGCCACGCGGATGCAGCGTCCCGTTGCCGTCAAGCAGCAACGCCTGCGGCATCAAATCGGACCTATAGGCACGCAATTCGTTCAGCATGTCAAGGATTGGGGGCGCCTCGCGGAAGCTTAGAAAGCCAGGCTCGTAGGGATGAATGAGGCGGACACGGCGGCACATCCGGTGGACGGGGTTGAGGTCGGGCAGGCGGAGCACAACCAGACTGGCGCAGGCGGTCTCCGCGTCGCCTTTCACAAATGACAGATCGGCTCCTGCCACTAGGCGCAGGCAGTGATTGACGCCTAGGGGACAGACCGGACCTGCAGCCTCGGAATTGGCCATAGCAACTGGACAATCGCTGACAAGGCGTCTAGCTTGTTGCCATGGTAACTCGTCAACTAATTTTAGTTGACGCTTTAGCGTTAGTTGAATGCTAGAAGTTTTAACAGAAAAAAGTCAGATCATTGAACAGTGTTGAACTGATAATATAACACTCAAATTCCAATTTAGAACTATTAAAACAGCTTTCTTACAGTAACAATTACAAAACCAGTTAATTTTACTTACTCAATCCATTCCTTGTTTTTGACTGTTTCCATAGAATCACTTGTGTTGATATTGGATTCCATAGATTGGACTGAAAGTAATTATGTAAAAAAACATTCTTAACTTGGATTTTTTTTAAAAACCAAACAAGATTTTGCTTTATTTTTATTTTTATCTTTGTTTGATTTAAATGTATAAAATTTTGTATTAAAAATATAATATTACTATTATTACCAATAAAATCAGAAATATGGGTGTCAAAAGATTAGGGCACCCTTAAAAATTTTAGCTTTCATTTTAAATTATTCCTTAATTCTCCTCATGCTTAAGCAAGTTTTTCTATCATATCAATTCATAGTCATATTTTAAAAAAGAAAATTGTGAAAAATAGAAAAGTAAATGGTTAGAATTTTTGATTAAGCAATAAAAAGTTAAATAAAATACTTCCGTTTACATATAAAATAATTATAATAATGATCAAAATTTGGGCATTGGGCAAAGTGGCAGATGCAGCAGGCATAGCAAGCATATTAGACATGGCAGGTGCAATATGCATATTGCCTGTCACATTTTAGACAAAATTTGAGCATCCTTGTCATACTTTCTAAAGTGCCATTGTAGTCTATCCATGAATTTTTAGCAAATATTTGTTTGGCTAGTGCAGCTTAGTTGAAACCAAGTTTATGATTTTATGATTTCATAAAAATTTTTAGAGGAGCAAAGAAAAGGTCTAGCAAACCACTATTTTTGTATAGCTACCTTGCTCTTTGCTATATTTTATTAGCATGCTCCCTGAAATTGAAGTTGGAGTTGAAGTTGAAGCTGAATTAGCATGATCTCTAAAGAATCCTACCTATAACTTGCCCTCCAAATTTGTAACTTCTCCCTATTTTAAAATAATTGGCAATTTACATCACCAATTTTGCAACTTACATTACGAATTTTGCAACGTACATGGCTAATTTTGTGACTTACATTACTAATTTTGTAACTTAGAATGTCAATTTTGTGACTTTCATTGCCGATTTTGCAACTTATCTTGGTTGGCCACTGAATCAATTAGCCAGACTGGCTGACTTAGCCAACTGTTTTGCATATATGAGTCAAATAGGGCCAATGCCATAAGATGCTAATAACTTAATGTGCTAAATGTGCACTATACCAAAGATATACTACATTTGATATTTGTTCAATATCATGTATATATGCCCTACAAATGATATCCTGCATAGCTACCAAATTATGTATGCCATTTATCCCATTTGCAGACCCATGCTCCTTATATATGGCATATTTAAAAATAGCTACATTAAGATATATACCAAATTTGGAAATGTAAACCAAAAATTATATGCCACACTTATAGATATGGCTGCCGTGCCTATAATTTAAAAGCTTATAAGCATGGCAGCAGTCTTTCTAATGTTGACTACTAGCTACCACAGTTAAAGACATGACCACCATGTCTGTAATATTAGAGCTTATATAGACACAGAAGCCATGTCCCTTAAATAGAAAGCTCCCCCACACTGGAGACATAGCGGCTATGACAATTGGAGCCTGCTTGGCGGCTATGTCTATAAGTACTCCAAAAATTATAATATTCTCTCCATGATCCTTAGAATAGTCTAGACTATAGCATTACATAAAAAATACACAAGAAATACAAAAATTAAACACTGAAACAGTAACTACATAAAAAATGCACAAGAAACACATAGTAATTACAAAAAATGCACAAGAAACACAAAAGGTAAACACTAAATTAGTAACTTTTGCTATTTACTTATTAGTCTCCACTTTTTAACGGCTACAGATCAAAAGGGCGACAGATCAAAATGGCGACAGTCAAAAGGGCGACAGGTGCAAAAGCAGCAATCAAAAGGCGACATTTCAGTCTAATTGTTATCTGATAATCCACATGCGTCAGATGGAAGACAAAATAGATTATTACTTTCCAGTTACTTTGTTTTTCTGTTTCTCGTAAATTAACCACAGTGGGGCTGCCAACTGCACTTGATATGAACTGGATGGTTTTACACAATATTATCGATTGGAGTCAATTGAATGAATTAGACCTGTGGTCCTGTGGTCTAATACCCCCACCTACAATTTTTTTATTTTGCCCGAAACGAAACGAAATCGGTCGCGATAAATGAAGTTAAATTATCTCAACAGCCACATTAAACATCATAGAGAGTAAAACAAAGTCCGTTAAAATTTTGTTTGCTTTCATCTGATGCATGAGCATTGTTCAGAAAGTTCCTTCAGAATAATAAATAAAACATTGTCGCCCTTTCGACTGTCGCCCTTTTTATTTGTCGCCCCTTTGATCGGTTCCCCTTTTTAACTGTACTTGAGGACAACCACATAATATTTCGGTGCAAGTTTGTAATAATTGACGGTGTTAGTTTGCATATAAAAAATATTATTATGTATTATAAAGTTGAATGCTTGAATTTGTTAAAAATTTTATTAAAAAACCAAAATATAGTTTTTTTTTGTATAAATTATGTGCTCTTTTTCAAAAGACTAAAGGTAAATAGTTTCTTTTTAAAATCCAATATTTTTTCAAGGAAACGGCTACGTGCTGTAACGTTCGTATAACAGTTAGTCGTGTCATGCGGTTCTTTCATTCAATGCCCTAATTATTTCTCTAAACAAATATGTTTCAGTCAAAAGTAAATACTTTGCCCTTCCCTAATATCCTTTATAATTTTTTGATTTTTTTCCTTGATTATCCACTTTGTATTATCTCCCGGGAAAATATTTTTAATTCAAGGCATGTAATACTTACCTTACCTGCTTAATTTGACATCCGTAATAACAACAAGATAATTTCTCTCACATTTTTCGATTTCCTAAAAACATATTTTATAATTATCTAAAGTTTTAAATGTTTTAAAAAATAAATTGTGCGCCAGAGCTTAACCAAGGCTGACCAGCGGCGAGGTTTTTGTTTGCCAAAATCGTGCTTCTATGTCAAAGGCCATATTTCTGTTGTTCTCGCTAGGCCCCTATGTCTTATATTACATTCGTATTTATGCTTATTATGCTTATAGTACATTCATATTTATTGTGTTCAGTTTGACTAAGTCATGTAATATTTCTTTGAGTAATCCTCAATTTTTGTTGCTTAGTATTTTAATTAAAATAGCATTTTACACATTGAAGCCTCCAGGGTATATTTTTATAGTTGATTTGAAAAAAATGATTGTAGGGATCATGAGATGCAATCTATAGGCTAGTAATAATGTATAAAAATGTGGAGAAATAATGAGTCAAACCATGAATTTATGCTTATATTATATTTGCAAAGGCTTGATATCTTTTAAATGTATCTCATACATTCACTGAAAATCAGAAAATCAGTTTTATATTGTCAGTAAAAACCATAGACATCGCCATGTGAGAATACTACTATGTGTTGTCCACATTTGCCGCCAGTGGTCAGTTGATGATATTTTTCTTGGGAAAAACCTAGAAATAATTGGTAGAGAATATTTAATTTTATTTTATTTAGTTCATATATTCAATTACACATATTGGACTAATTTCAGTCAGGGGTTAAATTGATCAAGAGTAGAAAGTTTGTCTTTTTTAATAATAATCCCAGAATAATTGTAATCTATAAAATGAAATGATATGTTTTTTACTCATTGAATGAGTGAATTATAATTATTTTTATGTACCAATAATGCTTTGTCATGCATGTGAAATGCATTATCATTTATAAATAATATAAAATACATAAATACAATATGCATATGGAAATACATTATTATGCATGAACAATACAATACTATGCATTGAAAATACATTATAATGCATGAAAAATTTTAATGTCAATTGCATGTGCATTCCATTATATATGCTGGATTCAGAAGTAAATTAACAAAATGTATTTAAAGTAATAAATGTAGCAAAAAGTAAATTTTTTATTGTATTAATTATTGTTAAATACTTTTATACTTTATGATCTTCTTGCTGCTATAGGATTGACATTAATGATATTTCTAATTTCTAATAATTCTAAAATTTTCTTATGTAAATTGCAAATTATGTTAAAGCTAATAGCATTGGCCAACCAATTTTTTTGTCCCACATGTATATTTAGAGTCTCATCTAATCTCAAATCTTGATTCAGTGAAATCTTTAGTTCCAACAGCTCTTATTTTCATGGGTCTATGTCAATAAGTTACGACCTATATGAAAATGCAACTAATATTGAAAATCACATATAAGTTTTGTCTGCATTAAGAAGCATCAAATGTTTAAAACAAAAAATATTTTGGCGTTTTTATAAGCAATACATAAATTTACATGTGGATATAAAAACATATTTCATGCAAATATGCTTATAAAAATCATAGAAAAAAGATGTTTAATTTTTTTTCATTCAGGCTATTGATTGTATTTTGAGTTTAGTCATAGTTGCATAAGTATTTCTAAAATTGAGGCCTATTTTCTTGTTTAAAAATTGAAGAAGATCAAAAAAATTGCAACAATTGTTTTTATTTACCATACTCTAGTGAACCCAGATTGAAATAGTTTTTAAGTCTATGCAAAGTAGTTTATAATGCTATAAAGTTTCATAAATGATTAAAATTATGCTCTTTAAACTTTACATTTTACCTAATAGTAACTTGTCTTTTTGTTTAGCCAATAGTTCTTTAAAGTGTAACTCCAGTAGTAGAAATTTTGTATAATTCAATAATGTATTTTCAAGCTCGCCATCAAGTAATTATTACCCATCTATTGATATTCCAGACAAACAGCTTGCATGGGTCGTAAGGATTATCGGTTGCAGCCGCAGCGCGGCCCCGGCAGAAAAGCACGTCGTCAGAAGGACCCAAAATTGCCAGCTAGCATAGCAGAGGAAGAGCCGTCCTCTGCCAAGGCTGGTCCGCGCCAGCTAAGCAGCAGGCAGAAACAGCGAGTTAAACGGCGAGTGGAAAAACAGGCCAGCTTAGCTGCTAAAAAAGCTGAGAAGAAAAATAAACTGATGGAAAAAGGACAAATCAAAGACGAAAAGGCTAAGTAAGATATTTTAAACGCATGAACAACCAACAGTTCAAATGAAATAATCCGTGAATCCCCATCTAGGGATCATACTAAGTATCCCAAAAATCCCAATCTAGGGATCATGCTGAGCATCCTTTAAATCCCAATCTAGGGATCATGCTGGGTATCCGATAAGTCCCAATCTAGGGATCATACTAAGTATTCCATAAATCCCAATCTAGTATCATACTGAGTATTCCGTAAATCCCGAGGACTTGTAGCCTAGTGGCTAGGGCGCCTGCCTCATGACCGGAAGGTCGTGGGTTCGAGTCCCGGCCCTAGGAGACAATTTGTGCCCTTGAGCAAGGCACTTAATCCCGCGTTGCTTCAGTTCACCCAGCTGAGATCGGGTACCAGTTTGAGCTGGGTAAATTTAGTGTGGGTGTTGCGGCCCCTCCAGCCCGTCAAGCTGAAAGCTGTACACAGTCCTCGGATGCGCCGCGCAACTAGCTGCGGCTGTGCCTCGGGCTGTGCATCTGATCGAAAGGTCGGGTGTCTAAATTTATTTATTATTTATTTTCCGTAAATCCCAATCTACGATAATACTGAGTATCCTTTAAATCCCAATCTAGGGATCATACTGAGCATCCTATCAATCCCAATCTAGGGATCATACTGAGCATCCTTTAAATCCCAATCTAGGTTTCATGCTGAGTATTGTCTAAAATCCTAATCTAGAATTTATGCTGAGTATCTCAAGCCCCTGTATGTTTCCAACCAAAGGCGAATCCTTCGCGACGCAGAAGCAGAAGAAGACGAAGAAGACTTAAACTCCATGGAAGACGACGACATGGACAGTCTAGACGAGCTTGTCGAGCAAGACGACATCGTTGCCGACAAGGGTAAAAAGTCGACCAAACGGCTACGCCTAGATCTTGACGATGACGAGAACGATCAAGATGAAGGTGTTGGGCCGACTCTTCTAGAAGAAGAAGACGAAGATTATTTGAATGACGATTTGCCTATTGGTGATGGAGACGAAGTCGGCGATGAAGACGATGATGAAGATGAGAATGAAAGCGAAGAGGAACCACCGGACGCTGAGATGGACGACGCTGATAAGGAAGACGATGAAGAGGCTGAGGTTGATGAGGAACAAGGGAAATCTGCGGAACTCGAGCAGGCAAGTCTTATTGCTGGCCAGTTTTATAGAAATGGCATCTGCTTCATGACCCATAATAGACTAAGTGTTGACTCATCATTCTAACGGCTTGACCCACATTAGCAAAGCCTCGACGACTCATCACTATTGCAGCTTGACCCACATTCAGCTAAGTCATGACTCACTATTCTGTTGGTTTGACCCATGTCGGACAAAGCCATGACTCACCATTCTTTCGGCTTGACCCACAACGTACTAACCCTTGACCCACCATTCGAACTACTTGAGAACTTGACCCACTAGTAAAAAGCTTGACTTACTATCTGCTTGACCCACTTTGACTCGCTACTCCCAATCTACTTGACCCAATTTTATTAGACCCTTGACTCACCTCCCCCTGCTTGACCCATCCAGGCGGCCCCAACTGACCTATCCGAACTGGACGGCCGAATCGACAGCCTCCTCCAGTTGCTAGGCAGCAGCGGCGGCGCCGACAATAATAATAAAAAGCAAAAACTTGGCGGCAAGAAATTCTCCCGATCCGACTGTATAGACAGGCTGTGCAGCCTGTTGTGCACACGATTTTCCTACAATGCTTTTCTAATGCGCCGTTTATTGGATCTGTATCCGAAGGACATTCTCGACTTTCTACAATCCAACGAAGTTGATCGACCGTTAACGCTGCGCACGAACGCTTTGAAAACTCGGCGCAAAGATTTAGCCCAGGCGTTGATATCGCGCGGCGTTAATTTAGATCCGTTCGACAAATGGTCCAAAGTTGGCTTAGTTGTGTACGACTCGCAGGTGCCATTGGGCGCCACTCCCGAGTATTTGGCTGGGCACTACATGCTCCAGGGTGCGGCCAGTATGCTGCCCGTGCTTGCACTCGATCCCAAGTGAGTTTTAGCCTGTGTGTAAATTTCTGCTTGTTGATTGATAGGCGCCTCATTCACTTCTATCTTTATCTTTATCTCTTATCTATCTACCTCTCTGTCATCTCTCCCTCTCTTATCTGTCTACCTCTCTGTCATCTCTCCCTCTCTTATCTGTCTACCTCTCTGTCATCTCTCCCTCTCTTATTTGTCTACCTCTCTGTCATCTCTCCCTCTCATCTCTCTACCTCACTGTCATCTCTCCCTCTCTTATCTATCTACCTCTCTGTCATCTCTCCCTGTCTTATCTCTCTCTACCTCTCTATCATCTCTCCCTCTCTTATTTGTCTACCTCTCTATCATCTCTCCCTCTCTTATTTGTCTACCTCTCTGTCATCTCTCCCTCTCTTATTTGTCTACCTCTCTGTCATCTCTCCCTCTCTTATCTGTCTACCTCTCTGTCATCTCTCCCTCTCTTATCTTGTCTACCTCTATGTCATCTCTCCCTGTCTTATCTCTCTCTACCTCTCTGTCATCTCTCCCTCTCTTATTTGTCTACCTCTCTGTCATCTCTCCCTCTCTTATCTGTCTACCTCTCTGTCATCTCTCCCTCTCTTATCTGTCTACCTCTCTGTCATCTCTCCCTGTCTTATCTCTCTCTACCTCTCTGTCATCTCTCCCTCTCTTATTTGTCTACCTCTCTGTCATCTCTCCCTCTCTTATCTGTCTACCTCTCTGTCATCTCTCCCTCTCTTATCTGTCTACCTCTCTGTCATCTCTCCCTGTCTTATCTCTCTCTACCTCTCTGTCATCTCTCCCTCTCTTATCTGTCTACCTCTCTGTCATCTCTCCCTCTCTTATCTGTCTACCTCTCTGTCATCTCTCCCTCTCTTATCTGTCTACCACTGTCATCTCTCCCTCTCTTATCTATCTACCTCTCGATCATCTCTTCCTCTCTTATCTGTCTACCTCTCTATCATCTCTTCCTCTCTTATCTGTCTACCTCTCGATCATCTCTTCCTCTCTTATCTGTCTACCTCTCTATCATCTCTCCCTCTCTGTTGGCCCCCTTATGACGCAAATTATATGAGATAAGCATATTTTTTGTCTCTCCTTTCCTCTGTATTTCTCTCCTTATTCCTCTATCACTTTTAAACACTCTTAAACCTCGTTTTATTTTTTATTTTCTTTTCTTTAATGTGTCACTTTCTCTTATAATATTATTTCTATCTCGCCTCTTATCCTTCTCCCTGTCTATAAAACAATCTCCCCTTGGATTCTAGCACAAGCTGTATAAGCAATGATGACACAAATGGGACGTAATGCTGAAATTAATTAACAATCAAATGATTGATTTAAAAAACCGTTGTCTGAAGCTTATATAATATTCAATCTTTTTTAAAGTTATTATTTATGTTTTCCAGAGTGCTTTTTAAAAAAGCAAAAAATGATGAATAAAGAGCGGGACGTAATACTGAAGAAAATTATTCAGTGATTTCAATCTGCTATTCTGATTTGATATCAAATGGCTGCTCTAGCGCGATTATTTATTGCTTTGGTTTTAATTCTTATCTTGCCTCTTTTCTATAAGCACGGTCCTATTTCAACTACTTTACGTAATACTTCTATCTAAGCGTGATGATTTCTGTGAATGGATCTAAAAACCTAATGTTTCTTTTAAAATCTCATCTCCAATTTCTGACATTAGCATTATCTAGATATTTTAAATAAAATTTCTCAAAACCTTACCTATGGTTAAGAAACTTCTACATAAAACCAATTCTTAAACTAAAACCTAACTTATCCACAAAAAAAACAGAACGCAGACCCTTTCCTTGACCCAGACCGTGACCCATCCAGAAAACCAAGATCCGCTCATTGACCCAGAAATCAGAAGCCAGATCCGCTCATTGACCCAGAAATCAGAAGCCAGATCCGCTCATTGACCCAGAAATCAGAAGCCAGATCCGCTCATTGACCCAGAAATCAGAAGCCAGATCCG
Organism: Macrostomum cliftonense; assembly: GCA_950096795.1. Classification (NCBI taxonomy): domain Eukaryota; kingdom Metazoa; phylum Platyhelminthes; family Macrostomidae; genus Macrostomum; species Macrostomum cliftonense. Next base: position 401,547 of record CATNEM010000095.1, on the reverse strand, counting down.
CTCATTGACCCAGAAATCAGAAGCCAGACCCGCTCATTGACCCAGAAATCAGAAGCCAGATCCGCTCATTGACCCAGAAATCAGAAGCCAGATCCGCTCATTGACCCAGAAATCAGAAACCAGATCCGCTCATTGACCCAGAAATCAGAAACCAGATCCGCTCATTGACCCAGAAATCAGAAGCCAGATCCGCTCATTGACCCAGAAATCAGAAGCCAGATCCGCTCATTGACCCAGAAATCAGAAACCAGATCCGCTCATTGACCCAGAAATCAGAAGCCAGATCCGCTCATTGACCCAGAAATCAGAAACCAGATCCGCTCATTGACCCAGAAATCAGAAGCCAGATCCGCTCATTGACCCAGAAATCAGAAGCCAGATCCGCTCATTGACCCAGAAATCAGAAGCCAGATCCGCTCATTGACCCAGAAATCAGAAGCCAGATCCGCTCATTGACCCAGAAATCAGAAACCAGATCCGCTCATTGACCCAGAAATCAGAAACCAGATCCGCTCATTGACCCAGAAATCAGAAGCCAGATCCGCTCATTGACCCAGAAATCAGAAACCAGATCCGCTCATTGACCCAGAAATCAGAAACCAGATCCGCTCATTGACCCAGAAATCAGAAACCAGATCCGCTCATTGACCCAGAAATCAGAAACCAGATCCGCTCATTGACCCAGAAATCAGAAGCCAGATCCGCTCATTGACCCAGAAATCAGAAGCCAGATCCGCTCATTGACCCAGAAATCAGAAACCAGATCCGCTCATTGACCCAGAAATCAGAAGCCAGATCCGCTCATTGACCCAGAAATCAGAAACCAGATCCGCTCATTGACCCAGAAATCAGAAGCCAGATCCGCTCATTGACCCAGAAATCAGAAGCCAGATCCGCTCATTGACCCAGAAATCAGAAGCCAGATCCGCTCATTGACCCAGAAATCAGAAGCCAGATCCGCTCATTGACCCAAACACTGGGCCATCCAGTAAACCAAGACCCCGGTCCGATCCTTGTTCTAAACACCGTCATCCAACCAGAAAACAAGTACTTAAACCGATTTCTTGACCCAAACCCTGACCCATCCAGAAAACTAGAAAACGGACCCGTTCCTTGACCCAAAATGTGACCCAACAAGAAAAACCAGAACCTGCCCCAGTTCCTTGACCCAAACACTGACCCATCCAGACAAACCAGAAGCCAGATCCGCTCAATGACCCAAACACTGACCCACACACTGACTCATCCAGAAAATCAGAAACCAGATCCGCTCATTGACCCAAACACTGACCCATCCAGAAAAGTAGAAAACGGACCCGTTCCTTGACCCAAAATGTGACCCAACAAGAAAAACCAGAACCTGCACCAGTTCCTTGACCCAAACACTGACCCATCCAGACAAACCAGAAGCCAGATCCGCTCATTGACCCAAACCCTGACCCATCCAGAAATCCAGTACCAAATACCGATCTTAAATTCTAAAGCCATCCTCCCCATTTGGCGCCAACCAGACCGCAGGAGAAGATCCTGGACCTGTGCGCTGCCCC